>VXAL01004943.1:48507-148775 GCA_013399475.1 Chauna torquata
CTCCTCCTCCTCCTCCTCCTCCTCCGCAGGTAAGCATCTGCAGTCTGGATGTGCTGCCCTTCCTGGAGCCCCGTGCTTGCTGCGTGTTCTGTCTGCCAGTTGGGCTCTTCTCTAACCCTTCTCTGTCCATCACCATTTACAGCTGCCTATCGTACACCACTGCCTGGGGAACTCAAGCAAATGATTGCCTTGCTGGAATCTCAAGCTCTGTCGGTAAACACAAACACAGCTTCCAGACTAGGCAATGACCCAATCAGTCATCAAGTCAACGAGTTTAAACTGATGTCTTTTTTGGGGGGGTCCTGCTTAAAATGCTGCAGAAATGCTGTGTAAAAATGTTTATTACAACTTGCAGCTCCCTATTTAGACTGGCAGACCCCCTAACCAGCACTTAAACAATGCGCTTTTCCCTTCCCTCCTCCCTGCTGTCTTCAGGGTTGGCACTGGCAGTACTACAGATGAGCAAAGAATTCAATTAAAAAAATAAAGTTTCAGAAATGTAAAAGAGCTTGGAAATCAGACCTCCCAGCAGAGAGATGACCTCCTGAGGGGCATCCTACTCTTACTGCAAGGGTGAAATTTGTCAGTTGTCTTTCACAGGAGTGCCTGGAGTTTTTCAGATTCCCTGGACCTACCCAGCCTTGGAAGGTAGATGCTCAAACCCTGGTTTTGCGTGCTTCTTACTGTATTCCTTATTTAGCCCTGGAAATGTCTAAAGTGACCATGCTGCCTGTCTGAAGAGGGAAGGAAGAAAATAAGTCTGACAAAACAGGAGCTGGGTTGTTTGCTTAAGGCATGCTAGAGAAGCGCACGCGTGGCCTTCTGCCTCAGCTGCAGGGCAGTGCCATGGCCAATACCTGCACCTTGCTCCCACGTGTCAAGTCCCCGGCTGGGACCCCTGGGGACAGAGGCATGCACCGTGCATCCCACAGACCCGCTGGCTGGCTTACGTACAGCCGAAGTCTATGCGTGCCCTGGGCTCCGCCAACGTGCAGCACACGCACTCTGTGCACGTACAGCTCTGTCTCTCCCCAGGCACCTGTGGCTGTCCCACAGAGTCTAACGCTCTGCTTGATGGGAACGAGCTGAAGCAGTGCAGCGAACACCTCAGAGAGCCGGGGCTGCTGGTTTCCCAGGGCCTTTCCCTGTGCTCCTGGGCATCGCTGCTCTCTGAATCCCCGCGGGTCGCCTTGCTCTGGCCGGGCAGCTTGCAGCCTCTTGCACAAACAGGCCTTTCCCCTCTCCCACTGCAGTCACGATGTTTACCAAGTCGCGTGCACATCCACGCTCCTGCATTTTTCAGGACCCTGCTCTCCGGAGGCAGCGCAGCCTGCTAATCAAACAGCACCAAACCAGGCGATCGCTTCGGCTGCCTCCTACAGCCAATAATCACCCTCCTCCCCCTGCAGCAAGCTCTAACAACTGCCACCCCATTGGCACCAGCCCCAGCTGCAATTGGCAGGCGGTCTGATTAAGTGTTAGAAAGTGGATGGTGCCCCAGCCTTTGAGTAATAGAGGGGAGGAAACGGGCTGGGACCAGGCCACCAATGGTGCTATCCGTCCCGTGACAACAAATTCTATCTTTTCCCCTCCTGTCCTCCTAAGCAGTTCCGAAGGGCATGGTGGCCACGATTTAAAGCAGAGCCCTCATCTGACCAGCTCTGCTCTGCGTAAAGGCCCTGGGAGGTGGAGCGATATTAAAAGGTGGAAGGGATGTTCTCTTAGAACAGCCCAGCAAGGCTCTGCGGTGTGGGATGGTCTCTTTGTTTGAATGCCTGAACCCTGAAAGAAGTGAGGTAGCAATCCTGCCTCCCTCAGAGGGAAGGTCTCAGCAGTGAGCCTAAAAACAGATCAGCAGTAGCAGTGATTCAGCAGGAAAGTGTCCTGAAGTCCAACCAAAACCACTTTTCCCGGTGCTTGCTCTGTTCCAAGCACCAGCTGGTTTGGAGCATCCTGTGGTCCCAGTGTGCTGGGAGGGCTGCTCTGGTTATGGGTAGGAATAGGGCTTCCCTGTTGGTACGGGATACAGTGACCCCGGGGTATTGCAGGGGATGCCTGGGGCTGTGGGACTTCGTAGGGTGAAGGAAGAGGGGAGGAAATCTGATTTAATTGGAAAGCTCCAGGGAGAGCAGCCAGGGATGTTTTGGCTGTGCCAAAAGCTCCTGTAGACATGCAGGGAGTGGAGGATGAAGGAATGTGTAGGGCTCGGAGAGAAACACGAGCGTCAGCTTTTCCTACCCTTTGCTAGAGAATTGCCCTTCACCTTTCACTTTTGTGGTGGTTTGTGGCTATTTGGGTACTCTAGATGAGAAGAAATAAGTCTCATGCAATGGAAACATGGTGAAACCCCAAAAGTTATGTTCTAGGCTCTCTCTCCCAGTTCTCGGCGTCATGCCGCTGCTCTGAATGATGTGCGCTGTCAGGGCTCAGGATCCTACGCCACCCCTTCACCTCTCCCTTCCTCCCCTGCGATAGAAACATGCCCTCCAGACAAGCTGCGGAGTGGTAATTTATGAGTACTGAATAATTCAAGGGACTCCCATGCCCTGCTCCTTCTCTGTTGTTGTCCCCTGGGAAAATCCACCACCCTACATGCACACACTGGGGATGGGAGAGGGGGAGACCCTCCTGGGAGACACAGCCCTTACACGTACTCCTTCCTCATTGCATATCCATCCCTCTAGGCATCTCTTCATCTTTGTACGTGCGACCGTCTCCCCAGCCATCCCTTTCCATACTTTGCTTCCTCACTGTTTTGCGCACACCCCTCAGCCGTCCTCTGCTCCGCCACCACAATATCCTCGAGTCTCCCTCTAGAGCACTCCATTTCAATAGGAGATGGGACCTGGGAATTTGGCTTTAATATTTCATAAATTTCCTTCTAAAATGTAAAGCATATTTACGTTATTTGCATCAACTACCAGGAAAACAAATGCCTTTGCTTTGCAAGCAGATCCTAACCTGCTGCCCGTTTTTCCAGGGCTGAGCATAAATAACACAATTTATTCAGAGGAACCCTTTCTCTTATTTACATTTATATTGAATAATTTAAAACACCTTTCTCTGTTTCCATAAATTCCTACTTCTGGGATGGGGGAACCTGTCCACATCTAAGAAACGTGCTTCTAAGGCGAATTTCTAATTGCACAAGCACACACGTATGGTCACAAATCTGACTGTATTCATCTCCAGGATGTGCTGACCATCCTGAGTACAGAGACAAGGGACACCTCGTGCTGGGGGTCCTGGGTGCAGGGGAGGCAGCGGTGAGCCCAGGAGTGAGGGCTGGAGGTTGGATCGTTCTGGCGAAGAGCTTTGATCGAGGACACTAAATACCACGGTGAAGTAAACCGCGCCCTCCGGTCTTGCCGTAGAGAAGCCATACCCTGTGTGTTCATTCGGGAAAGACAGAACGGTTTGTGTCTCATGCAAAGGGGCACTGCAGCCTGTGAGCTAGGAGAGCACAGCACCAAAACTCATCTGGCTCTTTCTGTTCCTTCCTCTTCTGCCTGCATCTGAAGACGGGGTGCAAACAGGCTGCATTACAGATCGCCACACTGATGCAAAAGCGTAGCAGAACAAAGTCAGGCTCTGCATCTTGATGCTGGCAAAAGCTTGAAGGATTCAGCCTGCAGAGCATGAGAGCTGAGCTCCCCCAGCAGCATCCAGAGAGGCAGATCTTCAGCTGGTGTCAATCTGCGATAACCAGTGAATTGATTTAAGCCCCCTGAATACCACTTTCATTTCCTCTCTCCCTGGACAGGTTTAGACTCTTTGTCTCTTATCTCTTTCTAATCATTTATATTTTCATCACTGTCTCTTCCTCAGGGTTTCTTTGGCAGCGTTTTCTTAAGTTTAGTCTGTTCGCTAGACGTAGAGTTAATGTTATTATTCTATTCTGGCTTCCAGACACATTGTCCGTCATTTAGGCATGGCAGGGAAGTAAGCCAAAAATGAATCAAGCTATCACACCCTGAAGGATAGAGGAATCTCTCTTGGAAGCCCAAGGAGGAGCAGTCAGAGAGGAAAGTCTGTGGTGAATCTCAGTACAGGAGTGGGAGTCCGGATTAAGTAGTGGTAGAGAGAGTGGAAGTTTGAATAACATCTAGTTGCCTAATCTAACATCTGTCCCTGTCACTCTCAAGACTCCAGGTCCTCTTTCTAGCACAGAGCATCATTCAATCCTTACCCTCTGCTTTGGCCAGCTGATGATTTTTTTCACCCTGTTTTTACAGGAGATGAGGTATGACTTCTGGTTTTCTTTAATCTCTGCTAATCTCAGCCTGTTGGATATCTCTATGCAGCAGACGCAGGATTGATTGCAGTGTGTAGTTCATCCACCACTGTAGAGCAGTAGACACATCTCCTGTGGCTGGAAGATCTCCTGAGCTTACTTTTGCTAAATGGTAATTGCTAATTTGTTGAGTTGAAGTGGAGGAGGGCTCTTGAAGCAGACAAAAGGGGTGATAATCAGCCCTGCAGGAGTCACAGCTCCTCTGCGGCAGGAACCTGCAGGTTTTAGACTTGTAAATTGACCTACACTGTGTTAGGAGATGGGATATGGGTGCTGGAAAGTGCCAGCTTGCAGACTCCCCGTCACAAGAGGGAGGAAGAAAAGTTGCGGAAGCAAGAGAAATTGCAAGCAATTTGCGTGCCCTTTGGGTATAATTCTGGAATCACGTGTAGCTTTATGGAGAAGCCCAGGAAACTCTGCTGGGAGGAAGGAAGAGCCTGGTGCAGCACTGGAGAGGAGAAGGAGGACCCTAGATGAGAGAGTCCTTTAACTCATCATTCATAAGGAGAAATTTGGCTCATGACCCCAAGATGATTCTTACATAAATTCACTGAAGCAGATCACGAAGAAATGGGAGCTGGTCATGTTGGGCTGTCCTGAGGGAGAATCCAAACAAACTGCAGGGATGCTATCCTCAAATTGGTGTAAATCAGGAGCCATTCAATTGAAGCTCAAGGCACTCATCAACTGTTTGGGTAAATCTACTTTTAATCTGGTGTTGACTCCGTTAGAAACAGAGGAACCCAATTTCAGCTTGCAGTAAAACTAGAGAAAGCTGCTGGCAAATCAAAGCTGGCAGAGTAACACAAGTGTTTGTCTTTTAATTGAAAGTGGAATAAATCCACCTGCATATAATACCTCCCCAGAACATTCCTCCTTGAAGATAGCTTCCTTTTCTTTTCTCAGTCATTACTAAAATTTCAAGGTTAGAGATTAATTATAATGGTAACATTACCATTTATTTTAGTGCCAGCTGTACAGGAAGAATGAATCTAGCTTGAAAATAAATTGTGAATACTGTGTCCATACTTAAAAGCTTGTGATACTGCCCCTGTATTAATGAAATATTATTGACTAATTCTATTGAATTTGGCAAAACCTTCCTTTGCTGCTTCCACTTCACTAAAGCACAGATCTTGGAAATTAAACAAGAGTTGAACTCCTGGCACCTAGCGAACTGCTACAACAGAAAAGAAAATGATGAGCACCCTTTCCTTTCTCCCCTTTAACCTAGGATGGCTTGTTCCCATTCTCCCTTCTTTTGTCTCGATTATTTCTCTGAAATCCGACACTCAGCAGGTGCCTCCGGGTAGTGTTTTATGTTTAAGGGCACAGATACCCATTTAATTAACTCTGTAATTGTATGGTAACTGCTGGCCTTCTGATTGCACAGTAAGCAGCAGATAGATTAAGACAGTAATTTCATGGTTATTTCTGTCTTTCTCAACGGCTGGTCTCTTGGGAACAAATTCAGATGTCCCTTATGAAGCTTATAATTAGGCAAAGCCTCTCACTTGGGCCAGGGAGAGATCAGTGCACCCCAGGGCAGCACCTCTGCATGTGGCTATTGACCCGGTTGCTGATGGCGCAGCAAAGGGAGCTGGAGCTTCCCACTCAGGGCTCAGCAGTGACACATGACAGAGAGGATCCCTGCCTCTTACAGCTTGCACTGTGAGCAGCTGGGCTGGGGAAATAGACGCAGATGGTGAGGAAGGGGTGATTCATTTACCAGGTGCTATGTGTTAGGAGCATTGTCCCCTGACTTCCTCTGCAATGCACAGAAAGGGATAAACACCTCCTGAGGGTGACTCAGCCCACCTACAGGTCTGAGTGGTCCTCATGGGAGACAGAGCGGCTGAGTGGAAAACCGGGGTGAGGGCATCAGACAGGAGGATGCCTGGTGCTCACACGGTGAGTAGGGCTGGAGGGAGGTGGGCAGAGAGAAGCTGGGAGAAAACTCCTAAGCCAAGAGAAAGAAAACATAACCTCTGTACTCCCTGTCTTAGCACCTCTTTTGCCTCTTGCAACTTACATGAGTGCCTGACCGCTGTACCCTTGGATGTAACTATTTCTATTTGAAGCCATTCTCATAACTGTGAAGACAGATTTCCCGTTAGCTGCTGGCATTTGGAACTGGAGGCTGCAACTGTGTGATGCAATGAACAAATCCCACATAACTGCAGAGCATCAAACTCTTGGCTCTGTTAGCTCAGCTTCTTAGTGCTGATATTAGGCTTGTGATGCCCACCAAACAGATTGCCCATTAGGCCAGATAAATTGTGGTAGGAAATGACAATGTTGTACCCTTTCCCCTCCTCCTCTCCCAGTCTCCCAGTCCATCTCAACTGGTGTGTCGTGGCCTTGGTGTGTCACAGGTGGGGTTTCAGAACCAAGAGGTGAACCAGGAACGACAAAATCACAGGGACTTCACAGTCTCTGTTGACTCTGGGGCTGGACCGTGGTCCTTTGAAGCCCACGTGAGCCCTCCATCCATTTGACTAGATGTTGTCAGAGCTTAAAAAGGAGTATAACAGAAGATGCCATGTAGGAGCAGACTGAGAAATCAGGATGACTGGGCAAACACTGCTTTCAGTAAGCATTGGCTGAACCTAGAGCAAACTCGGTGCAAGATTCAGGGCTGAGATCCCCTTGTAGTTTCCACTGGATCTTTGTCTTTAGTTGTGGGAACATCTGGGAACCATATGGTACCAATGGCACTTGCCACAGAGCTTGATGCGCTGGAAATTCTGTTTGGAAACCAAAATCAAATCTTCATTCTGGGTACATTTCCCAAAGACCAAAATTGTGATATCCCTTAAAGCACCAAACAGGGGCCCATTAGAGCGCTTGTGTTTGAACATTTGAAGCAATTTTTCATGTTCATCCAGCTCCAAATAGCTACCAAACACCATGTGTTTTTCCTCAGTGTTAATAAAAACCTAAATGATTCTTCATTAAGAAGCCCATTAAGATGACTGCAGTTTCCTCGTAGCTCGTTAGAGGATATTCTCACCACTAAATTATCACACTGGAGTTTTATAGAAGTCTGAGGAAAGATGCCCTATTGTGATTAATTCATGATAAATTTTCACTCCCTTGTTTGCAGCCTGTTCTCCAGACTCCGTTTTGGGTTACATGGAGGATAATACTGATGCTTCAGCTCTGCTCCGTGGGAGTGATGTGCCGGAGATGTTCCTGCCGTCCATCTGTGCAGAGCTTCCCCTCCTCTTCCACCAGGCCTTTCTTCCACGGATGACTCCTGCTGTCGGGAACCTCCAAGCCTCGTGGAGGCCTGGTGGTGGTGATGGCCAGGAGGAAGCTGGCGTGCCCAGAACAGGGCCTCCATTGCTGGAGATCACCGAGCCACCTCTCACCCGCGGGCAATCCCATGCAAGTGGAATTCGGCGCTGAAGCAACGGCCTTGAGCTCTGCCTGTGCTGCGTTCAGCTAAATCCATGCAGGGTCAGCATGTGTCCTCCCCACAGCAGGTTCTCCTGGACCCGGTGGCAAGCTATAGGAGCTGGGGACCACTGAAGTGTGGGAACGCAAGCTGCTTTAACAAAACGGAGCTGCTCTAATTTCCCACCGAGTATTAAAATCTCATTTTATGGTACATTATACACTTGGCCTTTAGAACAATCAGTGTCCGTAAATGGTGTGTGCATCCCGAAGCCAAACCTAGGGAAAGAACAAGAGATTATCCGTCTGGCTGGAGAGGATGGAGTGGGAAGGGCTAGCACTGCACAATTATTTATGTCCATTGGGAGACAGGGAAATTAAGTGCATTAACAGGGCTGCCAGGCCCTCCCCGGAATGGGGCTTTAAATGATATTGATGTGGTGCTAATAGGTGCACGGTTTGTCTTTTGCGTGCTACAGCTCAGGGCTTGGAACAGGCACTTGGAGAGCAGCGTCAGGCGTGCTCGTGCTCCATCTCTTCAGCAGGATTTGTTTCTAGGGATTTGGAGTTTTTAAAAAGCTGCGGAGCCAGTCTGACCCACCAAGCCTCTGGGAGGCGTTGGGGGTACCCAGGCGCAGCGCCCACCCAGCCCGAACCCGACAGGGCATCCCGTTCTGCGTGCCGCCCGCACAGCGCTGCCGTCCGCGGCTTTCACTCAGACTTCATTCACCAGCCCGGGGTCAGGACTCCTTAAATCAGGATTTTGCCCAAAGAAGGGATCCAAATAACATCCCCGGTCTGAGGATGTCCTTTGGCAATCCATGGTTTGATGCAAGCAGAACACCTCATTTATAAGGAAAACTCCAGATTTAGGACCAGCTCTGAAGCATCTGTGATAATTCCTGGGGTTATTACAAGCAGGGACAGATTTTTCTGTTTCAGAAGTCCGGATCGTGCCTGGATTGCTTTCTCCTTTGGGCCAGAGAACAGTTTCCCACACTCCGGGGCATTGTCAGGGCCGTTGCCAGCCGGTGGGGATGTGCAGGTCTGCTGCTGACCCCGGCAGCTGGGCTCTGTGCGGGGTGTTCCCAGGGCTCTGGGGCCACCTCCAGTGTCGGAGTGCTCAGGGAGGGACGTCGCTCCCTGGGCAGCCCTGCACTTTGCCTTCTCTGTCTCACTTGCTGCTCATAATTGCTGACGGGAGTTGCTGGAATCCATCCCTGAATATAACAGAGATAATAAAAGACTGTGCAAGGTGTTTGAGTAAGTCCATGGGCAGCATACAAATGCAGGTGGCCCGTTCCCCGGTCAGGTGCCGGGGAAAAGTTTTTGAGGGAGCTGAGTGAAGAACTGATGGTTCCTTCCTGGCTGTTGGGGTTCTATTAGCAACTCCATCTATCCCACCCAATTTTATTATTTCTGAGATTTCAGTCACTTCCTGACCTTATGAAGGGCGATAATTCTTACTCGAGTGTCGTGGTGTCACCCCACTGATTTTTAAGGGACTCTGCTACCGGAGTCCAGGTTGCATTTCATCCCTAAGTGCATTCTTAAGTGCTTCTTTTTGTATGGAGCTCTGCCTTGCGCCTTTGGGGAAGGCCTCTTGGGTCATTAAAAGTAACTGGGCAGTGACCAGGCACAGGTAAACGCTGCATAAGTGGGAATGGCAGTGGAATTCAGATTCAGGAGGAAGAGGAGGAGAGCAGAGCCCTCGAGTTGGGTTTCTGTGGCAGAAAGCTCTTCCCTGGCATGGGCTGTGTACCTCTTGCGCATTTCTGATCTATAAGGTGATCTGCAAGTACTTCTGAAGCAGGATGTGCTAAGGCATGGCAGTCCGGGCATTTGGGGCATGCCTCATGCTGAAGACTGTTGTGTGGTGGGGACTTAGAGGGCTCTGTCCTTTGCTGGCCTTGGGCAGCTCATGTTTTCTTGCTGCTGCCTACCCTGGGGAATTTCTTGTTCTGTTGCCTCCTTAGTTTTTTGAGACATACCTCCTATAAGAAAGCACTTTTTCTCAGGTGAAAGAGGAATCCTCTGTCCACTCTTTCAGACTGTGTGTGTGCCCTTGTAAGGCTGCCTAGGAAATCCTTCCCACCTATGGCTAAAAGTTCCTCGTATGTGGCCTCTTCCTTTCAGCTTTAATCTCCTCCAGAATCAGCTATTAAATCAAGAGTGTGTGCGATTATCTGCTGTCATCTTAGGAGGAAAATGTGCAGGGTTTGAAGGCAAATGCTGTTTATTCATTCTGTTCCTCCTGCAGCTCCGACAGGAACGCTGATCTTGGCACGGAATTAGGGGAGGAAGGGCAGTGCTGTGATTTGTTGGCTTGATTTGACAGGCAATTTTCAGATCGGGATCAGAAAGTTACAGCGAAAGTTTTAGAGGTGGCTGCATTTGGGTTTAGCTTTGGGGGAAAAGTGTTATTTTTACTTTCAGAGAAAAGACATGAGTTTTCAACATGTCATGGCAGTTTCTAATGATTCAGTTCCATTACTGTAGCATCAGCTGAAGCTAGCTGAGCCCAGAGCCCAGAAGTGCAATGCACTGCGCAGGCATGAAGCAGCCACAGCCCCTCCCCAAAGGATACAGAATTACCGGGGCAATTAACCAACGAGGAATCAATCAAAGTGATGGACATGTATAATACCTTTATTTTCTAATTCACTTCCTACTGATCTAAGGGTGCAAATACATCACTCGGGTCAGCTGAGTGATACTGGACCAGTTCAAAGGAGTTACTGGGCCACATCTGCACAGCGGGCACATCGGTGTGGTGAGCTTGTGCATGGGGCAGTTCACACCAGCTGTTCCTTCAGGAGAAGCCTTCTCCAGATGTCCTGGGGAAAAACACAAGCAGCCGAGATGATTTGACGACGACTCAGAAACCCAGGCAGGAGTCAGCCAGACCAGCTGGGCACGTGCTGCGTATGCTTTTTCTCTTTCTGTCTCTTCATGAGCTGAGATAATTATTTCTGTGCATCGTGGTTCTAAAGTGAACTTCCCTGATACTGGCTCTGCCTCTTATCATAAGGCAGCTGCGAAATTGCTTTCAAATTGTTTTACAATTGGGTTTTGCTTGTGAACCTCTTGACTGAGCAAGGCAAAACTGACATGAGAAAAGGGGTTGGGAAGATGGAGCAGACAGGAGGCCAAGAGGCTGAGGCCAGGGAGGCTGAAGAGATGGAAGGAAGGATGAAAGATGCTGTTGGCAGTAGAAGCCCATGGTCGGAGCAGAAGGGACGAGGTCCTTCACCTTTCAGAGCCAGAAGCAGCTGCTGCTGCCCTGTGTTTGTACAGAGCCCAGCACACGCGGTCAGAGAGGCTGCGAGGCAGTACAGGAAGGCCAATATCCAACACCTGCCCGCACACTGTGGTTAAAATAAGCCTGGTTGTTTGGGACAGACCCAGCATCCATTTTGCCTGCTGTCTTTTCTCCAGCTGCAATAGGAAACAGGGAACCGCAGCCATCGTGCGAGCAAGTGAGGTGCCTGGTGAGAAATGAAACCCTCCAGGTGAAACCCAGGCCCCTGAGAAGTAAAAAGCAATTTTTCTGCTGGCTGCACCTGACCACAGTTCCAACCTCCCCCTTCAGATGCTGGGCCAAAGTCAGCACTGCTGCCAAGGTATTTCCTTGCAGTGCAATAAAAGTAAAATACTATCCGATCCAGCAATCCCGATAGCAGTGACTTTGTTTAAGTAACTTTATAATGAATCTTAGTTCTTCTCCCAATAGATGCCTTTGGTATAATATCCTGGAGTAGCAACAGAATACAATAAATCAGCTTTTACAAACTCATAAACACAAAGAAGGGAGCATAAACCAATTTCTGATCTAGTCGAGGTGCACTGTGATTTCACAGAGTGGCACAAAGCTTGAGTGGATGCTGAAATTGCTCTTGAGCCTGTGAATTCACCTCTCCTTTCTCTCCTCTGCCAACAGAGATGCTGCTCTTAACCGTTTGAAAGCTGTCCATGTGTTCACACTTTCTTTGGGTCTCTCTCCACACCTATGTGCACTGTAACGCTTCATGCAGGTGTGTGCGGGTAACCCCAAGCATGCACACACACACAATCTCCTGGGGCTTTTGAGGAATGAAAACTGAGAGAACCCGGATTTTTTCCCCATGTTGTTAGGCATCTTTTACTCCTCTTGCAGAGCATGTTTTGGTTTGGTGTCTTAGCCTTGTCTTGCTGTTGCATGCTCTGCTGTCCACCGCATGGCTTCTTCACCCTAGAGACATCAGCTTGCAAAACATATGATGTGCTCTGGGCTAAGGGGTGGTAGGGAGAAGTCAGCTGCTGTTACGGTCATCCCCCTGCCTTGTCCTCCATTCATGTCTAATCTGGGAAGCATCAAACATCTTGGCTGAGCCAGAGGGAGCCATGCATTTCCTTTGACTTGCCACTTTGCAACAGAAACATCACCTGCAGAAAAACTGTTTAAAGGTCAGTGGTGAGATATGGAGAATTCAAGGGATGCTGAAAGCTCGGAGCTCTTTACTGACCAGCTCCTGGGAGAGAGGGGCCATCTGGGACAGGGACCACCATCAAGTCACCTGGTGTTCAGTGCTCACCAGGATACCAGAGGTGGGAGCATGTGGGACACGCAGGGCTGGGGACGCGGCTGGCAGCCACTGCTGCCTGCACTAGGGCAAAGCTGGCTTGTACCCAGCAAGGCACTGGCCCTGGGGATAGGGGAGATGGAGGAAAAATGGATGAGGGCAGTGGTTTAGGCCTGTGAGAAAGGCTACTGCTGCCTGGTGTGGATGGAAACATGTAAGGGACACTGAGGGGACAGGACTGCAACCTCTGGAGCCGTGCCAAGAGGCAGCCCCCAATGTTTTCGAAGCATGTTACTTTCCCTCATAGAAGTCATTTCAGGGTAAAGATTTGGCTGGTAAAGAGTCTGAAGAACCAGTATTAAGAGATAAAAATGTCCACTTAGCCTTCCTCTGATAGTGGCAGTTGCAGCTGCCAGTAGCAGTGCCCGTGAAAGGAGAAATAAGGTGACTGCAGCGATGTTTCTGCTCTCAGGGTCTGTCCCGTGGCTTTGCCAGTATCTCCTGTCTCCTTCCATGCTTTGCCCCACATCCCCTTCTGTGCCAGTGCTTCCCCACAAGGCATATCGAAATATATTTTAGTTTGATTTGTATCCTTCCCCATGCTGGATTCCTCAGCCTCTTTCGCCCTTCAGGCTTGTCCCAGGCCAGACCGCAGGCGGGGAAGGAGCACAGCCCGGATCCAGGCGCACGGCACTGCCTTGCCGTGGGTGCTGGAGAACCGAAACCCATTTCTACCCTCTGAAGAGCCATCCCTCTGCAGCTCCAACCCCCAGCTCATGCCTAAAGCTTGCCTTTGAGACCCAGGGGGGATTTTCTTCCCCAGCTGAATTCTCTCCATGCATCTACCAGAGGGAATATTCAGCGAGGCTGACTGCTGCAGCGCTGCAGGGAAGGTGGGTGAGCTGTGGCTGGGAGCACTGGGGTTCGATTTTGGGGATGGTGCCTCTGGTGACCTGCTCTGGTCGGTCTGTTCCGGTTCGTGCGTTCCCAAGCACCACGCGTCTGCTGGGGAGCCAAGACACGTTCTCGTCATCAGCCTGTTTTCACAGGAAATGAATGCCCATCCGCTGTGTAATTAACCCAGTTAGCAGAGACATTGATGCATGCTAACTCCATGAAACCAGCTTATTATCTGCACCGCTAATTAGCCATGGGAAACATGGGCTTTATGAATATCTGTTTAAGGAGAGGGGGAGGAAGAAGTGGGAACTTGTTGAAACCGATTTTTCCCCATTCTTTCTTTCCTTTTTAAAGAGAGATGAAAGCAGCAGCAAGCGGAAGGTGCCCATGTCAAGGAGCAGCTCAGTCTGGCAGGCCCTGGCAGGGCAGGCACCCCTCGTGCGGCCACGTCTGGCCCCTGCAGAGGTGAGCAGGGAAAGACGTCTGCCAGCCTGGGTCAGAGCCCCTCCTGAGAGCGTTTTTCCTAGCAGGCGAGTTGGGGGCCGGGGAGCAGGGAGCAGCAGCAGCGCGTCCAGAGCACGCAGCCAGCCCCGGCTCACACAGCAGAGCCCGCTGCTCTCGAGGGAAGCTCGCTCAGGAGTTTGCTGCCGCGTTTGGTATTCGGAGAGGAGCCCAATTCGCAGGCTGTGCTGATGGGGTATGAAAGGCAGGATAGCGTTTTACTGCAAAGCAGTTGACCTTGTTCCAGAGACATTACCGATACACAGCTGCTATTCAACACTTCAAAACACTGTAGTCATTACGTGAATCTGTCTGCGAAGAGAAGCAATCAGACTTCACAGCATTATGATCTGCCGTTTAAAACAAAAACTGCACACACAGGTGGGCGGCTGGGGCAGCTCCCTCCCTGTCCCAGCTGGCGGGAGCACGCGTGTGCTCCCGTCGAGGGTCCGGGCAGGCAGCGGGCGAGGAGCCTGCCCCACGTCGCACCCGGCGAGGGTAAGGCGGCGGCGTGGCTCGGCCCCGCGGGACGGGAGGATGCCCACTGTGAAGATACGTGCGGGGCTGCGTGGCGGCGAGGTTGGGATGGACAGGAGGCAGAGGGCTGCTGAATGATGAGACCTGACTCATGCTGGGCTTTTGCCTGGCAGAGAAGTTTATCCCTTTAAACTCTTTTAACACCACTAAGCAAGCTCACTGCTTGAACAACGGGCTCAGGCTGACAGCCCCGGCGTCCTCGCCAGGACCTTGTCCCCGGTGAGCTCTGCAGGACAACTGCAGCGCTTGAAGCTAGACGCCTGCTCTAGGCTTGAGGATACTCGAGGCGAGGCAGGGACAACAGGGAAGGTTTCACGCTTGCTACCGAGCCGTAATTATGCTGAAAGTCCATATCACCGATTACACTTGTTCTGCTTGTACAGCACAGGGCTGGTGGCTTGTTTAACAATGCACAGCGCATTGTTCTCGCTCCAGCCCTTAAAGCCACAAAATTGATATTGCTTTTCCGTAGGCAGAGAGATAAGACGTGTTTAGTACACTGCCAGGGCCAAGATACCATCGCCACATGGGGAAATTAAAAATCTTGACATGGCAACAAAGCCCCTCACCCCTCCTCAGCGTGTCGCTGGGCAGCACAGGCGTTCCCAGCAGGAACAGCAAAGAAGACAGAGAGTGAGAAGACATCCTGAGGCTGCGAGAGAAAACAGCGGCATCTCGCATTGGGGAAGCTGACCTTGCACCTGAGTCTGTCCCCGCAACTTTAGGCTTAGTTTTTAATGCAAAAAACGGCTTTTTTTCCCTTGCCGTGCCAGCTCTCTGAAATACTCTCTGGGCACACAGCAAAAAGCGCGTGTTTGTATGGCAGCGGGTGGGAAGCCGTCGCGTGCTGCGGTCAGGAGTGAGGGGTGGTTAAGAAGAAATGAGAGACCTGGAAGGAGAATGGTGAGCATGAGATTGCCTCTGACAGGCAGAGGCAGTGGCAATTTTTTCACCGAGATGCATTTTTGTCCATCACTGAAAAGCTCTGATTTGTTGCAACAGAACTATTCAGGGTTTGGAAGCATTCATGATGAATTTCCTGGGGAGGAAAAACAGTTTGAAAATTATCACGGCACCCCAGTCTCGGGTTATCCAGACACAAAGTCTGGGAGAGTCTTAGCTGAAATGTACCATTCCACTTGAAGGTTAAACTTGTGTGCTTTAAAAAAACCCAGAGCTCGAAATTGAAAAGGAACAATCTGAAGCTATCGGAGTAAAGTGTGGAGTGACCCAATCTAAACTGTGTTTCAATTGGCCATCTTGGGAAAATTGGCAATACTTTGGCTTCCTATCTCAATTTGAGATGGATTCCTGTCAGTAAGAACAACCTTTTCCCACCTGACCCTCCTCTCCACACAGGAGCGCGAGGGCTGTGCCGGCGGCACTGGCGGGGTGGGAGCTGCGGGACCCTGCCCGTGCCCAGCGGGCATCGTCTCCAGGCGCTGCCTTCCTCCCTGCCGTTGCCTTCCTCCCTGCCGTGAGCAAAACCATGCCTTGCAGCCTCGGTGCTGGCTGTCGGTGGGAGCAGAAGGAGCACCACGTCGCACACGGTTTTGTCAGAGACAGATGGCTCCAGGAGACCCATCGGCTCAATATGAGGAGAATTAATGCAGTTTTAATTAAACTTACTTTTCTGTCTATGCGGGCCTGGAGGAGACAAAATGTTCAGAATCGAAACCCAAAGTTTTTCAGAACCTGTGGGTTTTTCTCCTGCTCCCTCTCTTCCCTCCCTGCTCTCCTTTGCTTCCTCACGTCTTTCTTCTGCAGCAGCACCCCGTGCTCCTGAGCAGGACAGCCCAGCAGAGGTGTGTGGAGCAGGGCAGGAGGCTCCCGAAGCGTGGCAGAGAGCTGCTGGCTGCATGAGGGAAGCGCAAAAGGTGGAGCCGTGGGGTGAAGGCATGGTCACGCAGGCTGTGGGACGACCGCCAGCTCTGCGTGAAGCGGTGCGGCAGAGCCGCGAGGCGAGGGACGACCTGAAGCTGGAATAGAAACAGGGGAGCAGGAGCAGAAGACATTAGCAGAGCCCAAAAGAGGCTAGCATTTGCTTCATTCAAATATTTCCATACTAAAACAAATAGAATTTGTTGTCTCAGACTCCTGGCTCCCCTCCTCAAAGGCTTCCCCCTCCCCATCGCTATCTGTTAATGAAGTTGATAATGAGCAGAGCAAATCCCGCTGGATAAGTAATTAATTAGGAGGCTGGAGCAGTGGAGCAGCTTTCATTTTTGCAAAGCCAGAGGTCTCTTTGCTGGGAAACCCTGCAGCACAGCGGGTGGGAGGGCTGGGGAGGACAAAGTGAGGAAAGTTCAGGTGCTGTGGCACTTTGTGGGGCACAAGGCAAAAAGAAGGAGGGGATGCTGCGAAGAGAGACGCGTGCAGGGGATGGCAAGGAGAGACTGGTGCACGGAGGCAGCAAATTTCAGGGACTTTCAGGCCATGTTGTCCTGCTGCTGCTCTGGGAAAGTCCCTCCACAGCCTGGCTGGGGCCCATGAGGCTTGAGAGGGGGTTTGTGCTTACAGGAGCCCCAGCCCTGCGCTGCAGCCAGAGGTGGGAGGAAGCTGAGCCCCAGCCCTGGCCAAGCCACGAGGGTTCGGAGAGCGACAAGCTGGGAAAGGGCCTGCAGGGGCATGTGATCTCCCGGCAACTCTATTCGTTTTGCAGAAATAGCAAATGAATGCCTAAAGTGAAGGTCTGAGGGACAATGAAACCCTGTGGCATGTCTACATATTTGAGCATTAAATACTTGCTTTTGGTAAAAGGCAGAAATGGCATTTACTTGTGTCTGACAAAACTTCGCTAACTCTCATCTTAAAACCACATTTTGTCATCCAAGAACAGCCTTCACCCCAAAGAAAACAGCAAAGCAAAAGGGTGGACCAGCCGCAGGGGAATCCCCAGAGACATCCTAAACATTCTGCCTTCAACATAAGGAAATTTCAAACAGACCCCAAAGGGAAATAAACAGTTTTTCTGTCTCATCACCAGAATATATGTTTTCTCAGGTTCCTCTATTGAACTAAACCAAGCCGGTGTTGACGGCCTCCAGCTGGCACGACGCAGGCAGTCTGGGTGTGCAGGGGGGAGGCTGAAGCTCCAGCGTGCTGACCGCCGCAAAGCAGGGACACCCCGGTCCTGTTTTGGGGCTGTGCCATGCCCCACGGGCAGCTCTGCCTTCCCCTCCCCAGCCTCGGAGATGAGGAGCGAATTCCAGAGCCTCCGGTTTATGCCAGTAACGACTCTCTCGAGCATTCCCATTTTCATAGATTTACTGGCTTAACGCTTTGTTAGAATGATAAAAGCTAGTTAATTATCCCGTATGAGAGTCTGCCTCCCCACCCGCCTTCCTCACCCCCCCAGCCCCAGCCTCCCCGTGGCTATATATTTATCTTTTGTTGGTTCATTTGATTTGGAGCTGAATAAATTGGAAAAGCTGGAGTGATTCATGTACTGTGGATTGCATATTGATCTGGCACACTTTCCTCCTTAAAGTCCCCATCCGTCATGCCGATCAATGGGTCCTTCTGGCTGGGCGTCTGCGCTCGCGGTGCCAGGAGATGAGGTGCAGTCCGGGGGGAGGTCTGCGCGCTGCGCGGCCCCAACCCAACCCCTGCTCTTTTGCACCCTCTCTTACCAGAAATTTGGATGCTGAAAACTTTGTGGAGGCGGGATGGCTCTGCTACATTCACGCCTCCCGGATGGCTGGCCCACGTTATCCCAAAGAGCTGCACCAGAGGCACCCGTCACGCAGCTTCAGCCCTGAGAAGTTCTGGCTCGAGGCACGGATCGAGCAGTGTTGCAGATGCTCTAGGGCCTGTGCAATATGTAACCCCATTTCTGCAGCACTTTTAGGGATTCCCTGGCTGATAACGGAGTATTCCCTGCCTCTGTCTCCATAGTGATGTCTTAACCTTTAACTTCATCTCCTGATTTCTCTCACGAGCTAGCCGTGCCTGAAAGCACTTACCAGAGCAGCTAAAAAATACAAGTTTCCAACTGCACCAGGTGCAACGAAATGCAACTTCTCCTTGCCTGCTGCAGAGGCAGAAAGGCACATCCACCCGAGTTTATGAGTAGCTATGTCTCCAGGCTCACAGAGGGAATGAGTGACCGAAGCAAAGACCCGGTCCCAGCCTTATACACGCTGTTTAGCACTTCCACTGCCAGCCTGTGCTTCAGAAAAGCAGCTTTAGGGCCAAGGAATTGGAAAACTGGTGGAGGCCGGGAGGTGAGGAGAGCCAGGCATTGCCCAAGGGGGAGCGGAGGGCCGTGGGTGTCAGCATGCCGGAGCGGGTCTGCTGTCACCCGCCAGACCCTGCACGGGGTCTTGTACCCTGCTCTTGTACCCCTCCCTGCAGCAGCCCCAGCCTGCTGCCCAGCTGCCGGTGCCCCCCACCGTCCCCCTCGCACTGCCCCAGCTGGGGACAGAGGTGGCAGGAGCCAGGCGTGCCAGGGGCAGGGGACGTCCCTGAGTCCTGATACAGGGAACACTAATACAGGAGCTGCTGGGGATTGCACCTTTGCTGGTGCGCTTCTTTTGATGGACATCAGAAGTTGGGTGGGTGAAGTAATGTGTAATTTTGTGGGCTACTGGAGAAATGTTTCCTCCTACATGGAAGAACACAAGGTTTTCCGTCAAGATGGGTTGCTATCAAAGCAATACTGTTTTGCACTAGCCTAGTGTCTTCCAGCAGAGCTCATAAAGCGTTGCGCTGAGGTACAGCAGCATGATCTTCCTCAGCCAGAGCTGCAGCCAGCATCTCCGTGGCTAAGTGGGGCCACTGGGACAGTCACCAGTGGGCTGCCAGCATCACCCAGCCCAGGGCTCAGTCTCCCCACTCCTGGTCTTGGTCTGAACCATTTTCCCACAGGGCTGTGTAATGCCATACAGGAATCCGGGTCTGTAACACATTTCTCAATCCCCTGGCATCGGGAAGCAGTTTTCAGCTTGGTGCTGAGGTGGCAGACACCAAAATGCCGCGGGTCAGTGATTTTCAACCTGCAGTTTGAAGATTGTTGGGAGTCGACAGATTATATCTAAGGAGCTGCAAAAAGGAACGAAGAGAAGCCAACTTGTTGTCAGCAGGCTTAACTGAGGTCTTCAGGGGTCAGAAAAATGATTCCTCAATGAGAAATTTAACAGGATCAGAAATAAAAAAAGACACTGAAAGCTCAGTATGTGGCTGAGGCTAAGAGCTCAGACACAGGATAACACAGGAGGGCCTTTCAGTCCATTTAATTTTAATTTCCTTACATTTTTTCCAGGCTGGGCTCTCCTCAGCAGGCCCAGGCTTTGTGTCCCATGCCAGACCTTCTGAGCCAGACGAACCAGCCCGGAGCTACTCCTGGAAGCAGCAGGTCCGCAGGGAGCAGCTGGGCGCTTGGCACTGCGGCTTCTGCCACCCCAGTCATGCCCTTCAGGCCCCTCCAGCTGCCCCGCGGCTGTTCCAGAGGCAACAGGGCTTTGGCCCAGGCTTGAAGCCACATTTAGCCCATGCTAACAAAGCAAATTCAGTTTGTGTGGGACAGGAAACCTTCCTCTGCCACTGGCTCTGTCTTGGGCTGTAAGTAACCGAGTAAGCCCCTGCTCTCTCTCCAGGACCAGTCCCAGCCTCTCTGTGCAGGGAGCAGCGTCACTGGGAGCAGCAAGGAGCAACCATCCCGTGCTTCACCACCCGCAGCAGCCTCGGAAGACCATGCCGCATCTCAGACTTCCCATGCAATCTCCATCCTCACCTGAGGGTTCAGGGAGCTGATGTCTCGGAGCTACACGTGGTCCTGGTTGCGTCCATCCCATAGGGTCCCCCTCTTTGTGTGTACTAGATACACAGCAGAAGGGGAGGTGGGTATGTCAGGCTGATAAAATCCTCCGACAGCTTCAGATGTGCTAACACGTTCTGCCTGCCAAGCTCAGAGTGATGGGAGCATCTGACAGACAGCAGCTTCCCTGTGTGTTAAACATTAATAGCTTTCCAGCTTTGCCTCTGGATTTTCTGTTGCTAAGACCCAAGCTGCCTCTCTGGAGGTGTCAGCCCACGACAGAGCAATTACTGCCCAAGCTCTGTGCTTCTGAAGGGGCCCGATGGCTGCAGCACAGAAAGGGGATGGATCGCCCAAGAGTGATTAAAGGAAATATCGGGGCACGAAGGGACTGAAGCAAGGCTGCGTCACACAGCGGGGGCAGAGGACGGCTGCTGGGACAGGGCATCAGTCTCCGCCGAGGAAGATGAGTGGTCTGATTTCAGAGAGATGTTATCTCCCAGGTCAGATTACTCATGGTAGCTTGAACACAAACTAGTGCCACAGTCCAGCTCTGCCACCTTTTTCATCTGCCTCCTCCGCTCCCCTCATTCTGCATCACCTCCCAGGTACCCATCTGCGCCCTCACCTGATGTGCTGCTGCAGACTTTGGCTCCCTGCGCTGCTTCTCTCCTGTGGTGGCTGCTTTTCGGGGAAGCTGCTCAAGGACCTGAACATGGCCATGTTGTACAAAGTCTCAGCAGCTTCTTTTTTTTTTTTTTTGCTTCTTCCTTTGTATGTGATTCACAGTTTTGTCTTTTGGGAAAACTCATACCAGAGAAATATGTCTTCTCTGTGAAATTTCGCCAATCTGAGGGTTTTCCCTGCTGAAAATATCTGAAACTGCAAATGTTAGAGGTTTTGGTACAAATCTGCCTTCGGGATTTTCACCATTTGGAACCCATTCAAGGTTTTCTTCATGGCCACGTGATCTTTCACATAGGCTAGATCTGAAAACAAACCCATTTTCTCTGCCAAGAAAGGAGGAATCCCTTCATGAAAACAGGATAAGTTCCAAATCAGCAACGATCCATGTAAACACCAAAATATAGGGTGCCGTCTTTCATAAATCTAGGCATTAAAAGATCAGCCAGCAGAAAATGGCACGATTGCTTTGAAACCTACATCATTTGCACTGTTGCATGGAAACAACATGGGTGCATGAAATCCAACCAGAAGGACACAAGTGCTGAGCACTGGAGAAGCAACCCCTTCTGAAGCAGTGCGCGTCTGTCTGGAGGTCTCTCTCGCCTCTCTCGCCCTCTCTTCTGGCTTTGAGCAACACCCATGTTTCTGGTGAGAGGTCTGCTCCATGTTGCAGACCCTTTCCTCACAGGGGAGAACATCCTCTTCCTCTCCCCTCCTCTGCTCTCGGGGACGAGCACGGACCCTACCCTGTCCCCATCTCCCCTCAGTCCCACTCCGGGCATCTGTCACCCGAGCGCACCTGGGAGCCCTGCCCATAAATTCTTGCTTCTTATGGCTGTGGCCAGACTCTGGGGGATTACAGAGCCTAACGGTTCCATCCGTCTGCTTTTCTAATGCTCACATTAGTAACATTGCGAGAGCTCGGAGTCACAGATAAATCCTATAGACCCACTTCTGCATTTCTTGCCGCACAGCTCTTCTCACCCTGCTCGCTCCGCTGGCACAAAGCTCTTGTCTCGCTTGAGGCACGTATCACCACCCTCCAAAGTCCTAACCGAATTCATCAGAGACAAGGCCTCTTGCTTTAATCTTTAGATGAAGTTTTCCTCCACTGTTCCTCCCCCAAATACACACTGTATTATAGTGCAAATGAAAGTGTCTATTAATTTCTCACTCGGTTGTTTATCTGGTGAAATTATTGAAAGGGGAGAGAGCAGATAGATGCTCTCCTGAATTAAAAGAGAAAGAAAAAAAAAAAAAGAGAAAGAGAAAGCCTGTTGGCATTTCTCTTTCCAGCAGCAAGGGACAGGAGGCTGGTGCTTTGCGCTGGGGAGGAAGGAGGAAGCCAGGTGCTGTGTGTGCAGTCCCTGCTCTCCGTGCAGCTCCAGCGCCGGGCAGGATGTGCAGGGGAGCAGGGAGGCGGCTGCCATGCAGGGCAGGGGCAGGGGGCTGAGCACGCTGCTGCCGGCACCGAGCCCGGATGAAGCCCTTCCCTTCTGTAGGGTTGTGCCTTGGTCTCCTTCACCAACACAACCTCACCAGCTACTTAACCTTCCCTGGTGAGAGTGACTTGGAGGAGATGAGAGCAGAGGGAAAAAGAAATGGGGTTACATATTTACCAGCCTGTTAATATTTATGAGGACTATGAACCAGATTAATTTCCATGCACCATTTCACCTGCAATGCTTTCCTTCCATATTGATGTAAGGGGGAAATAAATAAATAAACAAAAAGAAATCCAAATATCTAGCTTCTTTTAGATGGTGCATGAAATACCTGTCATTTAAATCAGGATGCTTCTCTTTGCACAGGAGGAATCTTCATCTGCATCTTTCTGGCCAGTGGGAATCGTTTTCTTCATCATCATCTAGTCTTTAGAATCCAGAGACCCAGGGGATTTTTTTTGGGAGAACCAACAGCTTTCCCTGCAAGATGAGGCTTCTTACAATGTATGAAATCCCATGCAAGGCATTAAATCAGAGAGAAAAAGAATTTGCTACTGCTGCAGCATCAAAGAGTTGAGGGTATTATTTTAGGGGCAAGACAGCCTAAGATGAAGCTTTTGGTGTGTGTGGTGCCTTGCAGCCTCATGGGAAGCCAGACCTGTAGGTCAGAAACGGGCCATCCTCAAAGCAAAATGCAGGGCCAGTGGCAGACCCGCTGCACCACGCTATCCATTCTACTGCAGTTCTTCAACCTCATCCCAGGTGGACGGAAATTGGTTATTCAGAAACACATTTCTGCTGTTTGGGTACCCCCAATCCCCCAGGGAAACATTTTCTCATTGTCTCTAGGAGAAACACAGTCAAGTCTGTTTCTAAAACTAGTTATTGGCATAAATTGTCATTTAAAACCCTCTACAGTTTACATTTCCACTTATAAAATCTCCTGTTAGGATTATTTGATAATGCAAATTCTCATCTACTGTCTTAATAGACCCTTCAGTGCTGGGGTGGGTTTTGATTTCGATTGCTTTTTTTTTCCTCTTCTTCTGGTGATAGGATCTGCTATACATATGACAGATTTGTCGGTGGAATTTTAACAAATAATATTAAATGAACTTTAAATGCCATTTGTATCGTCAGTTTTTAATTTCAAAAGTGTCACCCTATTGCATTTGGGGAATATGTAAATTAACAGTTCACCTCGTAAGTTTTACGGCAGCTCAACGTGTCTAGAATACTTTCTGCTGATATTTCTGTTTATTTAATCCTTGCAATAAAAGGGAAAGATTAGCTGTTCATATTTTGTATATTTGTTTTATAATGGCTTGGTTTTTTTCATTAATGAAATGATTTAGAGTTATGCAAAACAAGGTACAAACTGTATTGGAAGTTGGCTATGAACCACACAGCTTGGAGGAAAAAAGCACGAGCTAAAGAAATAGAAAGATATTACTGCGCAACAGCATGTGGTAAGTCTTTAAAACCCTGCATTCATCCGGCTTTACAATGAGATATATAAAAAGAGACACTGACCATGCATGCTACATCTGCAGTATGAGAGGGGAGGGTGGGTAATTTGGACATCTAGACTCTGTTCCATTAGCGGGATTTATGGTGTGGTAAACCACTGTCCCTCTTTGGGAAAGAGAGGTTCGCACATGGTTAATGCTTTCCTTAGTTTTTACAAGTGTTTAGGAAACCCAGAAAGATGCTGCAGAGAATGAAACTTCATCTTGGGGGAAGCTTGCTTATAATTGTCAATATTACAGGGAAAAGGGAAAGGGAAGGATGGTCTCAGGCAGCGTGGTAGCAAACAGGTTGAAAACTCACGTCCTGGCATTGCTTAGAAGAACAACACCAAGGTGGGGACTTTGTCCAGGCAGGGCAGGACAGGAGGCCCTATGGGCAAGGCTTGAACCCCATGGGGACCGTCTGTCCCTCCTGCCTGTCCCCAGGGCTGCCCCCTGGGGCCCCATCAGGGACTGGGATCTGATCGCACTGGTACAGGAGGCAGGGAGTGGAACTCCAGCTTCATCCATGCAAGCTCCCTGCCACATGTCTCTAATGAGAGAACTCTTGTGATAAAGCACCTATCACTTCATCAGAGAACATTAATTTCGCCTAGGAGAGATGCATCTTCCATCAAGCCATCCAGGTGAGAGCACCGCTCGTCTCTTCTGGGCCCTCGCTTCTCCTCCAAAGCAGCAGGAGCCCTGGGGACTTGCCAGCAAACTTTCAGGTGCGTCTCCATTAATTACCATAAGCTGGTTAACCACAAGGTAGTGATAAACACCTCTCATTTGTTTCTGGCCAGTGATTACAGCAGCAGCAGGCGAGGTGGAGGCAAAGGGAGCCGAGACACATCGATTCCCATCACGGGAAGATGGCAGATGAGCGCACGCAGCCTGTCCGCATGCTGCGCGTGGGCCTGGGGCGCAGGTCTTTGCTCACGCAATGACCAGGGCAAATGTTGGTTTGCTCAGCCACAGGCCAGGCATTTCTGCAAAAGGCAGAGATCCTGGCTTCTCCAGGCAGGGAAAGCAGGATAGGGCAGCGCTGGCAGGCTTTGGGCTGTGCTTCAGGCTGGGACCCTGGCTGCGGGTTTGCTGGCAGCTGCCACGTGCATGCACAGGGAGAGCGAGTCCCCTCGGTGCCACTCGGGTGGAGGACGGCGATGACTGACACGGGCAACAGCAGGCAGCTGCCTCACACTGGAGTTCTCGTTTCCGCAGGAACGCAGCCCCTTTACAGCCAGATAAATAACTCCCTTCGGATCATTCTGTTACACCGACTTCATGGCCCATGCCAACGTGCCCGAACACAAGAAGGGATCGTCATGTTAATTGCAATCTTCCTGTTATGCAAAGTCATCAGCAGCCTAATGTCCTGTGTTATTACCAGGAACTTCAGGCACCTCAATTCGAGCAGAAGTCAGGATGTGTGCAAAGACAGACCCGACGGCTGGCTGGCAAGCTGCCGCAGCCCCGGGCTGCCTCGGGAGGGCTGCAGCTCTCGCGCTGTTGCTGGAGTTAGCGACTGTGACAGCAAAGGGCAACCAGTGCTTACGCTTGAAGGAGAACACTGCTCTCCTGCAAAAGCACCTCTGCTGCTCTGCCACGCTGGTCCCTGAGCCTCAGCTTCCTTCTCTTCCACCGACCAGGCGCTCACTGCCACCACTGCCAGAGAGTCTGTGCAGCCTCAGAAGTTTTCAGGGCTGAGCTGGACCACGTCCTGAGGGCCCCGCTCGGAACTCATAGGTGGCCCTGCTTCGAGCCACCGTTTTCTGGTAGGGCTAGAGACCTCCTTGGGTCGCTTCCCACCTGACCTCTGCTACGAGCACAGGTTCTCAGCCCTTGGCCAAAGACTGCTCATGGGTGCCACACCATGGCTCCTAAGACCTCTGCAGATGAAGAGTTGCAAGATCCACATTTTGCGGTCATCGTTTATTTTCTGTTAATGTTTATTTCAAAAGGACTGGAGGATTTATTTGAGTAGAAGCATGTTGGTGGGATGGATTACACTTGTCTGTGGTGTTTTCCCACCCTAGCACTGGTTTCTAATGGCGTGGTATTACCTGCAGGGTTATTTGACTCCTGTAGGCAGCTTTTGCTGTACTGTAGCGCAGCTCTGGGAGAGGAAGCTGGAGCCAAAACAGCCGCCTGCACCCGCGGGAAGCACCCGCTCTGCACTGCGCTGCTGCTGTCACGCATTCCAAGTGAATTCAGGGCTTTGCAAGTGACGCTGATATTAAGTAAGCCAAGCATTCTGCTTAGCCTCAGCCTGTGTGTGCTCCTGAGAGGGATGGAGCCCGCTTCTCTCACACCCGATGTGAAACGCCCAGAGCAAGGTGGGAGTTCACTTTTTCGCCTCTTCAGGCTGTGATATCTTTTCTGGGACTGAGAACAAAGAGACAAATTGTCACTGGTGTTGCTGGTGGGCAGGGAAACACACGGACACCTTTCCACTGAAGCCACCAGGTGAATTCATGGCAGCAACCAAATGGCTTACACTGGCTTCTGATCTGAAGAAGAGATTTTACAATGAACTGCTCCGTGCCCTCTTTCCTCATCCGTTCAAGACCGCGTCTCTCTGCAGGTGAGCTGAAGTGTCCCATCGTACTCTGCAGCTGCTGCTTTTGTCCTGCAGACCTGCCCCAGTCTGGAGTTTCTTCTTCTAACACTGAACTAAAGATTTGAAAACTGTCATCTCTGGTTGGGGTTTCCTTGCTCTGCTTTCTGCACAGTTCCCCAAATTTAAAGGGCTATTAAGGAGCCCTTCGTCTGCATGCAAAAAATTGCCTCCCTCTCATCCCCCAGAGCCATCTATCTGGCCCTTAGCTGTTCTTGTTTCATATAATCATGATCAAACACGGGTCAGAGGGAGATCAAAAGGTGGAAAGAGAGTGCACACAGGCATTGTGGAGAGCAAACCTGAGCAGAAGTCAGAGGTGCCTTTTGCCTGCTCGATATATTTAGGTACAGCCGGAATCTATGCACAGGGATGGATTGCAGCCTCCCTTGGTTCCCTTAAGTTTTTCCAGTCAGTATGCAGCTCTCCGTGAAATTTCACCTGTGTAAGCTCCGTACAGGAGGAACAAAGCTGCTTTTCCTCATCCCATTTTGCACAACCCTTGGAAGCAGCAGTCATCGCTGCTCCCTGGGGCATCGGCTGGCCACCAGCAGCCCGATGATGCTGTCGTGCTTCGGTCTGCCTGACACCTGCCTGCGACTCCCCAGTTGTTGATTCCAAAGTGCTGCCCTGAAATATCTCCGCCTGCACAGCTTTCCTTGAAGGTGTGATACCAGAATATGGTTTAGATTCCACATTTATCAATCATGCCTTAATTAAAGAGCTCTCTCTGAACTCCCCCTCCTCAGCCAACTCCAGCTTGGGGCTTTGTGCTCTTCAGAGTAACCACACGTTGTTTCCATCGCTTTTCAGCCTCACCAGAGAGGTCCCTTTCTTCTTTCCTCCCCCATTCCTGAACAGTTGTGTTTCTCAGGAGCTGCTGGGGCAGGCTGCTGGTTTCTCAGACCTGTGTAGCTAAATGCAGTACCAACCTGTGGGTGTCTGCTGCTACAATATTCCCTGGGCTGGGCTCACCTTTCAAAGACAGCTGGCCAGGCAGTTGGAAATGTAGAAGTAAAAGAATAACTGTCCCAGAAATGCGGGGTCTGAATCAGCCATGATCAGCAACATCTTTCTGTTGATGGAGCGGACTGAAGGGGGGAAGGCAGTGTGAGGATGTCCCTGTGGGTGCAGGTATCCGGACACCCACGTCTGGGTGCCACGGACTGTCTAGGTGGGTAAGTCACCCAGCTGGCGAAGAAGCCTGCTGCAGCATCACAGCAGCACCCACTCCTGGATCCTCGCTCTCCCTTACTCTGAGTCCCTCTCGGGGAACTAAGCCCACAAAGCAGCAAGTGTTTGTCCACAGGAGAGACCCAGAGGTACCAAAGGATGCAGCCGGCTTAAATGGGACGCACGGACCACAGAGAACAGAACAACCCCATGCTCAACATCAGGAGCCTTGGACAGACATGGCCACAGCAGATGGAGAAAGTCACCCATGGAGGAGGATGCAGGGAGGGCTTTCTCTGAGCAGGCGTGAGCACCACTGGAAGAGACAGGTATTTTTCAAGCAGAAAATCTCTTCTTCACACAAAATAGCCTCTTTCAGCCCCTTGTCCCTGAGTGACTCCGCTGGGTGGCTGAGCCCTCTCTGGTACCTGCTGTCATCTGTCGTGAAAAATTGCTGCTGGAAGAACACTCTGGGATGCAGTAATTCAGATTAGTTGTACAAAGGGAGCCCCTGCCCTTGCATATCAGACAGAATGGTACTCAGAAGAGTCCTCTGAGTTTCAGCCAGAAGCTCCGGGTAAAACATTACTTGTGGTACAGTGTCAAGTGTGTCATGGCAGAATTGCTGGCGAAGTGGAAGGGCCAGCTTATAGGGCTCGTATTTCTCTCACTTCTCTGCAGCTCACAGTCCTCCAAAACTGGTGGCCTCCCAGGCAGTGGGAGAGAGACATTTATCTTCCTTTTTGGCCTTCCCCTCCCCTCCCTGGCCCCTGCTCACACATCGTGACACCTTTGCATTTATCTCTTTTTTCTCTCCTTTTCCCTGAACCTCCCTTGCCTTTTCTCTTTAAGCCGCAGTGGCAGCAGTTGGGTTGTAGGAGCCTTCAATTTCCTATTCAGTGCATCATGGAGCAGTAATTTTCTGCACTTCCATAATTAGGGGAATTTTAAGCAAACTACCCTGTGGATGATTACAGCCGGATTCAATTTCTGTTGCTTTGATCACCAAAGGACGAAGACGCTGCTTGAATACTTGGTTATGTGCACTGCCTAGATAAGAGCTTTGCACCAGCTGCCTCCTTCCTCCCTCCTCTCTCCACCTTGCTCCTCTCAGCCCCCCTGCCTCAGGGACTGTCCTGCTGCTGCTTCATAGCTCAAGTGGAAGTAAATGTCCCTTTCCAACAGATGAAGCTCTATTAAAATCGAGATGTTTTCCCAGCTAAGAGGCAGCATGATCTGATTGTCAGAGCACAGCATAAGGGAAGCATAGTCAGGGAGTTTAATTTCCAGTCGTGTGCCTCGGTTTCCTCATCTATAAAATAACAGGGCTGAGGGACGGGGCATTCATACGATGCTTGGCTTTGCAAAGGCTCCTACCTGCGCTGTTCCAAGGGCAAAATGCAAACTGGATTTCTTGGGTCTGCAAGTTGCTTGGGAAACCCTATGACATCAAGGTAGATTTGAAGTGATAATTGGTTCTTCCTGTATTTATCAGGTTTAACACCCAGGAATAAACACGAGGTCTTTTGCCACCTTTTTGCTTTAGCCACGCTTTAGCTAACTCACTGAGCATCTGCTTCACGCTCCAGAGCTGGGAATTCATCCACCAGAGAAAGGTCCCATGCAGCGTGAAATCGGTTCTATTTCCAGAGAAACTACAGAGCACGGCGGATGAACCGTAGGACACCCTGTGTGCCTCCTGAGCCTCCCTGAATGCCTAGGGAGGGCTGCAGGGAGGCTGGAGGGCAGGAGATGCAGGAGATGCACTGCAGGGTTGAAGAAGAGGACAGAACAGGGGGAAGGGGCTGGGAGTCGGACCACAGCAGCATCCCTGCAGCTCGCAGGCCCACAGACTGGCAGAACAGCATGCCAGACCCACCACGTCCCTGCCAGGACAGGGGAAGGTCCCACGTCTGCTTCCACAGGTGGCTGTCCCCAGCAGGAGATCACCTTCAGTTCTGCCTTCCTGCTCCCCAGTGTGAGCACGACGGGCTGTCAGCTCCGGTACATTAATAGACTATTAACGTTTCCAAGTTTCCTGAGCTGCGTGTATGGGTTTTCCATAGGTTAATTAGGCCATATTTCAGGATAATTACAGCTGTATATTTCTACAGTAATTAAGTGGCTTTAAAACATACCCACAATGTGGCTCACTGAATCATAATTAAACTTCCTCTGCCTTCTGCTATACACTATGGAACTAATACCCATAAAAGACCCAACGCTGCTCCTTGCCAGCAGCAAATTAGAGCTCACAAAAATAATCTTATGGAATGTATCTTTTTTATAGAATCATGTACAAATTAATTCAAAATGAATATTGCATGAGTCATCAAAATGCTTCAGCTTCCTTCTCTTTATTTATATTTATCCTCCCACATGAACTGTCACTTGGGGGTAGGGCAGGGAACCAGGGTGAGGGGAGTGACTCATTCAGGCAACTTCTGCCAACAGCGATGTGCTTTCCTCTTCCCCCGTCGGGCTGGGGAAGGCTTCAGGTCCGTGGGAAAATGGATGGTGACATCTGTGCTGCGAGCTGAGGTGCGTGGACACCGCCCTGGTGGCACCGAGATGCAGGGGCTCCCAGGTTCCCTCCTCTGGGTCGTGGCCACCACCAGAACCTCTGGCAGGTGCACCCGTTTTGGTCCTCTCCATGGGCCGTGGCCTCCTCCAGCCTGGAGAGCATCTTCACTGCGGTTGCTGTTTGCCCTCGCTGACCCCAGCGGGCCTGGTTGCTCTGACGGCACAGGAGCTCCTTCTTCTTTCTTGCCTGGCTGTAGCCACAAATGTTTTTCTCTGTTCGCTCTCCTTCTTTCTCACTGTTTAGCTCGAGGACTGAAGTCCCCTCCTCCTCTTTCCTCTGCTGTTTTCAGACACAGACATCAGATGCCCTTTCAGCCTCCACTTTTGTCAGACAAGAACGCCAGCCCCTTCTCTGCGGCTCTGTCATTCCCTAAACGAGCCCAGCAATCCCTTCTCTGTGCTGGTTTCTTTTATGTTTCTCAAGACACAATCTATCCCTTTCTTTGTGCCTCGTCTCAAGGTATTATCACCTCCTCCTGCCTACTGGAAATCTGCTGTTGAGCCACAGTGGTCTTTTCACTGGCTGCTTGTAGGCACAGCACCTTGACGCTCGATGGGGCTGCCAGGCTCTCCTGCAGTACGAACAATAATAGCTCTCTGCTCCCTTGTAGCAGATTTTGCCATTTCCAGCAGAACTCTGTCACCCCTGAGCAAATTTCAGTTCCTGTCTATTTTCATGACAATCCCCCACCCCTTTCTGAATTTGTGAAAGTTGTTCAGCAGTTGAAAAAAAAAGCTATAAAAGGGTTTCCAGGCTCTGTAGGGTTAGATAGAGGGAAATGTCTTGGCCAGCAGACTTCAGACAATATCTGTTTGCATTTTTCAACTGATTGACTCTGGTTGTATCTACATGCCTTTGATGTGAGCTTGCAGCAAACATTCTAGTGGATGAATTAATAATTAGATGGAGCAGTGATGGGTACTCTAGAAACAAAATTATATAGATAGACAGATAGATGGATCCGTCTCTCTGAGAGAAGTGAATTTTAAGCAATGTTACAGCACATTAGTGGAAATCAAATGTGATATTCTTATTCACCCTGGAAACTCATTCCAGGGGTTGAGTTCAGCTACTCAGGAGACAGACACAGTGCCATGTGAGCAGCATAGCCAATCCAAAACAGCTCTCGCTTCGAGCCCTGAATTTTTGCAATGAATTCCTGCTGCAAAGCAAAGCAAATTCAAACCTTCCACCAGGGCCAGGGTTTCACATGCAGAGTCCCTCTGCCATTTTCCTGAGTAACCTCACCTGATGAATAGACTCTGGGAGAGAGATCTCCGTGCAGAGAGCTTGCAGACAGGAGCGGAAGCCAAATTGTAGGATTATTGATGAATTATTCAGCCAGCTCTGCCTATAACACTGACATGTGAGTCAGGAGCTTAATGCCCTGAGGCACCACATTCATTGTGGGAGTACAAATCCTGGAGTGCTGGTTTATAATCAACATATTGCATAAATGCCTCTTACTAGTGCAAATCAATTTTCTCTAGGTCTCAGGCCTTAATCTGAAGTGCCTCCTGCTTGGGAACAAAAAAATGAAGTTTTGGGTGGGGCTCATTCCTCATGGCTCACATCAAAAGTTCATCTTGAGCAAGGAGGGCAGGAGAGCTGCTTGGTTCATTACTTATTTATTTGTAATGAATGAGAGAGGAAAAAATGCAACAAGACAACTCAGGTGAGGTATAAAGAAAAGCTTTCTAATTGTAAGAGGAGTGAGGCATGGGAACAAGTTATCCAGGAGTCATTGAATCTCCTCCCTCAGAGGCTTACGGAGGTGGGCTTAGCCGGCATCTGACAAGGACGCTTGGATGTATTTGATGCTGCTTCACTGAAAGAGGGAGGGATGCGATGTTCTCCTGAGGTCCCTCCCAGACGTACGTGTCTAAGAGAGAAAGGAAGAAAATTAAATTATGGGTCAGTTGAGACAGGCCTCAGTTTTGATGAAGATATTTCAGAAACATCACCAAGAGCAGGAGACGCTAGCCTTGGCAACATGCAGATTTCCCAGGATGGATGAAACAAGGAGCTACAGCAGCGTCTTCAAAAATGACTGGAACTGGGTCAGTCAGGTGTGTAAGTGAAGATTTTTAAAGCTGTTTGGAGGATTTGGGCACCGTTCCCCCGCCAGAAGGAGGGGAGCTGACCTCCCCCACCTGCCCGCCCAGCTTCCTGGCCAGTGCCCTCCACGTGCCACCAACCCAGCTGCTGTGTTGCACTTGTCACGGGGCTGGTTTTCCAGCTCCGGCGGAAACACGGGGCTGTATCTCGATGCAACCTGCAATGCTGAGATTGGAAGGCACTGTATAAAGTGTCAACCGTTATCATTAATTGCTCCTTTATGTTGCTGCTGACTTTTATGTGGCAGGCACTGCAACCTGTAACAAGCTACTGCCACTGTAAAAGTGCTCCTGCACATTCGCGGCTGAGCCGGAGGGCAGGTCAGAAGGGGAAAAAGCTTTTGCAGCTGCTGAGAGGGGTGAAGGGGGCTGAGGCTTTGCGGCTGCTGGCAGAGGTGTGGGCAGAAGGCAAGGCTGGGTGCAGCCTGAGCAGGGCTGGGCTGCGCCGGGCAGCGATTCCAGCGGGGTTACGGCTTGCTGCAATAACTCCAGCCCAGCGCGGCCGCAGGAGGGCTGGCTCCCCGCAGACGTGGACTTCGCTGCTGTGTGGAGGGCCTGAGAGAAGCCACTGACATCTTTTCCTGCGGGTGGACAGCAGCAGTGGACTTGTGGTGGCTTCCAGCAAAATTGCGGGTTAGGGTGCGCAGCCGGGTGTTGGGCTCTTGATTTTGTGGGCTGAAGGAAGGCTGGCACAGGAAAGGAGAGAGCAGGGTTGAGGAAGACCCCCTTCCTAGGGGACTCACAGGACAGGAGAGGTCTTTTGGAGCAGGGCTGTGGTTCTAGGGGTGCATGAAGGCAGGCAGAGAAAAGGGGAGTGCAGTGAGAGCGGAACAGCCCTTCTGGTGCAGAACGGGGGGGGTCCCTACAGGCAGGGCTGGGGGGCTGGGCTGCAGTGAGTGCATCCTTGGGGACCCAGTACCCATCACAGAAGAGCTCTTCTGGGCGGGGATGAGCTCCTCAAATGGAAATTGAGCACGTCCAAGACAAGAAGCTGACCACTACCCTTCAGAGACCCCTTTCTGGTCGATGGCTCCTCTGTGCTGGAGGGCATAGGGCTGCAGCTTGGGGACACCACCCAAACGCAGCTCTGCTCCCAGCCCCTCCTGCATCCCCACCAGCAGGACAGGGGCACCGTCCCCGAGCAAGCCGCAGCCACGTGCCTTTGTCTTGCCAATGGAGCTGGTGACAGATTAAAGCAGAGAGCGGAGGATTTTTTTCTAGCAGAAATGCAATCACCTTGGGCAGTTTTAATAAACCGATAATCAAATAAAGAGCAGAGTACAATAAATTAACAACTTTTACCAAGAGCCATGCCAGACTGTTCTTTTAAAGCCATCACCAGTGTTGTAACCAGTGAGAACGAGGGTGGGCAGAGGAAGGATCAGTCGAGAGGAAAAGCGGGGCTGGGGCCAGGGATGGAGGGAAATAAAGTGTTTAACCCTGCTTGTTAGACATGCGAATCCTGCGTCTCATTTCCGACGGCCGTACACCATGTGCGAGTGCTGATAAGGCCCCGTGTGAAATTGCCAGCTCGGGCTGCAGCGTCTATCTGCCACAAAGCAGCTCTTTATGGCACAGATAAAGGAGCGGGGCTGGCTGAGCGGGGCTGCGTGATTAAACTCGCCAGCCGAGGAGGGAGAGGTGCAGAAAGCAGCACGTTCCTATTAAGGCCGCTATTAGTTAATGAGCACGAGTGCGTGTGTGTGACGGGACGCACGGGGTTTGCACGCACGCAGGCACGCCTGGTCCCTGGTTGTGCACATCCTGGTGCACGCCCCAGCTAAGACCACTGCTGGTCAGTAGGGCGAGTAGAAAGGAGGGTGAGGTACAACCCTTGGGCTCTTCCAGCTATAGATTTCAGCTGTAGGAGAAACCAGCTATAGGTTTCTCTTCTCCTTTCCCCAGCTGGGGGAACCCATCCCAGTGCCTGCACAGCCCAACACTGTTCCGTGTGGCCTGAAGGGCTTCAAAACACTTGGACTGGAGCAGACCCGTTAAATCAGAGCAGATGGCCACATAGCCCTGCAAAAGAGCAGCAGCTCTCCCTGTGCATCAGCAGCTCCCCATCCAGCCTCAGCCTTCCAATTTTCTCTGCAAGCCTTTGACAGCTGCTCCTGGGGAAATTGCACTCGCGTGGTGAGCAGGGGTCAGAGAAACGTAGCCCTCACCTCCTTTTCATTACCAATAAACACGCGCTCCCTTTGTCTTCTAAAGCAATTTCATAGCCGGTGCACAAACACGGAGGCATCAAAAGAGCCTTTCACTGGGCTGGCACCACAGACAATGGGAAGCAGATACACCTTCATCAACAAAGAGGCGCATTTCCATTTTGATAACAAATGTCTCTGGCTCCCCATTGAACACCCGCATCTTGTTTTGCCTCTGTTTTCTCTCCCCTTCCCCGAGCCAGCGAGAGGAGCCCGCCAAGCAGCGTGGCTCGTACAATAGCATCTTCCCCTTGCTCCTGCTGCCAATTGCTGTGCTGACAGATCTGATAGGCCTGCGTGCCATGGTTTGCATTTCGTCCTAAACGGGAGAGAGAGAGGGGGAAAAAAAGGCTGTATTTTCCTCCCTTCAGTGTTATCTTCCTCTTTCATGTTCTCGTTACAATGCCACCATGGTGATGGAAAAGGAGAGACCCAGGAGCTGCCAAAAGAGCCAGCGTGCCTTCTTCCGCACGTGTGCTTCCCCCGGTGCGTGCACGCAGGACAAAGCGTGGCTCCCTCTGACCTGGAGCACTCCTGGGCTCACGCCACGGCCAAGCGCAGCTCCCCGGGTTGTTATTTTACCTGGCTGCCTTGGTGCACGAGGGGGAGGAAGGACAGGGCTGCAGGCACAGGGCTGCCAGCCATGGGCACGTGGCAGACCTCTCGTGGGCACCTGCACCGTCCCTTTGGGAACGGAGAACGTGGCCCCAGCTGCACAAAGACAAGCAGATGGATACAGTCATTAGGGGCCTCCACACGTTTCTTCTTTCACACGTTATATACCTGCTTTACTTCCTCCATTAATTATCTCGAGCATCTTCTCAACAGATCTCAGACCATGTTGCAGAAGATGAAAATCCTTGTTTCCTCTTCCTTTTGCCAGACTTAAAAAGCAAGGCACTGAGTTTGTGCCCATCTCCCTCTCCAGGCCTGATGCTGCCCCACGGTTAAGGCATTTTGTGTGCTGCCTGGGCAGTGCTGAGCAAGACCAGCGTCTCGTGACTTGTCTGCGCTGGAGACAAAGAGGCTGCTGTTGTGTTACAGAGGGAAATCAGCACGGAGAGCCCTCCTGGTTCGGCTGCTGTCTCCCAGGCCTTGCAATATTCATGTCCCCACAGCCAGAGGAGATGTGAGCATGTTTCCCCGTGAGCAGCTCCCTGCTGGGGCCCCCTGACAGAGGAATACATCGGTGCGTCAAAGCCAGTGGGAACCGAGAGAAATTCTGCTCTGAGCCTTCAGATTCCAAAACAGCACTGCCCTGATGTTGTCCTGGTTGTCGGGTATCGCGGTCGGTCTCTGCCCCCGGGGGTGCTGGGAAAGGCAGGAGAGGGAATGAAGGGCGGCCCCTGCTTCTTGGGGGCACGAGCTGAGCACAGCGGGGCAGCGTGTGCTCCTTCCAGACTCTGCTGCGAGAGGATCCTGCAACGTGCTTGGAGCGATGTGGTGAACAGTGCAAGTTCCTCCCTTTGCTGCTAGCGACTGGCAATCCAGAGCAGGGCTCCAGTGCCAGGAACTGGCCAGAAGGCTGCTTAGTCCTTTTTTGTGTCAATCTCTGGCAAGAAAATGCAAACGAGCACTAGCAACTCCCTCTTGTGATGGCGAAGAGCACATGCATACACCTGCTGCTGGTCCTCAGGAGATGGGTGGGCTCTACGCCTCAGCTTGTTTTCAAGGCCAATATCTCATCTACCAACACTTCTTGCTCTGCCAAAATTTTCATCTGCAGCAGAAGAGCATTTTCCTTATCAGACTGATCCTGAGAGGATGCACAGGTGCCTTCCTTCGTTGCAGCACCTGTGGATGACATGATACGATGCAGGGATGGAGGGAGAGGCAGAGTTGGGAGGGGAGGCTGATTTGGAAGAGAGAAAGAGACAAGGACAGAAAGGGTGAAACCCACTCCAACCTAAGAACCTAAGAAGAGAGAGAGTGGAGTGTGAAGAGGGTAAGGAAAGACACAGGAGAGCTTTCTTAAAGGCAGGAAGGAATGAAAGACTGATGAAATGATGAAAACAGAAGGGGAGAGCAGCATTGCATATGATGGATTGTTCACCAGGAATCCAAGATCAAGATGCCAGCTAAATTGGGGTATTATAGGTCACTGAACAGAAACTGCACAGTGGCTGGGTCCCTGACAAAGGTTAAAACACAGAACAAAGACAAAGAACGACACAATCCAGAGTCAGTGACCATAAACTCCAAACAAAAAGGAGGGCGTTGCAGAGATGATGGGAAAGCAGAAGAAATCGTTGCTTGCAATCAGCGTTCAATGGGTCAGATGGGAAATAAAATGTGCCTTTCAGAGCAGGCATCGTAGATGCAAACACAGACGTATAGGTTTGACAACGTCTTCCAAAGAAATTATTACACTTAAAACACTTGGTAGGAATGAGAAGCTGATGTCAGCTTAGGAACAGACAGAAACATGCTTAGAATATACAGAATTGCACATGAACATCAGAATGAAGCATCATAAAGAAGGAAACCTTGGTTTCTCTGAGCTGCTGAATACAGCTGTCTGGAATTATTCAGTAAAATCAGACTTTGGTTGGAAAATAACAATTTAGCTAAATTGAAGCCCTTTGCATTGAAAAGGGCAGTTTTGCTAAACTTTTGGTTTTGTAAACATTCACAGAAAAGAATTGAAAGGGTTGAAGCATACCAGTGTTAGCGTGGTTTCCTAAAGCAAGGGAGCTTATGAGATCACCCCACATAGGGTATGTGTGCATAAAGGCAGTTGTTTTTCTGTCCCCTCCTACCGCTCTTGAACCCTTCGACAAGTTTCACCCAAATTTGGCAAAGGGATAGCGGGCCTCAGTGATATTAAACTCTGCATGGGTTTGTGCACAGGGAGGTCACATAGAAAAGATGTAGGGAGAGCAGCTGGACTGTGACATGAAGCACTTGCCCCCGTTTTCAGGTCTGATTGCTCTGTTCTGATGGGGAAACTGAGGCACGGAGCGAGGTTGGGCTGCTCCCATTTCTGTGGCTCTGCTAAGAGCAGGGCCCAGCCTGCCCCTGCTGTGGGCCCTGCAGAAACCCTGACTCGCCCAGCCTCACGCACAAACCACCTCTCCTCTGCCAGACAGACTGCCCTCTGGGTGACTTTTGGGGTTGCTATGGCAGCAAAATGGATAACTCCCATCTAAAAAGGCAATTTGGTGTTGCACAGGAAGATCAACAACATCCATCACGCCTGTGCCCCACTGGCGCTGGGGCATATGACCGCTGTGTCTCGTTCAGCTGTGTTTTTCAGATGTCCTTGTGGCTGCATGCTGGCGGTTGGGCTGTCCTGTGAAGGGAAAGCCGTAGCCCAGCACGTGGGGAGTGAGCGAAGGACGTGCAACACCCTCACTTAGCCACGGATGCTTTGCTTCGCTTTAGGTAAGTCCCAGCAGAGGGTGGTCGTGGCCGTGGCTGCTGCCTGTGGGATGCTCTGCAATTTGGGAGGATGCCTTGGGTCCTATGTGCTGTGACAGATGCTCCTTCAGCTACGTACCTTGTTCTGCTGTGAGCCTGAGAACGGGAAGACTTTGCTGTATTTCTTTGAGGAGCTCTCTTTTTCATAGCTCAGATCTGCCTGGCAGCTGATGAAGTCGTAGAAATAGAGGGAACCTGGGGATGCAGAGGATGAGAGGCAGGCCATGTAAAGCTGTGACACAAAACCAGTCTGTTCTCTCTCCCTCCAGACCGAGGGCAGAGCTGGCAGCAACTCGCCCTGCAGCCACCTCCCAGCAGCTGCCTGCAGACCCAACCTGAGGGCTCTCCCTGCAGGTGCAGAGCCAGGGGGCTTGTCCCTCTTCCTTGCCCCTTCCCACAGGCCCTGGACCTGGCACAGTGCATGCAGGAGGCAAAAGTCTGAACCCTGGGGCCCCAGCAGCCCAGAGCCTGAGCAGGGGCTCGGGGAGGGCAGCTGCAGCCGTGCACACCGCAGCCGCACGGACCGGGACGAGGAGCAGGGGGGAGAGGAGCAGCACGGAGCAAGGCTGAGTGCACGGTCTGGGCGTAACACCTCCTGACTGCAGGCAGTCCAGGTGAAAACAGCACGTGGAAGGTACCTTCGCTGGTCTAGATCTTCCCAGGGTCACTGTGTCGCACCCTTTTTTGAGACAATCGTGTGCCTGCAAAATACCGGTAAAAGGAAACACCGTCCCTCTCCTCTCCAAAACCCCAGACAAAAAGACAATGATGAGATCCTGCTGCTTGTGCTACAGGACTTAATAAATGTTGACATTTTTACAGAGAGAGCTGTCTAAGTATTTTATTGGTGTTAATATGATCTATGCAAGATTAACGGGATCCCCAAATCATTCTCTCACCATGCAAGTAAAGGCAGATTTGCTCCCGCCTCTTCTTTTGGATTTGATTACAGCCCTCCTTCCCTTTGGTGCTGTGACGATGGAGCAGGGAGGGAGCTGGCCCCCTCCAGCCCCCGCCTTGCCCCTCCAGCCCCTTGCCAGCCGTGCTGCCGTGCTCTGCTCCGACGCAGCCGCTGCGCTGCTCGGCCCTGCTCTCGCTCACTCTCCCTTTTGACCTGCCTTATTTTTAGCTGCCTCTCACAGCTCTCCGAGCTGCATATTTCTTCAGCTTTGATTGTTGCGGCTGAGGTAGCAATAGCAAGTGCAATTTCCAAGCTACGTCTCATGAACGGTTTGGAATAAAAAGCTCTGCATAAGCCTGAGCAGGCTCCGTAGCGTTCACAAAGCGACTGCTCATCATGCACACATCACTGCCCTCTGCTCTCTCTTCTCTCCCCTGCTTAGAGGAGTGAGACACCATCAGCTGGGCTGGCCCCGAGGTACTGTTGGGCCCCCACGTAGCCTGCAAACAAACCTCTTCTTCAGTGGCCCTCAAGAGTACGGAAACAGCTGCTTTGTACTTCAGCATCCCTCACCAGTGGGGGAGATGAAGGCTTCTCCTCCCCTGTTGGTCATCCTCCATCCCACATGGGTACCCCACAGCGTGACCCCATCTGCCAGGTCCCGTGCAGCCTGCTGTCACCCCCACCCAGGACCCACCCATGAAGATGCAGTCACCTTCCTCTCCTTTAATCCCATGGAAGCTTCTGCAAACTGCTCCACAGCCCCAGCACCGGTAAATCTCCCTCGCTCACAGCTGTTTATTCCCCGCTGGAGCAGCTGGGATTTGCAGCTCTATAAAAGTCTCTGAGCAGCGCTGGGGCCCCAGGCACCCTCGTGAATAACATTACTCAGTATGGAAATGATCCGTCTAGGGAGGAGACCCGTCAGAGCCCCCGGGGCTGCCATTGTTTGAGGTGACCTCGTCTGTCTGGTGTCCCTGCTGGTCAAGCCAGCCTCAGCCTGTTGCCTTCACGATGGTTTTGTACCTAAAGCATCACCCAGCACGTGGGGATGCAGGATTTCCCCACAGCCTCCTGCCTTCCCTGCGAGCCCTGCCCTGCCCAGCTGACTGTGCACAAAGTCCCCAGCACCGTGCGCCCAGGTACAAGGGGTAAACCCAGTCAGCAGCAATATCTCTTGTAGGAAACGGTACCTCCACCTCGGTGCTTTAGGCGCTCCCTGCCAACTGGAGCAGCCCCAGGGAGAAGTCTGTGTGTGATCTGCACCACCGGTGATGGGACACTGAGGCACCGGGAGCTGGTGTAAGCCTGCCGATGGAGGAGGCAGATACCAGAGTCCTTCCCCTACCCGCCTTCAGCCAGGCACAGTCTTGCTACCTTCCTTTGCTGTCCCCTGCCTTCCTACCCTGCTCAGTGCTAATCCAGTACAACCCGTGCCACGCTGCTCCCAGTGACTCAGCAAGCAGATAGCCAGCAAATGCACAAAAAGCCGCTGCGTCCCCACATTACCCAGCGCCCGGGGAGAAGGCTCTGGGAGGGCAGGTTCCAGCCCACTCGCTCAGATGCCTCCTCGTCTGGCCGGCCAACGCGTGGCCACCGCACCCAGCTGAGCTCAGCACCACGGATCCTCACGTGGGCGAGCGGGGAAGGGCTTAGCCAAGACCTATCAAAGCTGCAGCTGGAGAAACAGAGAGGTCTGCACCTCATTAAGCGGAGTTAGGGAGTGTGATGGTGAGCTACAGGCTGCTGGACGGTCGTGTTCTGCAGGAGAGTTCGAAGTCTTGAAAGCAGGAGGGGGGAGAAGAGGGCTCTCTATGGAGGAGTGGAAACAACGCACGGAAAAATAGCCAGGTCGGCTCTGTCCGTGGCCTCTAAAGGATGTCTGTGCTCCTCAGGCTGCTGCAGACTTGCACGCCTCGCTCTTCCTGCTCAGGGTGGCACTGCCACAAACCTGCTCAGGGTCCTCAGCCACCCGCAGGTTGCTGCAGCCTGGTCCCAGGGCAGCGTAGCTGTCCCAGAGGACTTAGTATTGCTTCTGTCTTGATGCAATTTCAGTGCTCCTGGTCCTGGTACCGGAAGGTTTCTGCTTGCTCAAGAATCCCTGCCTTGCCTGGGGGCCAGCCTGATGGACCTGCACGGCAGCTGGCCCCAGGGCTCGAGGCAACACCTTTGCCATCGCCTGCTCTGGCACCTGAAGCAACATCTCCTGCCTCAGACCCACGCTCTGCACACCGGGGCAAGCATCTTGGCACGGGGCTTGCTGGGTGGGCAAAAGGGAACCCATCAGCTGGCGAGGGGCTTGGGCCAGATGGTGGGCAGGATTAGAGGCGTCTGATTTTGCAGAATGCATCAGAAACTTAGATGACCTAATATCACTCCAGATGTGAAATGCCTTAATCCACAGGGAGGAGCTCTTCTCGGGGGGAAGGGATGGTCCCTGCCAGCTCCCTTGCTGGAAAGGAATTCTCTTGCCTTGTAGGGGGCAGGGGTCTGGGAGCACAGTGAAGGAATTACAGCATCGAGCTGGCTCTTCCCTGGCAAACCACACGGAGAACCTTCCCTCACTGCAGCTCCCATGCCCTTCCACACAGTCATTCAGGCTATGAGATTTTTTTTAAAAATGCCTTTATTACTGGGATTATTATTGTAAGTAGGTTAAACCGTCTTTGACAATGCCAGCTACCCTGAGGAGAAAAAAACAGTGACTTGGAGACTAGTGATTTCAGCCAGCTGCCCACCTCCCCTCCCAACCCCGCTCTGACTAATTCAGACCTCAGGCAGATGCCTCTTGGCTACGATCTGCAATGCACAAAAAAAGCCTTATAAATAACCACCATTGTTCCAAGATTGCCATCTCGCTCGCTCGGTCGCTCTCTCTCTAAGGCAGATTTGCAAACCTCTGTTCGTGCTGGGGAGAAGCAGAGGAGGCTGCTCTGATCCCTTCTGCTCTGCGCTCCCGGTGCTTTCCCTTTCCTGGCACACATGGCTGGAACAGAGGCACAAAACTGCGCTCCCCCCACTTCCAAAGTGCCCCTTGAGCAGAAGGCGAGGGCGCGCTCAGCTTTGCGCACCTTTGCCCGCTTCTCTCCTGCCTAGGAACAGCTACACAGAGCGTGTTGTGCTTTACTCACACTGGTTTCACATCTGGACTTGACTCATCTCCGTGTTTCTGAACATCCCTATGCGAAGAGGTGTTTTACCATCCGGGGAAGCACACGCCCAGGTTTGTAAATAAGGAGGCAGAGCCTGAGCCCCGCAGGACCTGGGACGTGGTGGAGCAGCGCAGCCCGGCTGCTGGGCTCCGCTCCCCGTGCCGTGGGCTCTGCCTGCAGCCCTCAGGAGCATTGCTGCACCCCCTCTTCGGTGCATTTGGGGCGTTCACCCTCAACACTCTCTCCCAGACTATTTGATTGTGAGAGATGAGGCTGGGGAAACTCCCAGGGCTGCAGACGGTTCTCTCTGTTAGAGGACACACCCAGCCATCCCTCCTGAACTAACTTCATCCCTTCCAGTTTAACACTGATGGAGACCCTGACTTCCCATTTCCCCTTCCCATCAGAGGAGAAGGGCAGGCAGGCACGGCACGCTGGCACCCCGTGGGAGGACGGGCTGGTTCCTCCACTTGCGAGTATGGCAAGCGGCCCCCAGCAGTTTTTCCATGTCTTGTTTCTCTGAAGGGGAAACTTCAGAGCCAGGAAGTGATTTCCAAGAAGCATTTCCAGGGAAGGGAAGCAGAGAATCCCCTGGAGCTGGTTTATGGTAGTTTTACACTTACCAGCTGTTTGCACATGAAATTGTTTCATGCGATTAGGCAGGTAACAGCACCTTTAAGCCCTGTGTCAAATATTATTACGCAATAAAATAAAACCCTGAAGGAAATTGCCTTGACACACACCCTGATTTACACCCTGCGCCGTGAAGATAATTACATTTCAGTTTGATATGTAAGAGGCAGCAGAGGAAGCTTGCGAAGGAGCAGCTTCCTGCAGTACCTGCTCACTCCTGCTAATCGCTGTCGTAGCGGAATCAGACACACATTGGTCTGCAGAGAGACCAAGGCCTGGCCGCCAGGATTACTGAGGAAGGACAGCTCTTGCTCAGCAGATGTCAGGGAAGGCGAGCAGCGTGGCCTTTCCCTGCTTCTCCGTTTCCTAAATAAGCCTGTAGTACTCTTCACCCCCCTGCGTGCGATTTTTTCATCACCTCTCTAAACAACAACAAAATTGGCTGAGAGTGCGGTTGTATTTGAAGGTTTATCATGCTGGTGCAGGGAAGGGCCAGGAGGGATGCATTTGTCTGGGAGGGAACTCACTGTCTAAGAGAAGGGAAAGTATCCCTATTCCCAGAATAAGGGAACGACGCTGTGCTTAGGTCTTTTTCTGCCTCTGACCTAGCCCAGGGGAGGAAGTATTGAGCTCAGTGGTCGCTGGAGCTTACTTCTAGTCCGTCTTTACCTTGCCTTAGTGCAGAAAGACTTCCCTTCCTCCTCAGTTATAAGGAAGGTGCCTCCCAGGGAAATCCCAGGAAGGAGTGAGATTTAACCCTGTTGCATTACCAAAAAGCTTGAGCCACAAGCTCAAGATGTGCATGCTTTTTCCTTTTTACTTCTCTTGGCTGGAGGCTGGTGAAACTAATCCTTCCAGGGTGTGAAAAAGGTCCAAAAAGCCTGAGGCAGCCAAAAGTGCCAGTCCCTACCTCCTCTCCCCATAGAGAAACTGGAGCCTGAAAGTGCTGCTCTGTGGTCTCTGAGCAGAGGAAGAGCCAGAGAGGAGGAGTATGTGATGTTGACCACCACTGACTGACTGCAGTGAGCTGTGGAGGATACGGAGCACTTCATTTCTCAGTGGTTCATAACCCTTCAGCCTTGGCAGCCCCTGCAATTCATCATTTAATGCAAAGGAATATGTATTGGAAATGACAGGCAGATTACACTCTGGGTAGAGCCAAACCTTCTTCATTTGGGTCTGGAATTGGTTTTAGGCTGCAGGGGACCTTGACAGTGATGAATGGTTGGTGTGGCGGCCACTGCTGCCTGCCCTCGCAGCTCATTGAGTGGAGTGGGTATTTCATTAATATTATTTTATTAACTTCCCAGTGACGAGAGAGGCATCAGCCGTCATGTTGCATTTTGGCTTGGGAGGGCACAAGGCGGCTCCTCCTGGCATGCACCCAGCACAGCAGGAGCGAGACTCGGGAGAGTCAGTTTGGAGGGGACATCAGCACTGGGGCTGGGGTGCGGGAGACGCAGGCAAGAGAATGTTTGCTGGGAGGAGAAGCAGAGCTGAGGCTGGACCTCCTGTGGTCCATGGCAGGTCTATGAATTTTGCAGGTAAAGCCTGGGTTGGGGGCAGACAGGATGGGAACGGTGGGACTGAGCTGCTGATGGTGGCTGATGAGAGCTGAGGGGAGCAGGCAGAAAGCTGGGATTAACGGGGCATTGCAGCATTGATTTGTGTTCTGTCCCACTCTCACGTCTTTGCCTTCTTGCTTGTATGAGCATGGGTGAAATAAGCAGTGTGATTAGAAAAAGAAGAGAAGAGAAAGAAATTAATTACTCATAAGAAACTTTTAAGATCATGGGTTAGACACTGCCTTCTTAAAGTCTCCAAATCCCCATGAAAAGCCAGGTCCATGCAATGCACTTTACATACTAACAGAGTCTAATTCCCTGTCCGATAAAAGCAGAAGGAAAGATAAAAAAGCCTGAAGGCAAATAGGATTAATTGTGTGTCAGAGGTGCCTAATTAGAAAGAATGATGGACTGGAAGGCAACACGCAGGAGGCAGGAGCCAGACCAAAGTGCTCTTAACAGCCTCTTCTGCGTATCCAGGAGCATCAACTGTATGCAACACAAATGCTCTAACATCAATGAGTCCCCTTTTTCTGGTCTGTCCCTTCGCTCAGGGAGCTGGGAAGCTCTTCTCTACTAACTCCCAGGTGTTGGTGTGACCCTGAGAAGATTTCATCCAGCCACATGCTCATTTACTCCATTTACCTTTCTCCTGAAAAATCAATGCATTAATGGAACTCTCGTCCCTTAATGCCTTTCCATCTTCTTTTAGTGTCTGCCCTTCCTAGCCTTTTCTCCTGCAGGTATTTTGAGCATCTAGAATTTGAGGCCAATGTTTCTCCTGGCCTCCTATGAGGACACAGAGCTGTCTTCGTTAGACTTGCCCCAGGCTGGTAGGAAAGCTGAGCTGCTCAAGGGAACTTATAGTCCCTTGACAGGCGATCAAGATGGGGAGAAGAGCCTCTCACCCCTGGGGCTCTTCCGCTGCCGCGGATCAGCCCAGTGCTGCTGAAGGCCCTCGCTCTCTTGCTGGCTCCAGGGCCTCACCTATGCTGGTCCTGAAAAGGAGCTCAGAAGAGGAGTGCTGACACATTCAGCAGAGATACCAAGAGCTGGCTGGACCAGAGACACCTCTTGGCAGTGTCCCATGGCCCATTAGGAGAGAGCACGGGCTGCTTGTGTGAGGAAGCAAATGGCCAGCAGTGGTGCACTGGGATTTTCCATAAGGGAGAGCAGTTGGAGGGGATCTGGTTATTACATGTGATGGGCAGGCTCCAGTCTCTACTCCTGCTTGAGGGCTCGGAGAGCATGAGTGGGACTAATTTCATTTCACCTAAAGCATTCAGTGAATCCCTTTCACCATGTAAAATCCATTGCAGTTTTCTCATTAATCCTCCAAAGCACAGACACTTACTCCAGGCCTAATCCCACTCTGCTATTGTGTTTCTCTACTGCAGCCTTCCCTCATCAGCTTAACAAATTCCCTCTATTTCAATAGAACATCCAAAGCCGAACATGCTGGGCATTAAACTGAAACCGTCTCCCAAGGGCTGCTGCACCTTCTTCATCAGGAGCCTCTTTTCCTAGCCTGGGCAGGGAAGAATCCTACAAGCAGGCAGGAGAGGCGGAGGTCATGAGCTGTGACATTAAAAAATTGCTTCTCTCTGAGCCTGTGTCAAGTGAGACAAAAAATGTATCATGTCCCAGACAAATTAGAATTGATCGCAGCTTGGTTTGGGGTTGGGATTTTTTTTTCCCTTTGTCTCTCATCCGGGGTGGATTCTAACTCAGGTGGGGAAATATCTCGAGAACCCATGCTGGCGATAAGGCACTGTATCTAATTAAAGACTTTGTCAAAGGCGTTAATTAAAGGCTTTGTTTCAGAGGCTCAGCTCCGACAGCCAGCAGACCCCCCATCCATCAATTTTAAGCAGGCCCTTTCTATGCATGGATAGTGCAGTCCCGAGACAGCAACACACGGGGGACCTCCAAGCCCCTAGCAACTGGCCCCAGCCCTTCTGCTGTCATCAGGCCAGGACCCACCTCAGCAAAGAGCTGCTCTTGGGGAAGTTCCTCCAAGGACTGTTGTTTCTGCTTACTTGGGTGCCTGGCTTCTTTCCTCTGTGCTCATTCTGCTTTCCCTTCCTCTTTCCCAGGCAGGACCCTGGTTCCTCCTTCACTTTGGCTCCTGGTTTGTGAGCAAACTATTCCTTTCCCTCCGTGCATCCATTTATCTCCTGTAGATCGGAGAGCGCCTGCCCTTCTATTTGCTTGGAGGTCCTGATGGAAGGGCAGGAGGATGGCTTTATTAGTAATTTCGCCTCCACCTGCTTATTCTTTGTTCACCCATGTAATCTGAGCAGCTGCTTCCTTAATTTGCACCATGGAATGGCGTTGCTTTCCCCTGGTGCAGGCTGTGGCTCCCCCTCACCAGTGCAGCACCTGTGAGCTGCAGCAGGGAAGTGTTGCTTCACCAGCAGTTCCCCCATCGGTCTGGTCATCGCACAAAGGATTTCAAGCCAGGAGGAGCTAAAAATCCCTCTGACCCTGGTATGTATCAAGTTCTAGACCATTAAGAGCCTTCTCAAGACTGGTCAACTAAAGACTAACTAAACGACTAATTACTAACACTACTTCAGTTGCAACCTGCCACTTCCCAGCAACTTAGTTACTTGAGAACACATTCAAAATTCACTGGGGACCTGACATGACCTCAAAGTTCATTCTTCCTATTTTAGCTGACCCTGCTTTAGCTCTCAGGACACACCTGCAGCATAAATAAGTTTCGGAGACATACCTAGCCTTATGCTCCTTGTAAACCATACAGGCTGATACTGTTGGCTGTGTTTCCGTTTGTAAGGCATGCTTCCCATGTAAATGTTTCATTTGCTTCTGAAATTACTTTGATCTCTTCTGAATTTTTTATCTCTTTTTATTGCATTCTGGGATCATAATCCTGCTTTATGTCCTGGTATCTCTTGGATAGGCCAAATGCCTGTATGCATTTGTTTTTCAGTCTGGCATTTTCACCGCGCAATTGCTACATGAGCACACTTCTGAGGGAAAGATTCACAGTGGAAATTAAGCACAAAAGACTCAATGCTCCTGTTGAGTGATGAGCTGTTCTGTTGTTTTGTTAAAATTTTAAGAGTATTTGGATGGAAATAGTCCCTTTTTTGGTTTAGTTTTTGCAAATCTCCTCTGAGAAATCATAGCAGCCTTCTGGAAGATGCAAGAAAGACTCATCTTTTTTAATATAAGTGAGAAGGGGGGAACAAAATAAACCCAGAAATGGCTACACATCCCCTGAAAATAGCAGTGCCACAAGCATCCCGCTACAAGAAAGCTGGGGGTGAAAGTGTGACATGCACAGAAATGGGAGAGGATTTTATCTCATCAGACATGCTCCAAGGACAATGCTGGGTAGAAAGGCAGTGGCCTTGTCCTGCTCAGATACAGCCCCGGCGTGATCTCTTTTTCAGAGTACAGCTCCATCAGCACAATGCTGAAGCGCTGAACTCTTGCCATGGGGGGGCAACGGGCATCTTCTGGCATGAGGGTCTATGCAAGAGAATAAGGAGCAAACGGGATGGGAAGGAAGTGTGGGTGAAAGCAGGCTTGGAGGAGGTGCATGCTGTGCAGAGGGGAGCGCGTGTAGCTGGTGCCTTACTTGCGCCTGTGCTGTGAGAGAACAGGTCCTTGTTTTCTGTCTTTACCACGCTCTGATCTGCAAAGCGAGCTCACCTGGCCAAGGGGCTTACCCTACTTCTGAAAAAAGACAAAAAACCAGATCTGTTGTTAAAGGACCAGTCTGACACTGCTAGCGTTAACCTGATAATGCCCCACATTTCCATGCAGGACCTCCCGTGTCTTATTTTCTTGCACTGACATGTCACTTCTGCCCCCTCGGATTCAGCAGGGGGTTTAACGTGAGGACGGGTGGCTGCTTGGTGAAGGACCAGCCAAGTGCCTGGTCCTGCCTGGTCTGCCCGTTACACACGCACGTGATGTTGGTGTGTTGTGTGAATGGGTGCTGAATTCATACATTCAGCCTCTGACCAAATGGCCTGGAGGCATTAGTAAAACTTTAAGTGCAGGACAGGCCTTGGGAATCCTAAAAGCATGGGCTCAGCACAAGCAAACCTGCCTGCCTGCAGATCTCTGGGAACAAAGTGTGGCCAACAAGACACTCCCGTCCTGAGACAGGCAGAGCAGCCCGGTGCTGCCTGAGAACACAGCCTCGGACACTGATTGCAGCATTTGAAGAGAAATCAGCCTGCCCCAGCCCCAGCTCGGTCCACAGCTCTCACGGCTGGCAGGGGAGACTCGGTGACAGCCTCCTGTTCTGCCTCCACCTCCCTCGCCATCCTCGCTGCAAGTGGAATGTTTCCACTGAGCATTTGTCTGAGTTACAGAGTTATGGTAGTTATTAAGTTTGGATATTTTTATAGACTTCTTCACTTACAATATACAAGCGTGTGCACGCACATGCGACCCTTTTGCTTTAATTTAGTTCTCTCCTTCCCCACACCCCATCAAGTGACTTCTAATAAATGACCGAATAAATGCATTCAGATAGTGTTGTAATGGAGAAAAATTCAGTGTCTAATGAAGGGATTGTTCGTACCCTGAGACTGTAAAGATGAATGATGGTGACTACAGTTTGAAAACTCCTTTTAGTTTAAAATATTGCTCCTTTGTAAGGAAAAAAGAAAGCAACAAGAAAAAAAACCCAGTCCTGTACAGTTTTTACCAGGAAAGAGCTGCATGCACACGGAACAGAACTGTCGCAGCCAAAATTGCTTCATATATCATAGACCAACACCAAGCAGATAATGGCAAACAAGTTCTGATCAGGGAGTGATTATTGCTCCTTGCTCCAAGCACTGATGTGCAGAGAGAACTGACTACAGCTTGATTTTCTTTAACTGAACTGACCTTTTGAGGCTGAAATTAAGAATGTGATCACACTGGCCGCTAAAATAAGGTGTCAACGTGAAGGAAAATTCATAAAAAAATCAGTGTTTCCTCTCACACACCTCCTTTTTCTGTTTGAAATGGCATTTTCTTTTTCTACACTGTTGCTATATGTGCTTGTCCTTAAAGAAGAACAAAAAAAGGCTCTTGTCTGAGCCATTACTGACAGATATCACATTATCTCACAACCACCTTGCCCCTGATGGAAGTCTCTAGTCAGAAGAGCTATCAGATTTCTGGCCCTGGCAGAAATGGGAGTGGAGGGAATTACGATGGGATCATTTAGCTCAGTACCAGCCTGCTCTCCCCCGGCTAACCCGGGGTACCAAGCACCCGTCCCTCTGTGCAGTTGCAGTGTGTGTTTGTTTTGCCAATGCAGGAGAAGAGCTGTTCACCCAGAACAAGAGGCAGAGGCTGTGACTCAGGAGCAGAGGGGCATGCCATGGGATGCACCTGCAGGCAGGGCACAGGCCCATTAGTGCCGTGTCCGCTGGCCAGGAGCACGCAAGGAGTGTTTGTCCTTCCGGCTGGTCTGCTCGCTCACACGGGTCCTTCAGAGAGGACATAAACCTTGCACCTTAGAGATTTTTTTCTTTTTTTTTGGTATTGTATAGGCATCATCTCAGAAAGGATGCTGGGCTGGATGAACCCCAGGCTGGATCAAATTCGGCAGTTCCTCTGTGCCTGTTATTACCATCCCACTGAAGAACAAGCTCCCTGCTGAGAAAGGCATCCGGTGGTTAAATGAGCATTGTGGGGGCACAGCTCAGCAGGGTGAGACACAAGCACATTACAAGGACCAGCAGGTCTCCAGAGCAGGAGCAGTCAATGAAGGGGAAAGCTTGGATTTCATCCTTGTCTGGAAGTCTGCACGCTCTGTGGTATGTCATGTGCATCAGTCTGCATCTTGCGGAGAAACCGCTAAGCTTGACTACATCTTCCTTCAGTGTAAATGTAAATCTGGAGTCGTTCCCCAGAAGCCAACGAGCAGGAGCAAGCAGAGAGTTAGATCCAGCGCGTTCAATGCCAATGGCTTTGAGGTGGAAGGTGGCTGGGAACAGTAGGACAGGCTCAGCTGTGGGAATCTGCCCTCTGCTCACTTCATCCTGATATCAATAGAGCTTCAGCCTCTGGGGTTAGTCTGCCCGTCAATACTGCAAGAGAAGAAATGAAGTTGACTGAGACGTTGCAAAGGCTCGGGGGTCTATGGCATGTCCCTGCACTGGGCTGAGGACCTACCTGGGAGAAGTCCTGAGAGGGGAGATCAAAGCAGCAAGCAAATAATACAGCAAGGAAAGTCATGCACGGATGAATCCTCTGCCACCAAGACAACAAGAAGTCAACTTTCACCTTTCATGACTAAGAGAGCACATTAAAACTAATTGAATGAGCCCTACCACTCATGAAAGGGATGTTCTTCTATGACTGTTCATCTGCATCCTTTCTTCCCTCAAAGACACTTTTTTTGCCATTAATCCAGACTTGCTCTGCACATTCTCTTTCTTGTAAAGCAGAATGAGACACACAAGACCCAGAATCTGCCACAGTTTGTTACTGAGTTTGTAATATGCAATTGTGGGATGGTTATATCACCAACCGGATTTCATCTGTCCCTGCACATTCATACAGGCAAGCTGAAATGAAAAGTGACAGGAAAATGTTCTTGTTTGCACACAAATTCTTTAATAACTAGCAATTTCAGAAAGAGAAAAGTAGGAGAAAAATAAGTTGAAGGGCAAAGAAACTCACACATTAAATTCTACAGAGAAGTTAACTCTCAAGAACAATATCATTAAGGCTTTCAGTGTGCCCTGAAGAGTGGTAAAAGCAACTAAAAGGGTTAGTTCCCTGCAAACCCCCCCGCCCCGAATCTCTTACCCAGCGACCACTACTTTGTATACCTTTTAAGGCAGCCAGGAAATTATATTAATTTCTCTAATGTGTGCAATGCCATAAGTTCCTTTTTTAATTATTATGATCAAAATATTGCTTAAAATTAAAGGCAGCTGCATTTGTTTCTGACGGATATCATAATTGCAATTGTAAATTGGGAAATGTAATGTTTCCTGGTGCTGCTGTGAGTAATGGTTCTGAAATCATTATAGATAGGTAGATATAAATAAACCAAGAGATCTATGAAAACAGAGCAAAAGCAAGCTAAAAAGGATAATTAGCAGAGTGAATAGGAACAGAAGAGTTCAGTGCTCAAAAAAAAAAAAATTCAACAAATTCTGTGGAGTTCTGTGGCTGTATTTGTAGCATTTTGTAAAAACAAAAACAAAACCTTCCCCAAAAAGGAGGAAAAAAAAAAAAAAAACAGAACAAGATTTAACTTGAACTCTGGATTTACCGTGATGTTTCCTTGCTGTGTTTTATGCTCCACAGAGAAATAAATTCCTCCCCGTGAGCTACCCAAACGCGAACGCTGCGGGTAAGAGTCCCATTACTCCGGGTTGTCCTGCCCCTGGCCTTGGCTCAGAGCAGTGCTCACACATCCTGCTGGCTGCCCTGTTTTTACTGGGGAGCAGCAGATGAAAACTGAGTGGTCTTGGGGCTCTGGCGTTGCTGGTGATGAAAAGATAAGTCAGGTCTTTCGAACAACGCCGCGGAGGAGTGGCTGCTCCTGCCGAGGGAACGTGAAGCTGGGTCTGGGCTCCTTGCCCCAGTGCCTGGCCCCCGAGGCTGCTGCCCTTTGCGCCCAGCAAACATTTCAATTCTACACGGCTGTGGAAGAGCTGACTACATTCAGGAAAGCCCTGAAACACCCAGCAAGGTGCAGCTGAGCTCTTCCTGTGTGACCGAACATCCTCCCAGAGCATAGCAGACTGATTCTGAGCAGGTGTAAATCCAGAGGAATGCATTCTGCATCAGTTTGAGCCATAGGATAAAAAAACCAAACAGAACAGAAACAGTTGTAAAAAGTGTGGCATGTATTTGCCCTAGCCAACACCCATCTATTTTGACTGCAGAGGAAAGAAAGAAAAAGGTAAAACTAAAGCTAATTTTTAAGTCTAGGGCTGCTTTATTATTATTATTATTATTAGGGAAAAGAAAAATAAAGGTTTTCTGGTACCGAGGTGCCAACAACTGGAAAATGGCCAGCCTAACAGCCACATTTATCAGTAGACCCTGAGACATAACAAGCAATCACACTCCAGCTGGTTTATCATCAATAAGTGGGGATGGAGTATTAGTAACAATTTTGTAGGCTTTAGAAGGTGAACACTGCAAGAGGAGCAGTTGCAAATTGGAGACCTCAGCCTGGTTGTCCTGGTCTGCTAAATGCACTCGTTCAACAGCTCCAGGTGGTATTGCCATGGAACTGTAGCACGAGAGCCGTACTGGCAGTTGTGGGCTGAACTGATGACTCACCGAGGGGATAAACAGGCAGAAATGGGAAAGCCGTCAACAGCTGTACAAGACCCTGGAACATCTCCAGATGGAAAAGAAGCTGTCACTTGACCAGCTGACCACAGGGCTGGAATTGTTCCTAGCACAGGCAGAATGAGCGGGATGTGGAGATCAAACACTCTTTTGAAGACGCTTGCTAGAGATACAATTAGAGGCATAGGAAACTGTAAAGAGCTGTGGAGCTGTGATGCTTTGGGACAGACGAAACTTGGCTGCTGTGGTTTCGCCCACAAAATTTTCAAGCACAAATAGAGCTGAAATCATTTAACATCTGCTGAAGAGACGCATGTTCTTGTATGTGTAAGAAGACACTTTGACCTTAATTGGAGCAAAACCAAGGCCAGGAATTTGACTAGCCAGGCAAAATTCCAAGAAAAGCCAGTCCATCTCGTAAAGCAGATTACCAAGAAACACTTTCCATTTACTGGGGGCAGGGGGAGAAGCTTAGAGTCTTCTCAGGGTTCATTAGAGAAATGAGACCACTATTTTTCTTCTCCAGCTCATAGAATCACCTCCTGGAAGGATCTTCTGGCAGTCAGAAATGAATTTAACAAGGACACTGACCGATAGAGGAGCCTTTGCGCATTCTGTAAACAGCATTGATTTTTACATTCACAGAGAAATGAATCAGATGCCAATTGCATACGAACTGAGCCCAGGTCTCTTGTACACAGCGCGTCTCACAGTCTGTGTGAATAGAAGTACATCAGCAAAGCCCTGGGTGCCCTTAAGGGAAGAAAGAAGTTGAGGAGGACAGGATACAGCTGTGGGACTAAAAAGGCTGTCTCCAGTCCTCTGCTACTGTCAGCCGGCACCTTAGGGAAGGCCGTTGCTAAACTAATCAGGCTGCTGTATAAAACCATAGAGAAACAGATTTAAATTCCATGATCACCATGGTATTGACGTACATGGTTATAGACTAACCTCAGACCTCCTAGCTGGAGGGGAAGAAAAGAGAATAAATGGTGGATACCAAGTGAATAATGTGAAGCTGGACTCCCCTCTGCTTCACAGGACCTTTTCACTTGCACAAATCCAGCTGCATTTTTATTCTTGTGCTTGACAAATGACGAAACAGACATGCAGGCTACGAGCATCACCGTCATCTCTGTGCTAGTCACAATGACCTTTCCCTTCCAGAGCTTCAAAACTACCTTTCAGGACAGTCGGCTGTCTCGGGGAGACGGAGGGATGCAGAGGTCCTGGAGAACAGACAGGATACCAGTGCTGTGTCCCCTCCTGTTCTGGCCACAGTTGACAAGGGCAGACCAAGAGCCATGACAAACGGCATGACCCCGAGTGATAAAGCTCTAGCTCCTGCTCCCATCTTCATCATCACCATCACCAAGAAGAGCTCAGACACCGAAGCCAGGACTGGTTTAATCTTCTGCAGGCCTGTAATGACTCTGAACCCTCTGTCTAACATCACTCAGCATGACTGCTTAATTACAGTAATTAGGGAGCATGGTAGAAACCTGCGCAGTGTGAAGGAGGAACTGCTCTCAGGAAATGGATTCTCTGTCAGTCGGGTCCATTAGGAGGCCAGCCTGCCTGTCATTTCCATCTCCTGTGGCAGCCTGTGCTCAGATGTGGGCAGCCAGTCTGAAACATGCTGGACCAGACCCTGTGTCCTAGGCAGGGGTCGCGCAGTGTCTCGGCTGCCTTCCTTCCCTCCCTTCCCCAGGGCTGCTTTTACACTCCAACGAGGGTACCAGCGAAAGAGTGTTCCTGGTTACTCTGCAGAAGACAAGGACAGTGCTAGCTGGAGAAGCATCCCCGGGAGGGATGGTAGCAGCGAAGCCTCCTCTCCGGCCTTCAGTCCCACGGGAGAGGGAGCTTTGCCGCTGAGGCACAGGGAGTCCATGCAGAGGGCAGGTGGGACTCACCTGCTGGTACCAGCTGGCTCCTCTGGCCCGAGAAAAGGCCTGTGCAGAACTGACGTGGAGAAGGGACCACCAGGATGCCACGACTCACCCCAGACGTAGAAGCTGGGATGGTTTTTCCAGCCCATGGCGTGTTAAGGGAGAGACGAGACCTTGCCCTCGGAACAGGTGTGATGTACTTCTGGAGAAGCATCCTACTCCTGATTACGTCCAGCCACAAAGCCAGGCTGCCTTAGCTCAGGCAGCGTAAATCCTCCCTGCCCCGTGCTACGAGCGGCTTCCTCAGGCTCCCCTGTCCCAGAGCCGAAGGCAGCCCTCCCGAGCGCTAGCACAACCCCTCCCACACCACCAGACGCGTCCTCTTCAGTCCTGACCCTCCCTGGCGCGTAGCCCGCCTGCAGGTATCCCCCCGGCTGCTCGCTGGTCATCACACCACGTCTTCCCTGACGGCAACAACCGTGTCTCGCGCTGGGCCAGCAGCAGGGGTGGTGACCTTTCCAGTCCTCCTCTGGTTCAGAAACACCTTCCCCGCCTGCTGCGGGGTCCCTGGCCAGCACGCACGGCGGTGTTCGCGCTTCGGTGGGTGATGCTGAGCACGGCCGAGGGACACGGATTGGCACCTGCCCCCAGCCAGGACAGCAATAATCCTGGCCCCATACCACTGCACCGAGGAAGGAGCTAGCACTCTGGCTCTGAGGTAATGAACCATAAATTCCAGCTTAATGAGTTTTATACTGAGGAGAATAATTAATGTAATTAGTACTGATATGAAAATGATGGTACTCGAGCCTGGATTACAAGGGGGAGGGGGCCTGGGGGTGGGAGGAAGCTTGGAGGAAGCTTGTTCAGTCCGTGGTGCTGTTCACCCAGAGGAACGGGACTGGATGCATTCTTGGCAGGCTTTAAAACCTCACCTCCCATCCGCCATAAAGAGAAAGAAAATAGAGCATGACAGAATAGCAAAAAAGAGATCAGCCATCCCTGTTTGCAGCAGAGATGTGGAATCTTTAATGCAGCTCTTCCCTGTGCTGTCCTTTAATTTGCAGCTCCCCCATTCCTCTCCATGCTCTCGGTACATCGTCTGCCCTCCACGGTGCCTATTTTTTGCTTCTATATGAAAAGCTCTTTATAAAGCTGACTGGCTCCAAGGATAAAACAACAGCTCTTCAGCTATAGAGGTATTTTGATATGTTTTATATATTTTGTGCAGTCCAAGAGGCAGTAACAGCAATATTTTAATTTTATACATATATATTTATGCCTAAATACCTATACACAGTAAGTGGCCCAGCAGGAGGTACTCTGTTCTGCGAGAGGCACTGATCATAGCACATTGGACATGAGAGAAAGAGACCTCAAAACTCATCTGAAGTGCTGACCCTGCACCACATCCAGCAGTGGTGGGGTAATAAAGAAAAGCAGGAATGGATGCGTTTGGGAACACCTTTGTCGAAGCAGGCATCGTTCCCACTGAATCTGTGCAAAGCGTCCCTGGTACCAGCCTGCTTGTTCGTGTGCTTTGCAACTCGGCGGCCAAGCTCTAGCAGGGTGGTGGTGGGAGCCTCTGTGCAAATGGCACCAGGCAGAGGTGAACCTGGATTCCTTTCGCCTGTTCTGAAAGCAAAAACAGTCCTAGGGGGAGATGCCAGGTTCCGGAAATACAGGATAAACTTGTCTGACTTTGTGCAAAGCAAGGACAGCTTTGGCAGCGGTCTGCTTGCACCACCCCATGTGACTGCTGGGATCCACGTGCTGTCCTGGACCACACTGTGCCTGGGGGGGGGTGGGGGTGGCTCTCCTTGAACCATTCTGAGAAAGCGCCAAGAGAAGCTCTGAAGTTCCAAGCAACGTGTGCTGTGGTCTTGACAGCTTATCCCATGCGAGCCAACAGCTGCCCACCTGATAATGATCACCTCTGGCTGCTGCTAACCCCGGCTGCATTCAGCAGAGACCCTTCCCCCGTGCCTTCTTGGCCCCCCACCAGCCCTCTGCCATTTGCCCACCCAGATCTATGGCAAAATTGCTCCAGAAGATCTTTACCCAGAGGCAGAGGCTCTATCCTTATGTAGCAGAACGTTTCTATTGAAAAATATCCTGTGGATTTTTCATTCTCAGAGTTAGTGGTTTGTGCTAAAAATTCTCTAACTGTGTATTGATCAAAGCTGTCTGATTGCGCACCTCCTACGAAAGTGCTAGTTTCATGTTCAGCTGTACTGGGTTTACACACCTTTCCCCCGTGAGCCACGCGTGCTCGCACACGCACACCCGTGTGTCTCTCTCCGTACAGCTCCTCCAGCCCTGGTGGGATTTTAGCATGCTCACAAGGGCAGGCAGCCACGACGAAAGGTCTCCATAGAGTCAAGGGGATTAACCCCAGCCGAGGTAGCGGGATTTGGGGGGGCACATTTTTCACCCAGCACCAGTCCTTGAAGCACGGGCTGTACATCCCTTGCTCCAGCTGGGCAAGGCATGGCTGTGGTGGAGCTGGCCCTGATGTGACCGTCCCTGAGATGCTGTGACCACATGTGGGGTGCAGGGGAAGCACCCCCAGATGCCTCCATCTTCTGCTGCTCTCCCCCGTCCTGTCGCAGGACCGCTTTACTCTCTCCTCTGTAACCAAAGGACTCCCTTTAAAGATGGATTTGTGTTCTGTTGCCTATTTCTCGTGTGAATCCAGCTACTGCTGATCTCAGACTAATCCAGGAGCGCTTCCCACCACCTGTGTGGGGCCCCATCTTGCCCACGACTGAGATACACTTGATCACCATGTGCTGCTGGTGAGGAAACATCTGGGACACTGGCACTTGACTTCCCACTGCACTGCGAGTCACAGGGACTAAAGAAACACGTCATTAAACTGGAGCAGAGGTGGTGAAGTCTCCTTCCCCCGTGTTACGGATGGGGCAGAGGAGGGGTCTGTGGGCTGTGAAGCTCCCGTGTCCCTCTGACGGCTCCCCCGCAGCACACCGGAGTGCAGCAGCGGCTGTAAGCAGCCCCTCGAAGCAAAGGTGGGTGCGATGCATTTGTCACCTTAAAGCATTCATCTTACAGGTGCGTACGGAACCAGAAGTGCTGCCAGCCTGCAGAAGGAAACCGGGGCACTTGCAGGAAAATTGGGCTGGAGAGGAGGGTGCCCTGGGGACATCTTTGCCTGTTCCTTCCCCAAACAGCTGCTGGCCCAGGGGGTCGGCTGCTTATGGCTCTGAGCCTGTTCCCCCTACTTGCACTGGGAAGCCTGGGGGAGGCTTCCCGAGAAGGTAACGGGTAAAATGAATGAAGGGGAAAAGGCATCTCTCCTGGAGCACTCGGGCATCATTTCTGTCTGTAGCAGTAACGTGCCCCAGGCATTGCCTTGCAGGTCACCGGAGCACCGCTCCTCTGCTCGCCTCCAAGCCCCGCGTGGTGCTGCTTCCAGCGCAGGGTGCAACGCGAAAGGCAGGTCAATGTGCTCCGGAGGGCGGCTGGGGTGAGCAGGCAGAACCCAGCCACTCCTGGGATGTGTGCGAGGGCAGGAGTGGGTGTGCAAGCAAATACATTTTGGGATATGAATGTGCAGGGGATGATACATGTAGTGAACAGCTCAGTAGTGCATCTGCATCAGGAGAAAGGAAAAGGTCAAGCACCTCACACAAGTTTCACAGCCATGAGAGAAGCTTTTATGACTTCAGTTGACTTTTATTTAAGTTCTGTAATCAGTCTTTTCCATCTGCAAGAGCTCTTGTGTCAATGCCACCAACGTGTGGAACAGAAATTGCAACGTTTCACCCCAGTAACAGGAGGAATGGTTTCATGCCTCACACGAGTAAGACACAGGAATAACCAGCTCCTCCCGTACACTGCTAGCCCACAGGATGCACAATCAGGCTCAGCCAGTTTCCTGCTCAACCTGTTCAGCCATCCACCCCCAGCAACGTTACGGGATGGCCCTTTTCCCAGAGAAGGTATCTTTTCAAACCATTTTACCCAGTGTCAGGAGGGGAACGCCTCTGATTAGCGTTGCTGCAGCAGGATTTGTGCGCCTGCAAGGTCAGTGTCGACGTGGGCAGCCTTTTCATGGAGCAAAGCTAGCGTTAAGCCCTTGGCATCAGGTCCAGCAAAGTTTGGAAACAGCCGTTAGGCAAATGTCGTGCAACCGTGTGGAAAGGGAGGGAGGAATCAGAGCCCTGAATCGGAACATTTCCAAATGCAGCTTTGTCAGACTGAAACAACTGGCTCGAATCGTGCTGTCTCTTTCTTCAGGTAGGGTTTTTCCCTTTCCCTAAGGTACAAAGGAATTTGGTGGTATGCAGAGACTCTCTTTTGCCATTTTTTGAGACCAACCCATTTCTTAAGGAGAAAAGAAGATGTTAAGAGGCAAAGAGAACCAAGACATCCCTAAGCTTAATGTGTGTGCTATCAAACAACTGCTTTGAATTTAGGCTTTTCTTGCTTTTTCCCTTTCTGAGGAGGATTGAATTCCTTTTGCTTTGCTGAAAAGCACAGTAAAACCCTTTGTGGCAGTCATCTGTGGGCAGCTCAAATTCAAAGCTGCACAAGGCAGCCGGGTTCTCTCTAACGCTGCAGTCTGTGCCTCTGCTTTCCCCCTCCGCATCAAAGCACCGTCCCCCCAGCCACTGGCAGCAGAGGAAACCACTTGCAGGATGTTCTCTGCCTCCTCTGGCAAACAGCCATTTTACCTATCTTGTTTTCTATTGCACCTGAAGACGTGACCGCCTTCCACGTTTCATTTAAATTCTTAGATCTGGCTGAAACCGCACCAGATGAAGGCTCCCAATCAAATCTGCCCTAATTGCTGCTGTGCAGGCAGCATCCTGTTATTATAGGCGTGCAGAAAGGGAAACGTGCAAGCTTTTTCTCAATGGTCCGTGGTACTGGGTTGACTCCAGGATGTCAGAGACCCCTGGGTTTTCCAGTGCCGCATCACCTTTCTTACCGGGGTGACCAAAGGCTGATTTGGCAGAGTCCATAGCGTGGTTCCCTTGCTGGGGTGAATGTGCTGGCCATGGCTTCAGTTCAGAGCACACCCAACTTCTAGCTCTGTGGTAACCAGAAAGTGCCCCAAGGTACGTTGAGAAGAAAAGGGAGAGAAACACATTATCTGAATCAAGGCATGTAGCACACAAGTCCATCGGTGCAGGGACATGCCTGGCTGAATTCTCTGGAGACTGACAGGGAAATGTGAATCCAAGTGACTCCAAAAAGGCTTCATACAGTCGAGACCAAAAGGATGGTATTGGGAAAGTCGCACCTTATGCTCTAAGGTTATTTGTACAGTCCCTGACACCTCCGGGAACGGGAGCGCTCCAGGCACTAGCACGCATGGAAGCTGCTGTGCCTGCTGGAGGCACTGGCCGTTTCAGCTTGGCCAAGACATGCATCAGTGCCCTTCCACCCACACCTTGCCCTGCCACGCAGAGCCAGCTCACCCAGCTGGTACAGCAACCCATCAGTCTGGCAGGAAACCACCTCCTCACCCATTTCCCACCACAGTAAGGAAATTGTGTCCTTGTGAGCAGCCACCATGCCATCTCCAGAAAGCAGAAAGTGGCAGCGTGCACCAGGGGAAGAGGGGTGGGAAGAGTCTCCAGGGGTGCGTGGTGTGCTGGGCAAGGGGCCAGGGGAGCTGCGAGTGTGGCTTCATCCTCACACAGCTAATATGGCCTAGCTGAAGCATAAACCTCTCTCTCATGCACAGCTCTATGTATTAGCCTGCAGGGAATCCACGAGGTAGTGCGAACACACATGTGCTTCTCTGTGGAGGAAGAGGGACAAGCAGGGTGAGTCTTGAGGCTGCTCTAGGCGATGGGAACAGAGAAAGTGCATAGTACGACAATAGCTGCTTAGCTTCAGATATACAAAAATAAAATGGTGCCTCAGTCCGTGTGGCACGGCAGGAGCTGGGCTGGTAGCATCCAGCACGGTACTCATGCCTCCTCCTACGGGGAGGCTTTCATCTCGGCGCTAGGTTCACCCCTCATTTGGAGAAGTGGCACTGAGACTTGGTTTGGTGGCTGGGCAGCACGGTGTGGTCCCCTTCTGCCCTCCCACACGCACTTTGCTCTAACATCCTCATGGTCTCCAGAGTGATGTTAAGTGTGCAGCGTTCGCAGAGTGCCAAATACCCAACCCAAAGCAGAGGAGAGCCAATGCCCATTCACCAAGGGGGCACATCCCCTTGTTCACAACTGTCCCAGCCATCATCTCTTCTATGCCACACCTGGGTGAAACGGATAAACAATATCCTCGAAGCCAAGCTCTTTTAAAGGATTTTCATTCCTTTTTCTCCTCTTCCTCTTCTTTGCTTTTATATACATATGTGTATATCTGTATTTATTTTTCCTCTAACACACTTGAACACAAATGTGATGGGGAGATAAATTCCCTTCTCTAAAACACTTTGTGGTCACAGGAATGTACACATTTAGATTTACATACCCACACACATTCCAAATATCGAAAAAAATTGTAGTCCCCAAACTAAGATGCTTTAAAAAATATTAAAAGGCCAGATTCCTCTATTGGCTTTTATCCTTTGTTAAGAGTAAGAAGATTACCTGAAATCATGATTTTTTCTTCATATTCTGCCTGAGTTCATTTTGAAATTCCAATCAACAGATGCAAGGAGGAGAGGGGGAAAAGCTGGTGGGGGGTCACACTAGGCTTTGAAAAGGAAAAGTAGAATATTTTTCTTTCTAATTTTTTTTTTTTTCCCTGTCTGGGTTTCAGGTTATAAGAAGGTTATTTAAAGGATGCTTTTTCCTATGTGTTGGCTTCAAAATATGTCCCCACACCATCTGGATTAAAAAAAGTCAATCACAAAAATTTGGAGTGGGAGTAGGAGGGAAAAAGGACAGAAACAAAACTCCTTTTTTTCCAAGCCCTTCTTTCTATTCTTGGGTTAGTTGTGAACATCTTTCATTATAAGCATCTTATTATTTGGTTCAGCAATGTTGGCTGTTTAGTTCTTCACAACAGGGATTTCCTATCCCCCCTGCCAAGGGGGAAAACAGTTTTCTCCAAAGGAGGAAAAAGAAAAAAAACCCTCCAGCCTCAGGTTTGGGAACTGGCTGGGCTTTAAAACTTCACACAGACTGGAACAAGGGTTGTGAAGAATCCACACCTGGCCACTCTGGTGCAAACAGTGTAGAGATCGACACAAGGGAACCCATGGACATTTAATCAGGTCGGGCACATCCCATCCAACACAGGGCAGCTGCCACCCACATATGCATGCATGCACACAGCCAGCTTGATGCAGGAGGGCCAGCATGAGAAAAGAAAGATGCAAGGACTGGATGAGATGTGGGCGAAGGCGGAGTGTTCCCTTGAGCGTTAGCAAGCCAGGCAGATGCTTAACCTAATCATGTTACTTACAACTGCACCAAAATTAAAAAATCAATAAATAAAATAAGCAATGGCAAAGGGGGGAATTAAAAGGCTTTGGCTGTTGAGTGAGAGGGTCAGGAGAAATGAAAAATATTAGCTTCTTCATTTTGCTGTGTTGACACTTTAAACATACTGTTCCTTAGGACAGATGTAAGGAGCCCGGGAACCGGCAGGTGGGCAGCAGAGGGAGATGTCAGAATGGTGAGGATAAAGATCTTGCGGGAGATCTGACAAGGGGGCATGGACGTGAGGGATCTTCTCCAGATATCGATCTTCACGCGAGTAACAGCGGGTCAGGTAATCACTCGCATTCGGTATCTCTGAGTGACACTTTCCAAAGTTCTGTAAGTAGAGACAAAAGTCAATGGGTGAAAACTCTGGGATCGCTGGCTGTAAAACACGCAACTCAGTTCCTTGCTGAGACTCACATATAACAAGTAGGATGGAAAATTAGATACTTCTGCTTCCTGATTCAGAAAAATAGAAGCCCAGGTGATAAATCCTCACATTTTAGAAATTTTGCCTTGTCTGCTGAAATAGACATTTTGCTAAAGAATATGTGTATCTTTGCATTCTTTGCCCCTTGCCTGTAAGGACTCTGCCTCTCTCAATAAAATAAGCAGTGGGGCAAGGAGGGGCAGTTTATTTTCAGTCTTCCTAACTCTTCCACATCTGAGTTTTGAAAAAGCAGTGCTTGTATGCATCGTTGATCTAACACAGACTCACGCTCTTTTGTGCGAAGGGCACACTTGTCTGACCAGAGGCTCGGGAGGTACAATAGGTTATTGTGTCCGATGTTTACCTAGCAGCTAGGAGTGCATGTGCTGAGCTCTGCCTGTGTGAGCAGTTCCTTTGTCAGCCAGATTTGTGAGTCAAAGCAACTACGGATAATACAAAGCACTTACAAGATGGAGACCACTCTGTGGTCTCACCACCTTCCTGAGGTGCACAGAGTGTATTCTCATGGATGCTTCACAAAATCTGATTCTTCCTCCTTCAGTGCCAAACGAAATGAAAAACTCTTGGAGTCCAAAGTGCTTTGATTCCTATTGAGGTAATTTTGCAGAGGTGCAGCAAGCAATACTGAACTAACACGGCTTGTTCAAGTACAAAAATCAGAGACCCCTTTTCCCCTAAAAGCTCTGGGCAAACAGCACAGGTATTGGGATGCCAGCATGAGCTCCGAGCAGTGCAGAGCAATCCCACAGCCCCAGCTGAAACCCTGCGAGATGATCCAAGCAGGAGGGACAGGCAGTATTCACCAAGACCTTGGTCTCACCGAGGGCTAATCTCATTTCTAAAGGACAGCAAATGTACTGGCAATCACCTTTTATGCCTGTGGTTTGATTAGGGGCTGGTTGAAGCAAGTAACTCGCCCTTGAGTCCTACTTTGTTCTCTTTCAAAACACCAGAAACAGTCAGTTTAGTGAAGAAGACAAGGATTTGACCCTCGGGAAAAAAGGCCTGAAGGAACAGAACAATCTACTCAGCTCCTCTGCTTCCAGTTCCTGGATAAATATTTCACCAGGACGCTTAAAAAAATCATATAGAAAGCAAAGTGTCGACGCTAATTTATTGATGGTTCAGGCTGCTACACGAGGCAACAAGCAAGTTGGAGGGCTGCACAGTCTTAAGGCAATTTCAGCAGCAGCCTCGCTAAGAGCAGTGAAGGCCACCGGAGGATGGGAAGTTTGAGCAACAGGAAAGCAGCTGTAATACTAAGGTCAATCTGACTTCTCATTTCTCTTTCCTTGGCAAAACAGTGTGCCCCACTGCTGAAGCTTTTTGAAGTTAGTGATCTTGATCTGGCCAGAGAGCAAAGGGGCACACGTTAAGCTCTAAGTCCCTTCTATTTAGAAGTGCTGCATTGGTATCTCTGAAATTCGGGTGAGTCATTCCCACACCTATCTCCCGAGGCTTTCGTCCACTCCTGGCTTCTAATTGCAAAGTGGAAAAGAGAAGAGATGCTTGGCAGCATTACAGCTGTCTAGCCAGAGCAACCCAAGCCAGGGGGATGAGAAAGCTGCACTAACTGTGCCTTAGCCCCTACAACCTTTTCGCAGCTGGTTTAACCATACAGCTCTCCCATTCTCAAGTGGGAGCTCTATCTGCATGGAAAGTTGAGGCCTGTAAAGAATTCAAGGCTCAGGTTTACACTGAGCCACGCACAGCCTGTGGCTGCAAAACTGGGCAGGCTGTGGCACCACACAGTCAGAGAACAGAGGCAGTCACCTCCATAAATATTCCATAGCATAAACAGGGATCCATACCGTAATTGGAAGAAAGGAACAAAGAACAGCTGATTGTTATTCTTCTGATTGTACCAGCTGATAAAAAGGGATAGAAATGGGCTAACAGCCACGGAGAGTGTTAACCAGCACAGAAGGTGCAAAGGTCCTCTCCCTGTATAATCTACTCTCAGGAAGTTTTCAATGCAGCAGAACCGCTTTCCATACCTGTGGGGAGGGAAAAGCTGTGTTAGCCCCGCTCTCCTCCTGCCTTACAGTGGTAAGTCATTAACGGGTAACTGAACCTTCTGGATAAAGCTAACCTGAAAGGGAAGTGGTCTCAAGGGTTGAAATCTGGTAGGACATAGTAGGCAAGAGGACCTCTGAACTATGCTAGCAATCAATTATCAGCTTAATGGGAGGGTAGCTTTGTGTGTGTTTGGGGCATACAATGGAAAAGCATAGGACTTCAAACAAATCTGAGTGCTCAAGAGGTCTAATAGGAAAGAGGTTTTCAGTTAACGCAAATAGGCATCTTGTGTAAACTGAGCTGGTGGTTAGCATCCAACACTGAAAGAAGCAGAAGGGGCTGTGAGATGCTATTTTATGGGCTGCCCACTGGCAATACACTGGGTCAGCAAAAAACTTTCTTTCTTTCCGTCTAGTGGTTAATGTGGGCATGAAATAAATATCCATGAAGCAGTGCTAGAGTGAATCAGCACAGTTGCATCAGCTCATCTGGCCAGGTGAGTACTAATATGCTCTCCTTTTCTTTCTGGCCAGTGTTTTGTGTTCACTTTTCACAAGTGCAGAGCAGGGCAGCTGGAGAACACCTGCTCTGGGGCGGAGGAAGGGAGTTCCCTGTCTCATTTCACCTTTCTTAATGTGTGAAGCCAGGAGCCAATTGCTCCTGCTCTGTTCCCTTATCTCATTTCTAAGTAGCAAAAGGGAAGAGAACAAAATCAACCTGATGTTTATTAACATATTTAGCAGCCGGTGCCCTTTGACTTCCTTCCCCAGTCCCACTGTGACTTTTTCCAAATCTAATTTATCTTTAACAAAGTTTGAAATTAAATTAGGGATAATGAACTAATTAAATTGAACCGGCAGACAATTCTGCCACCTTCCCCCACCTGATTTCGCCTACTTGCCTTTGTTTCCAGCATGGCTCCATACAATTCTTCATTATCTGGGTTACATCCTCCCCCCTCAGTTTTATTTTCAAGAGCTTGATTAAAGGGGATGTCAGCAATCTATCCATTTCAGACAGCCTGGCAGATTACCTTTAAATGGTCTTTATTTGATTGAATTAGAGAGCTTTCATTTCTGCTATGACTTACTGTCAACCCTTTTCCATCTCCTATGCACCTGTCTTCTACTTGCGGATCATCTCCTTGGTACAGCTAGATGTGCCACAGACAGCTTTCCCTCTGATCTGACTGTATCCAACACTTTTAATCGTCCCTAAATAACCAATTCTTACTGGTATAAAAGAGAAAAATTCCTTGTCAGTGTTCTGAGGATTTACCTGCTCTAGTCTCTGGAAAATCCCAGAGCTGAAATTCTCAAAACTTAAGGGAGGAGCTATGATAAGGGATGCACCAACAAATACATGCAAGTATTATTTATGCAGTAAGCTCACTCGTAAGGTTGCATTCCTTCTTACAGCATGCGTTTAGCTCTTTCACTAACTATAGCTACTTACCTGTTCTCTGTTCCTACAGCATCTTAGACCATCACTATAACCTTAAACTTTTACCCCCGTGCTGCTTCTCTTGATCCATCCCCTCTACCCTTTCACAGTCAGGACAGGGTTGGTATCCTCATCCTATGGATGGGAAACTAATGAGGAGCCACCTCAGTACTTTGCTGCATTTATACTGCAAATTGGAAATGGGGCTATTGAACAGTGGGGTATTCAGGCAACTTTTGTGTTGATAGGAAGGAAATGGGGTAAATGGGAGCTGACCCAGTGTTTGGCGGTTCTCTGATATCCCCAGCTCAGATTGCACCAAATTCGTAATGGGTGCAGTGGTTTTATGTGGACGTTCAGAAAGCGGAGCTGGGAATCTGAACCCTGCTCTCTGATTTACTGGGATCCTGGTGCAAGTCTCATGGCTTGAGCTATTCTTGCCATAACAGGGACAAGAAATTCCCCAAAAAAAGTGAGAACAGGAGTGTGGGGAGGTGAAGAGGGAAGAAATAATTTTAAAAAGCATAAAAAAAATCACTCCGATCTGTGGTGCGTCTTCGGAGGGAGATTTCGTGGCGGTGAGATTACACCTTCAAAGCACCATATGACTGGCTTTATTTTTGCTTCAGAGAAGCTGGGAGGATTTCCAAATTTGGATTTAGAGGATTACTGTCCTTTTGCTGACAATAAAATCCCCCACCCTGGGGAGGACGACAAGAGACCTCCCAGGATGGATTAGGGAGTGCCTGCCTTGTTTGTACCAATGCGAGTGGTCCTCCAGCGCAGCCCAGGGAGCTGCTGGGAAGCGGAGGTGAAGGTGTGAGTAAAGGTGGCTGCTTTCAACCATAGCTTCCTCCAGGCAGGAGGCTGGCCGTGCTGCTGCCGGTCGGTGGTGGGCAGGCAGGTGCCCCGTAGCTGAATACCACCAACAAACAGACCCCGCAATCGAATGGAGAAAAGCAAAACCAAACCGTTCCAGAACTTACTGTCCACTCTCGCTCGTTACGTCTACGAAGACCTTGATCCTCATTCTGGGAGCAGGGGTGGGCGAGACACCGCAAGAGAGAGAGGTTATCGCTCTGGTCCGGGGCCAGGCCTGCTGCAGACACTTACCTAGGAAGGCTTTTGCTACAGCAGGGGAACTACAGGGCTCCTTCCAACACAGGAAAACCAGGGGGCACAGGGATAAAGGCAAACCGAACTAGCCCACCGCACACCTTCCACCCAGGCTCCTCTGTCACACCGTCACCCACCTGATGGCACTGATGTTCCTCGTCTGCAATGAGGCACTGCGCCAATAGGACCGTCCACTGGGGCTTTTTTAAAAGCCGTTTTCCTCCCACTTATCCCCCTGCATGGAGCTACTCTCCTCCAAGGGAATTCCCAAGGATTCAATTCCCTTGCCCTTTATTAGCTCCTTCTCCAAACCAGCCCTCTCTATCCGCAAGCTACTGCTTCCATGTGCCTCCTCTGGTGGCCCAGGAGGGATTTGGTGAGCTGCAGAGCACCCCAGCCCTCCCCTTGCTTCCCTCCTTGTCTCCCCTCCCTCCTCTGCACCTCCTCATTGAGCACCCCTGTGGGGCTGCAGCCCCATTAAGCCCACAGCCCCTTCCCCCCGTTTAAAAGGCAATAAAATAAAAGGAGAGGAGCAGGGTAGAAGCTGTGATCACTGCAACTTAGGGCACACACGTGGACAAGGAGCAAGGGAGAGTCATAGCCGAGGAGGGAGCTGCCCACGGCTTCCCCTTGGCCGACAACTGTTGGCATCACCCAGCAAACCTCCCAAGGGTTGGGAAGGTTCTCTCTATTTCGCATAGGGAACTGGTGGCTTTAATACCTGAGAAATTGGTATGATTATAGGGTAAGGGAATGGGAGAAGACCTGAGGACATGTCTTTCCTTTGCAAATGCCATTCTGCTTCACAGTGTCACTCGTAGCTAGGGAGGGCCCAGAACAGCCGCTCATGGGTTTAAATGTGAACTGAGCCCTAAGCAGTACCTGCGGTGGGAGCTGAGTTTGGAGGGCCTCGGTGACACTCAGAGAGTTATTAGACAATTAGAGAGGGACAAACAGAGAAATGATCAGGTCTGATCTCTGTTTTTGAGAAGGAGAGCACCAAAGGAAATAATCTTTCTCTCTCTTTCAAACATCCAAACACGCCATCTGCATCAGCCCCATGCAGCGCAAGCTCTTTCATTTTGCATACGCAGTCCCTCTCTGGCTGTCTCCTATTCACTGATTTTCAGATGCAAGAACCTTTACATGTTCCCATATTCTCTCACATACTCTCCCACCTTGTTCTTTCACACATGCACATATGCTCCCTCTTATCTATAGTCTCTGTCATGCACACAAACTTTTTTTCCCCTCTTTCAGTCCCCCTCTCTTTCCCTCCCCTTCTCGCACTGGGTAGCTTGGAAAGGCCCTCTTAGCATCTCCCCAAAGTTTAGGCCTCAGCTTCTGCACATCCTAGTATTGCTACTTTGCTTCACACTGTGGAGCCTTACAAAAACGCCCCGAACCAAGCCCCGCACCCAGAGCTGTACCTTCCAAACCCACCTCGTTTCTCCCTGTGCCTCCAGCCAGGCTGGCTGCAGAGGGGCTGCCCCTGGTCAGAAACAACGCCGTCAACCATTCCCCCTCCCGCATGCCTCACCTCACTGCAGGAAGCAAAGGAAAACACTGCAGAGAGCATGCACAGAAGACAAGGCAAAGACATTCCTGTCAGCCCCCCTGAAAAGGGCAGCGAAGGAGCAGCTATCATGGGCAGCGTGCAGGAGGACGGAGTGGGCAGGGTGGGCTGGGCAGCCGAGGAGCCGCTCAGCGAGAAGGGCAGGAGATGCAGGGGGAAGCACGGACTTCAAAGGAGCACGGTGAGGAAGGCAGAGTGCGATCGTGTACCTTGAGGCCAGAATCTGAGGGGAAAGGGCCTAGAGTGACATGCGCTAGCGTAAGTTGGGCTGGATGGTTGCATACTCGACTAGGTCTCCGCCAGCATGGATGGAGGTCCGAGGACTGGGTGACGAGGCCAGAGCGGACGTGTCCAGCTCTGCATAGTGGACATCACAGTCCTTGTTGCCAGAGTTCTGGAGAGAAGAGAGCAGCAAGGCAGTGGGGACACAGGAGGGGGGATTTGGGGGTCGGGGGGTGAGAACACAGGAGCCGAGCCAAAGGGAGTGAGTGAATGAGACGGGAGAGGGAGTGTGTGACGGGACGGGGAGAAAGAAGAAAAGGGTGAAGGGGGGAGGAAGAAAAAACAGTTAAAAAGAGGGAGGGAGGGATGTAGTGAACAATCAGTCAGGTAAATTCCCAAATCAAACCAAAGGTCCCCATTGCATCGCTCCCCAAAGCCGCCAGTGGGCTGAGCAACCCAGCCGGGCTGGCAGCACCCCAGCAGCTGCCCCGCTGCCCCTTGGGCTGGGGCTGCCCCCAGCAGCATCTCGCTGCTCCGGGCTGCCCGTCATCCCCGCTGGGACCGGCACCTTCCTTTCAGAGCCATAGCTCCACGGCAGGGTGAGGCTGCAGGCACATTACCGTAGGGAAATGCCAGCGCTGTCGTTTTGCCCTGGAGTGGGGGCTGTAATGGTCTCACATGCTGTATTTTTGCACAAGGTTTTACTGCACATTACGCTACTGCAGATTAACTCTGCAGCATGATTTTGTCATTGTGATAATGTAATAGATGCTAAAAGCATCCTTCTTTGGCATGAAAATATTTATGGGCATTTCCTTTCTAAGCAGGCTTATCAGCAAGAACTGCATGAATGGAATATTACCCAATTTGTCTGATCACTCCTATCCAGACATCTTCCATACTTGGCGAACAATAATGGTCAGAGAGCCTTGGGAAGCAGGATGGCATGGAAACCTCATTGCTCAGTGGGGAAAATGAGTCACCAGGATGAGGAAGGATGTGTTTTTGGGACAGCCCTTGTGTCAGTAGCCAAGGTGTGAGGGGGTGACCAGGCTCCGTTCCCTGCGGAGTTTCTTTACTTTCTGTGCTAGCATTCACCAAACATCTGCTAAGCCTCTCTGAGAGGAATTGTCTCTTCCAAATGAAATAGCTTTCCCATGTCTCCATCCCTTTTCCAAAATGGCTGCATCACACAGAAATTATGCAAAAGGTGTTTAATCTGAAAATGTTTCTCTTCCCTTTGTTTGGAACTGTCCTCGGCCACACACCAGCTGTGGCAGAGCCATTTTCAGAAGCTGATGGCCCTGTAATGAGCTGGTTCAGTGCCTGTTGCTGGAAGGGGCTGTTCAGCGATGATCAGCTCTGACCGTCGCAGATTGTGTGTCTATGGATGTAGAAGAGGATTAGTAGTGCCAACTCTAGCCTCAGGCCTAAATCTATGCTCTGCAGAACTCTCCCCTTGATCTTTGTGTCTCAGTACCCTCTCTAGTCTCAGAGAAAGGCAGACTAAGCCTTGATTTCCTTCCTATCCTATTTTGCCTCCCTCCTCTCCAAAATAGCGCTGCCTTTCCCCAGAGGTGCTTTCTCTGCGGAGTTCCCCTGCTCTCTGTTTCTCTTGGGCTTGCTCCTGCTCCCTGCTGCTTGTTTGGAGCAAAATTTATTACAATATCAATAATGTGACTTGTATACAAGGTCTAGCACTGCTACATGCAAGCGCTCTGTGTAAATCATCAGCATCGGCACCCTGGTAATTGCCCTGTAAACTGCGAGGAATTATTTTGCTGTCTGCAGCAATGAAGCTTTCCCTTCTACCTCTGCAAATGGGTATCGCTGACACTTACACTAATCACACCGCTGCTCCTACATGCGCTTGTGCTTCCACCTCTCGTGCTCCTCCTCGCACACAGCACGCAACTTTTGCATGACACAGACGCTGCTGTGCACACAGAGCACACCTCGGCTTTTACACACACCCCCTGCTGTGCGCGCTGACATGCACGGGCACCAGCACTCACAGACACGCACACTGCTTGTAGGTGTAGCCTGAAGCGCACACGCACCTTCCATCCCCTCCACTCCCGCCTAGATAGCCTCACATGAACCAAAGCTTTTGCCCCATAAGGGCTCGGAGACAAATGGGGCAGGCAACACCGTCACCCCTTGCATGCTTCCGTACCCTTAAATGTCCACTACGCTGTCCTTGCACACCTGTGCCACCAGCTTTTTGTTCACGTTATCTTTCCCACATCACATTATGTTTCCAGCTTGCAACACACAAACATACACGTTCACTTGTAGCCTCCGTCCCTGCAGGCATGCCCGAACCTCTCCCCCTTGCCTGGTCCCCTGCCAGCAGGCACCCGCGCACCCCTACCCGCGCTGCTCCTCCGGGGCTCCTGCTCCACCAGCCTCTCGGATTTTTCTTTCCTCCTGGCACCTCTCCCACTTCCCCCTCCCTCACTCTTTGCCATCTCTAATCACTTTCTGACTCCCATTCTCGTGCCATGAAATTGTCAACCCCAGGCAGTGGCTTTCACACAGCCTTGTGATGAAGCTAGTTTATCCCAAATTACGAGGTTTCACACAATTCATTTAAAGCCAAATGCACACACCCCATTTTCCTGCAGAATCAGTTCCCTTCAGCTCTCATCTTCTTCAACACCCTCCCAGGTCAAACCTCCAGACGAAGTCCAAGCAGAACAGGAATATCCTGCCTTTCTCTTTGCCTTCCCCTCGGAAGGATCCCAGACCCACGTATAGAGCAGAGCTGCTGCCTGCATCCGCTGCTGGGGAAGGATGCAGTGGGAGTGGGGCTGTGTCTAGGGGAGGTTGGCAGAGACCCAGCGGAGCTGCAGGGCATGGGCTTCCCTCCTCTTCCTCCCACTGACGCATCTCTCAGGCAGGTCTAGCTTGCCTCGCTCGGTCCCCTTAGCGTGCTGTTGGGGTGTGAGTGCTGAGCCTGAGCTGTGTGTGCTGCTTTGGTGACCACCGCCATCCCTGGAGGTTTCCGTGCAAGTGCTGTCCCAGCTGGACACTCTGCAGCATCTCCTCTGGGGGGAAGCGCGTGCGTGTGGCAGGGACAGGAGGCTTCTGCAGTGCGCTAGGGGTAAAAATGTGACGCCTGTGAGCGGTCCTGCAGGGAGGAGGGCAGGAGCTGGCTCCTCTGCAAGGCATGGCTGGGCAACGTGACGCACACCTGGTCCTGCTGTGCTATCTGAGCAGAATCCAGCACAACCAGCCCTCCTTGGCAGCAAGGGGACATCCTCCTTCCCCTTGCCAGTCATGATCTTGCACAGCCTGCTGCCTGCCCAAAGGATACGGCAATTTAGCAAGGAACGGGAGCAAGCCTTGCCTCGTTCCTGAGGCACGAAGCCAAAGCGCGGTGTGCACGTGTGATGGGGAGCCCAGCAGCACTCACAGGGCCTGCCAGCCAAGCTGACCAGAGGACAGGTCCAGCCCACAGCTGTGCCAGACGCTGCCAAGAGTGGGCTCAGCTGTGGCAGCAGTGGCCAAGCCACCCAGACCCCACATCCCCAGCGCAGAGGGACTTCTATCGTGGGCCAGAGGAAGCCAAGGCTCCACCAGCCCATCATGGCTTGGCTCAAAGCACAGGTAAGGAGCAGCGAGTGCCAAGCTTGGGGTGTGGAAATGCATCTTCTCAGACCAGGATTGAGAGCAGCAAACTCTGTTCCCATGGTTACTGAGCAGCTACCCATCAGGCCCCATCTCACATCACTAACTCTGCCACTTAATTAACTGACTGCTCATTATTTCCCGAAATGAGCTCCTCCATCCTCCTGCTTGTCTGAAATTCAGCTCTCAGATGCTCTCCACAGAGTAGCCCGTCTGGCTCTAGTGTCCTGTTTCATTTAAAACTCATCTGCCACTGAGCAAGGGTTGGAAAGCACTGGAGACAAGCCCCAGGACTGAGGGAGGGCTCCAGGCAGAAGTTTTTCTTTAGGGACATCAGCCACTTTCAGCTAGGATGGAGTAAACAGGATCACATCGGCACAGCTCAGCACAGAGCTGTGTCTGAGCCTTTTCATCACCGATGCCCACGGCGCCTGTCGTGCTGCAGACTTCTGCTAGCTAAAGGTCACTGGGCCCCATCCTTCTATTATCTGCACAGGCATGCACATTAAAGGGTCATTCCAGGATGAACTGGAGGGAGGGGAATAATTAGTTGTGTTCATAAAGTATTACTCAGGATTGGCTGATATTATCCTGCCTTCTCAAGCAAACGGGTTCACATTGCTGAGATACAGAGGCACCCGGCTTTGCGTGTAGCACCCTGAGCCACCCCTCGTGGAGGAGGACTTGGAGAGAGACCTGCAGCACTTGTGTGGGGTCCTGTGGAGGACAAGGGGGAGCAGAACCATGCCATGGGGTGAGGGAGGGAAAGATGTCGTCCTGGTGGAGACAGCCAGGTCCAAAGCCTGGTGGGAGGAAGGTTTTCAGTTTTCTCCTCATGGAAGGATTCCAGTCCTAACTGTGCTCTGTTTCCTGTGCCTTTGCCCTGCTGTGTCTAACCTTTTCTCCACCAGCCTCACTCCTTGAAAACCAGCCTGTCCTGCACGGCTGCTAGCATCTCTCCCTGACCCTTAATCCCTCTGCTGCTGCCTCACACTAGCATCTCCCTCTCTGAGGCTGAACAAATCCACACAAAACAAGGGGGTTTAAAGAACTTGTCGATTGAGTCAAACACTGGCACGCTCTGCCCAGCAGATAATTGCTTTGAGAAGCTCCCGCTGCAGCACACGCTGCTCTTCTAGAGCTGCTTCATTCAGCTGCTGACACTAACAGGGGCTCAGCTGCAGGAGGCGAGGAGCGACTGGGGTGGGATAGCAGGCTTAGCTGTCAGATGTAGGTAAAGATGAGGCTACCACAAGTTGTGACTGTCTTCCGATGGAGATTTGGAATAAGCAGGGTGTTTCACTGAGGAATGACCTGTAACGTAGCTGCAGGACCTATGGACACCAAGGGGCAAGTGCTGAAGCAGGGCCAGCGGTACGTGAGAGGCAGGCTGTGCTCCGAGTGTGGAGGTCTCCTCCCTCCAGGAGAGGATGCTCCTGGCCTCTGAAGGCTGCTTGTGCACCCCACTGGGTGGTGGGGTCTTTCATTTTGTGGGAGGAGGGATCCTGAGTGAAAGCAGTGAGGCTGGGGCGGAGGATGAGGGCGGCAGCACTGTTAGCACCCTGATCTCCTTACCAGCTTGTCCGTGTAGGGAGAGGGCTCAGTGGCTGCCATGTCGTAGTACGGAGGCTGCAGAGGGAGCTTCTGGAATTCCTCCTCGTGCTTCATGTTGTCTAAGTGAACAACCTGTAACAGAGGAGAAAGAAAAGGGATGAGGGGAGCAAGTATTATCCTTCTGCCACAGCCTGGGGCAACGTCTGCTTCAGGTGACACCACAAAGTATCACAGTGAAGGGCAGCGCATCTTACCTTCTCCCTTGCTCCTCCCATGTTATTTGCCTCCTGTTCTCTTTATTTCATTCTCATGGTCCTCTTCTCATCGCAGCCACCCATGCCATTCAAAATGGTGGGGATGCTCGAAAACCCTCACACCTAAAAGCCCATCTGAACACTGCCTCGTTCAGAATTCTGTTCCTCCTAAAAGGAGTGAACAGGATCCAAATTACAGCTTTCAGTTAGTGCCAATCTTTGGGAATCGTGGACAGACAAGTCCTTAACTGCTGCCCCTCAAACTCAGGCCATGGACTCCTTTGCTCTTGTAAACCCTGTGTTCCAAAATTTAGGCACTTTGGGCAGTGCCTGGAATCAGCTTTCCTTGCCAGAGGAAGGAGCTCGCAGCGAGGCTGGGGAGGCATACCTGGATGTCTTCTGCAGTCAGGTGGCTTTTCATCTCCGGTTTCCTCTTTGGTGGAGGGGCAGGTTTGTGGGATGGAGGCAAGTCAATCCTGCAGGTAAAGAGGTAGCTGCTGATTACAGAGCAGGAGAAAGGGGTCTGCTTGATTTCATGTGCCGTAACGGGCGGATCCTGCGTTCACTAAAGATTTGATCATGTTTGTCACCAAACTGTTGTCAATATAATCACAGAGGTTATTCTCAGCACCACACCCTGTCCTTTCTCTCAACCCAATTAGAATTGTTAATAAAAATAAACTCCCTCCTAGCATCCTGTTCCTAATTCCAAGCAAATCCCCATGTCAGACTGCAGATCCCGAGGGTGCAGCTGGGGTACCAGTCTCCCGCTGCTCTGGAGTGGCTCCGAAGCATCCCATGGCAGGTGGGGCACCAGAAAGTGCCCGGCAGCGGTCGCTGCCAGCCAGCGAGGTAACGTCACACTCAGTGGGTGAGCTTATCTGGAACTGTAGCCCCTGCCACAGGCTTTCGAGTAGGAGTTTGAATCTTCCTCATCCACATGCGGTGCCATGCAGGGGGGGTTATCCCTGACCCCCGATCAGGGGATCAGCTTTTGCCCCAGAGCACAGCGATTGGCAGCCATTACAATCCCAGCCCAGAGCCTGTCTCTGCACATTCTGTTCATACGAGCAGATGTGTCTAATCCTTTTACAAAACTTATTAAAACTCTGATCCACTAATTAGCTGGCTCCCCCTCCCTTCTTTCTCCACAAACTTCACCGATCTTCTGATAGGGATGGGCGACTTTCCTTGGCAGCCCAATGGATTCCAGCATGGGACCAGAGTTTATGGGTGAGGGGAAGGGTAAAATGGGTCCCAGAGGCTCTGCAAAAAGTTGGCTTCATGGCTCTAAAGAAAAGAAACACTATTAACTTTCCGAGGCTTTGGAGCAGACTCCACAACAGAGGCAGCACCTCTGCAGTCTGGGGCACTGCTGTATTTCTGTTCTCAGCTAAAGGCTGTCCCCTGTGCCTTCCTGCAGGGCCTGCGGGGAGTGGATCGACTGAATGCGTCTCTGTCATAGGGCTGATGCTGTTGATGCAGTTTCACCTCGTGGTGGTTTTATTTTGTTTGTGTGCCTTTCTATCTCTCCTCCCGCTTTCCCTGGTTCCCTTCCCTCTCTCCCTTGCTATCCTCCAATGCCCTCTCTCAAATGGGATTAAATGGAGCACAAAATGTGGCCAAATGTAACAACGGGGAGGGGGGGGGAGTGTGGAAGACGAAAGCAACTTCTAGCCTTTGGGCTCTCAGTGCCTCTCTGCAAGGTGGGAAGGGGGGGTGCTCCTGTGAAAAGGCGGTGACAAGACAGAGCTTTGCAGGGAGAGACCAGGGTCAGCGTTTCTGCAGAGGGCTCTGTTCGTGCTGCACGGGCTGAACTCCAGGCCACTGCGCGGCGCGGGGCAGAGCCAAGCAAGCACCTGCCAAGGAGGAGCCCCTGGGGCATCGCCTCTCCCTGCTCCCTATTGCCAGCGTTCACACCTTCAGGCTGGCACCACACGTGAGGAACTGGGATGGTGGGTGGAAGTGAATCCTTGTTGGACTCTGGGATACGGTCAGAGCTGCTCGGGTCTGTCAGAGATCCCTCTCTGATGGCAGAACCTGATCCAGCCCAGCTCAGGAGCCTGAAGCCATTTCTCTGACAAAAGAGGAGCAGGATCCTTTGCTTCTGCTGGAGGTGAGGGTGGCAGGGAGCAGCTGCACCGCACTCAGGGATGCACTACTGCAGAAGCAGCATCTGGGTGAACATCCTGGGGGGCCCCAAGGAGTCAGAGGAGTCAGGCAGAGGGCAGCAGTCAGGAAGAAATGGCAGGAAAAAGGTTTGCCTCCTGGCTTTTCCTGTGTGCAGGTAGCGAAAGGGCCAGCAGTGCTCTGTATCTGCGGCTGCATCCCGTAGCACCCGCACCCAAGGATGCGCTGTGCTTCCTGCCAGCGCAGGGCTACTTACAGGTCGTGGTCTGTGTCCGCGCGGTTCTTCTGTTGCCGCCTGTAGACAATAAAGACTGTGACAGCCACGCCGATGATGAGAGCTGCTGCGATGATGCCTCCCATGATCCCGATGATGCCTCCCGGGGCACCCTGAGGTAGTGGCTTGTCTGCAACACACAGAAAAGCACAGGAGAGAAGGTTAGAGCATCCGACCACGCAGCGGGGACAAGGACCGGCAGAATCAGGGGTCGGGGGAGCAGAGATGCCAACCTGCTCTGAACCCAACCTGCTCTGAACCCAGCTTCATGGATGGAGACAGGCCATACAGAAATGTAGTAGTCATTGCTCAGGAGGGACAGAAACCTGGGGTTATGTTAGCAGCCCATTGTGTCTCCAAGGACTAACCGCTTCCTAATTTGTTCTGCAATTTCCCCTTAAATTTGGTGGTTATTCCTGGATCCATTCTTCTGCCTTTGTTCTGTCCTGGAAGAAGAGTTTAGGGAATAAAAGTGCCTCAAAGCAGCCACCCGTGTGGTGCAGAGGAACTCATGTGGTCCTGCCTCTCAGTATTATTTAATTATCTTGAAAACATTCTGCAGGGCTTGGTCACAGTCTCTACCAAATTCCTGGCACTGTTGAAATGAAGAAGAGCTTTGCTTTTAATGTAAAGCTTAGAAAAGCTGAGGACCAATGCTCAGTTCATAGAGGTGGAGCAGAGGGATGTGCGTCAGAGCTTGTCACCCCTAAACCTCACAAAATGGGTGTCCTGAGTGTAGGATTTAGGGGTGAGGGAGAGATGGGTCATATCTTGCACTCCATCTCCTGTTCGCCCCATGGCTGCAGAGCTCTGTGACATGGGCCAGCTCCTCAGTGACTAACGTGGACCTCATTCAAAGGAAGCCTGTCCCATGGGCTTGATGGGAAAGCTCTTTGAAACGTACGATAAAAGGATTTAATTTGCTCTACCTTCCAACCTAATTAAACTTGAAAACTAGCTAATTGGTACTTTGTACTTACAGCTCTGGCAGTGATGAAAGAAGGAGATAATTGGAATGGAGGAAGGAGGAGGAGGAGGAGGAGGAGGAGGAGAAGGAAAAGAAATCCAGGGGAAGGGAGCAAGACAGGGACGAGGGGAAAAGGTGCTTTGTAGAACTTGTCTGTCACACCTGATTCTTGTACTTTTCTTGCTGCCCTGGCTAGTGGCTGCTCTCTGCTGGCTCTTGGTTGTCACGGTGGTGGCAAGCCAGTATCTCCATTAAACTACCCATCCCCGAGGTCTCAAAATGACGCCCAGTCTGCACAGTTATAAAATGCATACGCACACATACCCAGACTATGTACAACCACTTATCCAGGACTTGCTCCCCCGTCACCCCCAGCGGTTCAGCCCTTGCGCTCCCACCCGCCAGGTGCAGAGCTGACTGCGCCGAGTCTTTGCCAGCAGCCCCGTTCCCAGAGCGCACCTCACAGCCAGCCTTCTCCACCATCCAGATTTGCTGCTGTCATCCAGGAGCGAACTGAGGTGTATAAACATTTCCCAGGGAAATCCCCTCTCTGGTCAATACCAGATTTTGCTCAGCAAATTGCAGAGCGGAGACCTGGAGTGTTTTCTGTATCAGTGCAAAACACGGGACCTCCCAGCACTGTGCCGAGACATTGCAGCCGATGAGGAATTTGCCCTGGGAGCTCTCTTGACTCCGATCCCTCACCCCCTTCCTGAAGACTTCCATGCAAACCTGCTTTTTTCTTACTTCACGAGGACACCCCAGAGCCTGCGTCAGCCAGCAGCCCGCACCTCGCCTTCCCCCGTTCCCCCGTTAAGAGCTCAGAGCTGTAAGTCTTCAAGTGGCAGGATGCTGTAGTCATCAAAACGCGGGGTTCCACTCCCCAGCGTCCTCAGCACTGGCAGTCACTTTTCTCTCTCTTCCCTTCTCCATAAGCCACATTATCTAGTAAATAATATTTCTGTCTTGAGACAGCTTGCTTACAGCCGTGCTCAAGCAGACAGCTGACATGTTGCAATCCAAGCCCCTGGATGGCATTCAAGATTGTGGCAGGGACAGCAACGGTGAAGAATCTTCCAGTCACTTTGGCTGGGGCATTTCCATGATGGATCAGCCCCTAATGGCTCTCTGGCTGGCAGGTAATGAGCAGGGAACATAAGCCTCCTGCTATCGCTGTAAATCAGCAGGTGCGTGTGTGTGCATGGGGGGCGGGGGCGGAAAGAGAAAGAGGGATGGGGAAACAGATGAATAAAGCTGAAACGAATCTGCAGGAACTTGAACAGGGATGTGTAACAGCAGAAAGGGGCCGTGGAGATTTAGAGAACTGAAAACGCAGCCATCAGTTTGCAGATGAGAGGTAAATATAGGGCACTGGGTAAAGAGAATAAGGGGATGAGGAGAGGGGAAAATGGGGGAGCACAAGGAGAAATGCACATGTTTTGAGGTGTCTATCAGACTGCTTCACTCTTGCCAAGCTGTCAAGGCTATGGTGTGAACATCCCAGTACCCGTTTGTACCAATCCCAGCTGCCTAAGACAGGGCTGCATGGCAATGCAGCACTTCCAGAGAACGGCAAGGACAAAGCAATGACAAAATCCTGTGACAACAAGCCCTGCCCTTGCACGTGCAGGTCTTCCCCCCAAGAACAGGCTGAGCCAGCTTGCAGAAGTGTTGGGTTCATCTCTGAAGAAGTCTAGCTAGGAGAAAAACAGGAAGAGACAGAGAGAAACCTTCCCTTCTGCTGGCTCTTCCCTCTTCTTCTTCTTCTTCTTTTTTTTTTGTTTTGTTTTGTTTTACTTTGTTTTGTTTGAAACTTCTTTCATCTGCATCCCCAGCTGTTTATTGCCTCAATCTCCCCTTCCTGGGGCAGAGCTGCAGCTGGTGCATTTTGGAGGGCTGAGTGCCTTGGGATACCTTCTGCCAGACACTGTCCTCCCGGAGGGCAGGGTGGCTGCAGGAAGGGGTGCTGTGAGTCCAACTGGAGGGCACTGGGAAAGTCTCAGGAGCAGATTATAAGAACTGGCAGATGAGGATTCGGTTACACTGACATGACTTTGGGGCAGCCCTGGGAAGATGTTTGCAAGGCTTGTGAATCAGGATCAGAATAAATTGACAGGACAGCTCAGGGGCCTCCAGAGTGGAGTGGGAAAAGGTTTTGCCAATTAAGAATGCAAACCCCCCTCGCTCTGTGTCACGCTCAAATAATTTAAAACTCTCCAACAAGTTTATGTGAAACAGTTGGCAGAGAGGCAGGTACCAGAGCACCCAAAGGGGCTGAATGAACAGCTCAGCCTTATCTGGATGTCTAAGGGCTGCTGGGAACTCCCCGTTCCTGCTGGAAACTGAATTAATTCAAAGTATTACAATTAAGGAGAAAAGAAGGACACCCCACCCCCAGCCTCTTTCAGAGCAGTGTGGTTCATTGCTTTGTTCTCCCACAGCTCTTCTGGAGATGGAAGCAGATGCAGGAAAGGAAGAAACACAGTTATCTGTCCATGAAGCATCCTTCCCAGTCACCTGGTGGTGTGTCTGGGTTTCCAAAAGCAACCAGCAATAGGCAAAGATCTTTCTACAAAGTAGATCAATCAAAACATTTTTGTGAGATGCTGCTACCATAATCCACCAGTCCCGATGCTCTGTTAAATCACTTCCAGCAGCCCAATGGTGTTGGCTGCCCACATCTCCCAAACAAGTGAAGAACGTCCGCTAAAAGAAGAGACGCGCCAGGCACGATCGCAGCGCACAACCCACGCGTAGCTTCATAGCGCTGGCTGTGAAAAAAGCCCTTGTCCAAACAGCCGCAGGGCTGATGGCTCCGTTTGCTGGGACAGAGCCGCGGCTGTGATTTACTGCCTGGTCCATGCAAACAGCCATGGTAGCGTTTCAAAGCAGCGAGACAAACGGACGGAGCTGTCCACACGCGCCGTGCCCGCAGGGTGAAATAGTGCAGCTGCAGAGCGCAACAGTAAATAAAAACGGAGGAACAATGAAGGCTTTGGAGAACCAGCTCTCAGGAGAGAGAGAGATGTTCCCAAAGGGAACTTTAAGCAAGGCAAAGATGGATAAACTGGAAAGATTCCAGAGGAGGGCATGCCAGAGCAGAGGAAATGACTCACATGCTCTTGGTGTGGGGGCAGTGATGTGGAGGACTTTACAGAAGGAACAGAAAGGAGAGACAGCGTCTGTCGCACTTTTGGAAGTAAAGTCTCTTCTCTTAAAGCTGCTTGTGTGGCTGGGACATTCGCATCGCGAAGCACCTGGCGGGTCTTGGGATCCCGGCTTGAGAGCAGGGTACGTCACACCCCCACCAAGGCTCTGTGCCGCTCTGGGGCTGACTTTTAATGTAAAGCTGGGATCGGCCAGGCAATCCTGCCCGTGGTGCACACGTGCAAGGGCCCTTCCACCGGCACAGGTGGAGCGGAGCAGAGCAGGGTCCTGCACACGTGCAGGCAGGAGCGGGGCGGGACGGAGGTGCTGGTGGGCAGGAACGCTTCATCCAGAGAGGGCTGGTCTCACTCCAGCGCTGTCTTCTTTCTGTCCTGACCACGGGCCACGTGCCCGGCTGCCTCAGAGACAGCCTGAGCCCCACCTAACTGCTGGTGCCCCAGCCTGCATCCCCCCGCAAATCTGAGGCTGGGTCGGTCTCCGGCCCCAGCTCACTGCAGCTCTGGGTGAAGCTAGTTTGCTCCAAGGGAACCACACACTCTTCGGTTTTTGCCTCCTAACTTCAACCCGATCCTTCAGTGCTTCACGGAAAACCATGCGTAAGGACTCACTACACCTCTAACAAACCATTTGCTGAAAGGTCTGCCTGCATCTGTAACCAACTGCAAAGTAGGGTTCCCTTTCTGTTTATCCCCTCCCCACGCAAACAAATTCCCATCTATTTCACGGCTGGCTAGCCCAGGCACTCAGCAATGTGCTGCTTTGCTCACAGACACATTGCAAATCAATGGGAAGGAGACGTGATTCTGCTCCTTTCATTAGGCTGGCAGCTTTGAAGCTCTGCTAGCTGCCAGCCTTGCTAGAGTTAATGTAACCCTGGTGCTCAGTTACATCCCTGTTCAGGCACATACAGCCTGCATGGCTAAAGCAGGCTGTCCCAGTACAGCGCCGGCTCAGAATAAGCCTGTCTGTGACCTGGATTGCTGTCCTGGTCTGGTGGAAGGGGTTAGCACTTGCTGGACTCTTTCTGCTCACTGAACCTTCGAGTAACACAATGAGATCAGATGATGCATATTTATAATGCACCCACCTGACACATTCCAGGGAGCATGAGACACAGCAAGTTTGCAGAGCTAAATTAAACTGAGCTGAAAAGCTTGGCAGAGCAAATACGTCCCCAGTCAGGTTTTACAGACGAGCAGGACTGGCTAATTTGAGACACGCTGCGATAGCATGCACACCCCCAGGCACAAGCTGGTTCGGAGCCTCATGGCACCTTGTGTTTGAAAAGGGTTAATGAAATGCTTCTCCCAGGAGATGTGAGCAGAGAGCTGATGGGCCACAGGGTGGGATAAACAGCAGCGTTTGCAAGTGCTGGAGATTGTAAAGGGATCTGAAGTCTGAGGGAGGGAGGTGGGTTTCTCAGGGGCAGTCCCCTTCACTGTGTATCCTAAGTGAATCCCTTGCAGGGACAGCTGAGCATCCAGAGCATAAAGGGGATTAAAAAGGGAAAGACACTGCTTGGAAAGCTGTGTCACAGCACAAACGGATGCTCGGCAGTCAGTTTGGGGTTTGCAGCACCACTTAACCCTGCAGGATCCAGAAGCAGCTCTGTTACCAGGTGTTCACCTGGTGACCTAAGGCAGGGAGGCAGACCTCAGCCTGGGGAAGAGGAGCAGTTTGGCTAGCTAAGGCTGCTGGCAGGGATTTCTGAGCAGGAGTCTCATGGTTTCACTTGGTGACAGAAACAGAGCCAGAGCAGAGCAGATCCAGCAGCCCTCCCCAGCCCTGCCCAGAGACTTCAGCCACAGAAGGAGCTCAGGACCTGTCCTGCTGCAAGGGAAGATGCTTCTGGTCTTGTGTCCCCCAAGGAGCTGGAAATGCAGCCGGCTAAACAAAGGCTGAACGCAGAAAGGAAGGCAGCACTGCTATTCTGCCTCTCCGCCCTGATCCAAGTAAGGATGAATTTTAAAAACCATCACAGCCTCTCCCGCCAGGATGTTTGTTGATGTAACTCTCATTTATGCGATTAGCCACCACACTTGTGAGTCCCAAACCATGGCTGAAGCCCCAGCCCCTGGAAATCCCCCCCTGCACGCGCTGGGCCCCAGTGGGGTGGGGGCAGCTCAGCTCCCCACTGCTGCTCCGCTTGCTGCTGCATCTCGCCACAGCTGGTCCAGGTAAATGGGTGCAGGGAGGGTCTCAGCTATGCTTTGCGTGGGGCTGAAAGCTCATGTGGCCAAGCTGGTTAAACAAACAAAATGCTCCCGACTGCTCTCTGCATTGACCTCCCTCTCCATCCTGCAAGTGGGAAGCCCCCATGACAGCCAAACCCCTCTGTGAGTGACCTGGTGTATCCCCTCTCTAATTGCTCTCTGCTGGAAACCAAATGGCTGGGTATCCCCTGGGTCCTGAGTGCATGCTGGGGCACGGGTACCCCCTGTCTAGGCACGAGTCACGACATCCCTTTAAGATCCCTGCCTGGTTTGTTTTCCTCTGCAATTTTTACTAGCCCAGCTGGCACTTAAAAACTGTGCAAACTGCTCGCTCCTCTGTGATGAGGTTTCGGGAGAGCCTGGCAGCGTGGTGCGCAGAGCCAGCCCTCCGCGGGGTGCCGCTTTGAAGAGCATGCCCCACCGCAAGTGGACACACGGGTGGGCTCGGTATCAGCGGGGATTTCACACACATTCCTGCGCAGGCAATCGCTTTGCCATTCACCGCGGGCGGGGGCAGCTCAGCGCAGTCCTGCAATGACCAGTTCCTTCCCTTTCCTCTCCTGCACGGGAAGCAGCAGAGCCATCGCTGGTTAAGTAGCTGCTGGCTGCAAAAGCATGTCTGGAATGTGGCTTTAACCCCTGTTGACCTTCCCTTGCATGCCTCCCTGAGCCACTAACGGGACGGACTTCGGATAAGAGCGGTAGGAGCAGCGCGTTAACCCCATGGGATCCAGCAGAGATGAGGAGCGAGTTCTGCAGTGGCTGTCGTGGCGGGAGCTGCCCTGCAGATACCTCTCGCTGGGTTGGGTTTTCTTCCACTTCTGGAGCAAAGCGTGGCGGTTGTCAAACAGCACCTGGAAACATGGTTTGACAGCTGAGGAAGGAAGCGTTTGCTTTGTGCAACAGGAAGAGCCACTTGTTCAGAGGATGCGGCAGCGGTCACTCATTTGCAGCAGTGTCCGTGGTCCTCTGGATGCACACAAGCGTGCTGCATCCCAGCGCTTTCCACCCAACCAGGAAACATCTGTGTTATGTCCAGATTCTGCAGTGTCCCCGTCTCTCTGTGACACTCGGTGGCTCTAGCAAAGAGGGGGGCAGACAGGACCTTGTCTCTGCTGTCTCTAACCCATCCATCCAGACCCAGCACAAACCTCACCCTGCCCTCTCACCAACCAGCTTGGCCAACGCCACACACCCCCAGTTTCCCAGGACCAGGGCTTTGTAGCTCGGTGCAGCAGTACGGAGAGTGCCCCAGCCTGGTTTTGGGGCTGATGGGCCCTGAGTTATCTGATGTTTGCTCTGCCTCCCAACTCTTAATTTTAGTTCTGTTTCCTTTCTTTGCAGCTCAGCAGAGTAATGAACAATCAGCCCCTTCTGGTAATTTATTTCTTCTGCTGTACAGTCTGAAGGAGGTGATGACACTTGAAATTGCCTCTCCTGGAGGAATGAAGGGGCCAGATCCCAACTCCCATTACACCAGAGTGTGTCTCTCTTGATCTTGGCAGCCTGCTCTAGCTGCCCAGAGCACAGCAGGTCTCCGATCCGTGTTTAGCCAGAGATACAGCCTTGCTTTCTTGATGAGCCCATTAAGGTCATGCTATTACAAGCAGTCACCAGATGAATTGTGTCAGATAGAAGGTACAGGGACTGCAGCTCAGACTCTTACCATTTGTGCTAATGGAGTTAATTTGCTCAGCAATCTTCAGCATCACTCCTGGGAACATCTCACTCTGCTTGGCCATGAGCCCTGGGCCACATTTGTCTGGTTTTGCCTCAAAGGTGCTTACACCACAGGACAGCTGTATCCTGGACGTCCCCAGAGGAAGAGGTCAGCTCCCTGTTTGCATCTGTGCAGGAAGACTGCTTGGAGTTGCGTGCAGACACAAGGTGTGCATGACAGCGAGGAGGAGCTGCTCTGCTTCTCTGTCATGTGGCCAAAAGTGAAGGTTTGTGCAAACGGGAAGGTGGACACGGCTACAGCTCTCACAAAAGCAGCTCAGACATTATTTTCCTGACCCTTTTCCTGATTTCTGTCTCCTGCTCATGGCAAGGAAAGACTCCTAACACTCTTTCCCTCCTAACTTCCCAAACGTCTCGCAAGCCCTGCAGGACAGTCTCTGCCTTAGCATGTAACCACCAATATTTATCCACGTAACCTTATCCAGCTGGGTATTTGTCAGCTCACACATGGGGAGCTTCCCCCATCTCCAATACAGATCAAACAGAAAAGCTGGAAAGAGGGAGACCAGTCAGTATGAAAGAGAAGCTGTGAAGGACAGGCGGTTGAGACAAAAGCTAAGGTTACCCTGAGGAACGCAACAGGAAAAAAATTTTTACAGTGCTGCATAGGCACTTTACCAGATGGAGATGGTCAAAAGGGCAGTAATAATTTAGAAAAGGCAGAAGATTTGAGTAACTATTCATGATCTGTCTCGGGAGAGAAACAGAAACTTGTTCGTGGCTTCTGAGATGACAAAACAACTTCTGCGTGTTGGAGGATGGCAGAACTGAGCAGCTTGCTGGACACCATCCCTTGGGATACTCCACTTACTACAAGCAAACAGGTTGGAAACTTAGCCAAAGAGATCTCTAACTCGCTGCTGTTAGTTTTTGCATATATTGGACTAGTTAAATTCTAGGAGGTTAAATTCTAGCAGACTGGAAGAGGACACAGGGAATGACTTGAAAACTATAGGCTGATTTGCCGGCATCAAAGAAAAAGCTATCACAGGTTCCAGTTAATAAAGAATTAAAAGGCAGGAATATAATCAATGCCAGTCTACATGGTTCATGGGAATTAGGTCTTGTCTGTCAACCACAATGTCATTTTTTGCCCACTAAACCAGTCATCTCATCAAAGTAAGCGTAAAGATGGAATAGAAAATAGATTAGGAATGGCTAACTGACAGGTCTCAGGAGGAGCTGTCAGGAGGGAATCACTGTCAGCGGGCACGGTTCTGCCCAGGGTCTGCAAGGAGGAGTGGTGGGCCTGATCCAGCGTGATGCTTTCTTGTGGAAATAATGACCACCTCGGTGCTTAGCGGACCTGGGTGAGGCAGAGGTCGGTGCATTGTGCAGAAGCCCGTAGCAGCTGCAGGACGCTGTGATACAGCCGCTGCAGTACTCTGCATCCTTACCCGTGTTTTCGAAAGGAAGAGCACCCGGAAGAGAAAAAAGGAGAAAGTGCCCGAGTTTAGCTTTTCAGTAAGTCTATTGAAAATAAACCTTAAGGCATGTTCCTTAACACCTCCCAGGCAAGAAAAAGACTGGTGGCAACCTGCAGCAGGGCAGCGGAGGAGCGAGCAAGGGCTGGGAGCCTAACACAGAGCCTCAGAAGCTGCCAGAGCTGAGCACAGTCACAGGGTCACGCTGTAACCACTGGACAAGCCTTCCCATCCCTAAATCTCCTCCTCCCCACCCTAATCCCTTGCTGTGTGGCAGCCTTTTTGGCTCAGCAGTCAGCTGAACGCTGAGGGAGGGGAGCTGACCCCCTCTCCGACACAGGGAAGGTTGTGAGCCTCCAGGAAAGAGCATCCTGGGCAGGGGAGAGGGGTCCCGAAGCTGCTGCAGAGGGCGCAGAGCTGCTCCGTGCTTCCTCCTCTTCAGCTCCCTCTATTCTGTTGCTCAGGTAACACTTTCAAGGCAGGTCCTCCAAGCAAATTTTTAGGTCAGTTATAATTGGGAAACCTCGCACGGAGCTATAAAACATCAGTTAATATGCTGGAACTATCTAGTTAAATGCCAATTATAAAACCCCATAAGCTCCTCAACTCAAATATATTAATAACATAATTAAACATTTATTGCTTATGCAAATTAAAAGTTAAGTTAATCGGACATCAACGAAACCCCAGGAAGTGACCATTTAACTAACTAATTTCTATTTAATTATTATTCCTTCCTATTATAAAGCCCCCATGCCATTATTTCTGGACTGCTCTGTAGTGTTTACTCGAGCCATTCAGACTCAGCATTCCCACTCCGATATCCATCCCTAATCCCAGACAGCTGCAGCATTCATGTCAGCAGCCGCGGACCTCGCACAGCTGGCAGCAGCTGGACCGGGTGCCCCCACTTCTCGCTCCTTCTCCCACTGCCTCCTTGGCTAAACTAAGGACGGGCGCAGCCAGGAGTAAATCTCCTCCATCCTCCAGATCCAGGGTGGATAGGGGAGGGGAGGTGCACTGGTCCCACGGAAAGGCACCTGCTGGGGAAGCAACGGTGCGTATGTGTTTGTGTAGATCCCTCAGGCAGAAGGGAAGGATTTAGATCTCCCCCCCAGCCTCGTCCCTGGTTCCCCGCACACTTTCGCTCAAGTCACGTCACTTCTCTGCATCGCCACCGGGGAAAGGCACTTTTTTTGCACAGTGGGGAAATTGTGGACCTTGGAGGATGAGAGTTTCACGATGGGATCAGCTCCTCGGGTGGACAAAGCTGCGTGCCAGCAGAAAGCTGCTGTTCATTACTATTGTAAAGCAGTTATTGAAAGGGCTGGGAGCTACAGCAGGACAATGAAATGAGGCCAGAAGATGGGAAATGAAGCATTTCTTTCCTCGAGGGATGGAGATGTTTCCCCTGGAGAGCCAAGCCTGTGAGGCCAGGGCCATACGGATGGGCTCCCTCCCTCCGTGCGACAGGCAATCAGTTAAACCTGACAGGTGTGAAGCTGGCAATTTTCTTTTCAAAACTGTGAGATAAAACTGAGGCTGGCAGGAGTTTGAGAGGAGCAGAGAGATAAGGGACAAATAGAAACATTCAGGCACCTCTCTCCATGAGGCTAGCGGTGGTTCACAGACAGATGGATGGAGAAAAAAGTTTGCTTTGCATAGCCCCAGATGTAGCAAGCACTCAGGTGCTAGACTAGAAAATAGCTTGACAACCAGGCACTAATAAAAGAGAGAAACTCCTTCCCCTCCCAGCTGCCCAAAGGTATTGCCCTGGATCCCTTAGGATTTGATCCATATTCATCCCCAGGGATTTCACCAGCACTGAATTGCTCCTCCTGAGCTCACCAGCAAACCACAGGGCAGCGTTTTCTGCAAAGGGGCAGAAAGAGCATTCAGTGCCTCTTTTGCACACAAACCGTTTTCTTCTCCAAATTCCACAGTTCAGACAAAACAAACAACAAACAAACACACAAACCTGCGTGTTTCCTACGGGGGCCTGGATTTGGTTCAGGAATTGTGACACCTACAGGGAAGGAGTGTCCCTAACTCACCTTGCGCTGGGCTCAGCCAGGTGAGGCCACAACGTTCACCCCAGCTCCTGGGGCAAAGGGAGCCACTGCAATGGCTGGGACCCATAAATTAGGACTTTTCAAAGACTTGGCCCCCTGGGGCTGATGCAACAATTTTGATGTACATTTAAATCATGGACACATTTATCATGCTGCGCCCCTGCTTTTCCTGCACAGTCGTGCCTGGTTCTCTTATTTCTGCAAGCTATTATGTAAAATTTTAGGAGTGCAAAACCCATTGAGTGTTTTACAGGCTGTTTCTTATATATGAGAGTTTCGCCTTCTGCCTTCTGCCAGGCATCACGGAGGGCATTTGAGGCTCAACAGCACTTCTCGGTGTCACAGGTCCCCCAGCTGGAACACGTTTGCATAAAGCAATTTCCTCTAACAAATATGTTCGTACAAATCAAACTCAAGTTTGCAAATAATCTGAAAACGTGAAAAAAAATTAATCAAACATATTTGTTACTGCAAGTAATTCACCCAGCTCTGCTCTGAACCAGCCAGTTTCTCACAGTTCAAATTCTCCAGCACTAGCTGTAGGAGAGTCAGCGGCACGTGTGACCTCGAGTGCTCTGCCTTGAACCTCCTCCCTCTCGACGAATGCTGGCCCGAGCCACGTATCTCCGGACCGATGCCCTGTGACCTGACCTGTCTCCAGTGCCCCTAGAGCTGCCACCCCTCTGGTGCCAGCCTGATTTGACGTCTCCCAGCCCTGCTGCCTTCTCCGGCTGCTGGATACCCTGCCTCTGGCTCTTGTACCTCCAGGGCTGAGTCTGCTGTGAATGTGGATCCCTGGGAGATCCGCCAGGTTGTGAGCGTTGTGCGAGGCTTCAGTCCCAGCATGGAAGGGACATTCCCAGGTGCCTGTGCCCGGGGGTATTGGACAGGTTGCCTGGTAATTCCCTGATTACGCTGGGCTGTGTCTCGCTCTCACTCACTACAAATCCTGCTTAGGCTACATTAATCTGTGTGGGTGGAAATAAGCAGAACTCCATCGCAGCCAGAAAAGTTGGACGTGCTTACACCAACTGGGAACCTGGCTTTGTATCTTCATCACCGATATTTCTGCCCTGCACTCTGTGCACAGCCAGTTCCAAGCAGGTACATCTCCTGGTGTTTCCACTGAGCCGGACTTGCTCTCTGCTGCTGGACCACTCAGAGGTGGGCATGCAGCCTGGAAGCAAACAGGATCCTCTTGTTCGTCCTCTGCTGCCCTGACCTAGCTCCTCCACTGGCTCTCTGCTGACTTCTCTGCTGATTGACTGGGCTCTGAAATTGCTTTTGAAGCCAGCAGTGCTCGCCTGCAGAGATGTGGCTTTGAGAAGAGATCCGAGCCGCGCTGCCATCTTTCCATGGGCTGCATGCATTGCTGGCATTCCTGCCCCCAACGTGTTTCTGTTTTGTTCCAGGGAAACACAATACTTAGGGGCACTGGATGGGAGTCAGCTCCTGCTGTGCTCAGCTCTCTGCAACCTGAGCTGCTGAGAAGAGGCCCCATGCAATGGGTTTTATCCATCATCGTTTAACTCTAAGACACGGCCTGGGAAATCAGTGCAGCATTTCCCAGGGGCTCATCCCAGCAGGACCATGGGCAAATGCAGCCCCTCCTCTCCTTAGCATCTTAGACCCCGATCCCAGCTCCCTGGTGCTCCTTTTCTTTCTCCCCTTTCTCCCCGCCCCCAGACTTGGCTGATGCGGCTGAGCCAGCTGCGGGGGCTCCAGTTCTGTGGGATGCTGCCCTTATGCATTGCGTGGCCTCTCCTAGGGCTCCTGACCTGAGCGGCTGCAGCTGAGCAGCGGGAGCCAACGGTCTGCACCAAACCTCTCCTTTGCTGCCAAACCCCAAACCCGTCCCTCTCCGTCCAGCTCATCCCTTCGCAGAGGAGACCAGATCAGGTGCAGATGCGGGTCCGGATCCCTCTTCCTCTCTCTCGGTGATGGGATGTGCTGAAGTCAGGTGCAAAGATGCTTTCCCAGGGAGCGTTCTCTGGGCCAGAGGCACAGCAAAGCGCCTGTTGATATCAGTGCGAGGAAGAACATGCGCATTTTCTCTGATCTCTTGCTGCCTTTGTCTCTTGCTCCCTTGCAAAACTCTGGGTCTTGCAGAGCTGTCTGCCTTGATCTTTGGGAACAAGGCTGTCTTTGTAGCACGTATTCAGTGAGGAAGCTGGAGGAAAGGGGGAAGGCAAACTGCTCTTCCCAGCGCAGAGATCAGTAGCTGAGAAGCAGGGATGCAGCCTGACTGATCTTTCCTCCCAACGGACCCTTGGCGTCCCTACAGCATCTAGATGGGTTTGATGCAGATCGTCACGGTAGCCAAGCGCTGCACTGCAGGAACATCCTACCACATCACACCAAAGGCTGGCCCAGCCCAGGCTCCTGGCCCTGCCAGCGGCTGACTGCACATGCCTAGAGAAGGCGTGAGAGAGAGCAAGTGTGCACCGACACTCCTCCAACAGCCTGTCCCATCTGCTATAGCTAGCAGCAGCTTCACAACTTCCTAAGCTAGACACTGTCATAATTTTTAATAGCCTTTGGTGGATATTTCTTCCATTAGCTTTTCTAGTCACATTTTCAGCTCTTTTTTTTCAGCTCAGGCTAACTTTCAGCCTCAGCAGCATCCTTTGATGAGGAATTTCACTATTTACATTGAAGAGGGGAAAAAAAAAGAAAAAAACCCTCTCCTTTTGTTTATTTTGAATCTGCTGCCCAAGAATTTCACATAATACCACTTACATCAGTGGCAAGAACCGTCATTCCCTGTGCACCTTCTCAGGCCACTTGCTGTTTTGGAGGTCTCTTAAGCCTTAGCCTTCTGCCTTCATCTGCAAGCATCTCCCATTACAAAACACTGCATGTCAGGGAACAGACCTGGGATGTTGGAAAGCAGATGCCACGTCTGCCACTGTGACTCCTTACAGCTACGAGCCACAGGATGCAGAACGACGCAGTCACAGATGCACGAAAAGAGAAGAATGTTTCCTTTTTTTTAAAATTCTTTATTTATAAAAAAGTACATTTTTTTTTCCACAGCTGAGCCACTATTGTTTTTTATACAAGTAAAAGGAAGGGTGATGCAGCACCCCGCCCACACAAATTATAACCATGAAAATGCCCCCCTGGACCCCAAACAAACAAATCGTTACAAAGGATGGAAAACGAAAACAAATGAAAATAATCATAAAAGTCCATTACATTATTATTTTTATTTTTTATTTTTTACAAAAGCACTTACAACACAGATTACAAAAAAAAAAAAAACAAAACAAAAAAAAGAGTGGGGTTGGGGTTGTTTGTCTGTCTGTAGTCTTTATTCCACAATGATAATTACAGCAAGAGGAAGAAGAAAAAGAGATAAAATCACTGGAGTTAAGGAATCACATTAAAAAAGAAAAAAAAAAAAATAGGCAAAAGAAAAGACAAACCAGATCCTCAGCGAGAATACCTCCACAAACACCAGTTCAGCCAGCAGAGGATCTGACTCCGTACGCTTGTTACATTCACCCCCAAGTACATCGCACGTGCAGAGCCACACGGGTCCAAAGGACGACCCCCCCACCTCCAGGGCTTGGGTGTCCCTCCCCTGCTGGGGCACCGACCCTGATGGCAGCGGTGGGGAGCGGCTGGCGGGGTTCAGGAGCATGGGGTCTTCTCGCCCTCCCCTGCCCCAAGGCCTCCCCTCGGCCAGGAGCTGCTCAAGCTGACAACAAACGGCACCGAATGCAGCGGGGAGGGAAGGGGGGACCTGCCAGCTGGGGGGCCAAGCGCTGCGGTAAGCCGCACAGCCAACGGGCAGCAGTGCACGCGGAGTGGGCAGCGTCTCCTCCGCCCACCAGGACCCCCTGCCCACGGGCCAGCAGAGCAAGCCCCGACCCAAAACCCTCGGTGCTACGGCAGGAGCGGCTGTGAACGTGGGAACCTTGCTGGCAGAAGGCTTGCTCCCCGCGGTCGGCTCGTGAGGCCCCCCCAGAGCATGCCCAGAACCACCTCTGCAGAACCTCCCGGGCCAGAAGCCACCACCAAAGCCTGCATCTCCAGCCTGCTGGCCTCTGCCAGCAGCACCTCCTGCCCAGGAGCCACCGTGAGCCAACCAGACAAGCGGCATCGTGCCACCAGCCCCCCACTGACACCATCCCCTTCTGCTTCTCCTCTTACAACAAAAAGCACCCGGGACACCCCCATCCATTTCTAAAACCTCTGAGCTTCAGGCAGCTGCCAGCACGACTCATTCGCCCACCTCCCGACTCATTCGCCCACCTCCTGTCCTCTCGAGCCACGCGCACTACACCGTGGGGTTTTCCCTCCGCTCTTTGAGCCTGAAACTGCAAAAATCTGTGTGCACTTCTGTGTTTGTGTACGGGAAAGAAAAACAGCAAAGGAGTCCAGCAGCCTGCTTTCTAATTGCATTCCCTTCTCTAATTGCTTGAAGATCAATCTTTTGAGTCTCTCTCTCTCTCTAACCCTCAGTGATTTCTGCTGAACAGTTGTGTTTCTTTTTTTTTTTTTTGACTCAACATCAGGAAAATGGCTCCCTTTGTCCCTTATGTCTTTGCAATCAATTTGGTGCTACCATTTGAGTTTGATTTTTTTTTACTAAAGAAATCTTCAGGTTTTATTTTTTTCCCCTTGACTGAATGAAAATGATTTAACAACAGGAAAAAAAAAAACAAACTTGTAATTAAATAAGGGAAAATAACATCAGTAGGGTGAATTGCAATGAATAATCCTAAACATAAGCCCCAGCAGGAAAACAGCTGGGGTGTCTTTGTACATAAACTACAGGCTCATTTTGGGTTGTGACACAGATGCGTCTGCTTCAGTGCTGCTCCTGAGCACACACAGGGAAGGAGCTGGGGCTCGGTCCGCATCCAGCTGGGCGAGATCCAGCAGGATGCGCCACGGACCAACCCCTCATCTACCTGCTCAGCTCCCCGCCTGCCCGGCTGACCCTGGAGGTACCACTGGTGCTGCCCCAGGTTTCCGCGCAGGATCAAGGTTTGGGAAGGAAGAAGTGCCACGCCGGTAGGTCTCTTCACAGGCAAGAACCCAGTGAAAGGATCTGGACAATGATCCCTTCAAGCAGAGGTAAGGCAACTGTCCCTGCCTCCAAGGCACTTTGCCAACAGCCGGTCCCCAGGCAGAGCGATGATGCTTTCTGGGAGACCCCTTCCCAAGCAGAAAGCAAACTGGGGTACAACTAGCACGCTGCAGCGTAAACTGGGGCATTTCCAGCTGCCTCCTGGCACCCAGCTAAGAGAAGGCAACGCTGTGCCTGCAGCGGGTGACGGATGAGCAAGGACAGGGACGTGCTCCACTGGAGAGGGAGCCGGGGGTCCCACCCCATCATCTGCTGCTGGCTGTGAAGCAGGGCGACCACAGCAACCAGCTTCCATCTCCCAGCTGGAGCCTCCCGCCTGCTCTTTGTCAGGTCCAACAGGGAGGTTTTACACCTCCTTAGCACCTCTGAGGAAAGGCAAGTGGAGAAGCAGGGGACTTGTACCCGAATCAGCTGCGGCCCTCCCAGGAAGCAGGGTGCACTTGGCTCCCGTGTGGGACCCCAGCTGCGCTCCCCCTCCGAGTTCGGGTGGGACGGTACCGCTTTCTTCCTGCCGCTGGAGCAAATCCTGCTCTAATTACCTTCAAGGGCCCCCTTGGAGCAATTTAACCAGGAGAAGGGAGTGATGCTATTACTGGATCAAAACAGCTCTCAGATGAAATATCAATCTGTGTTGTTTTGTTTTTCTTTTTCCCCACACTTTTTTTTTTTTCTCCTACCTTGCTATAGATTAATGGCTAATCACTTGGTAATTACCACCCCAAGAGTCCCTTGGCCAATTAGCTGACCTTGCAAGGGACAGCAAGAAACAAATCACTGCACTGAGGTGGCGTTTGGGGGTAATCGCACCAACGGAGTGATGCCAAAGGGCCCACGGATGAGGAGGAGAGGAACGGACCCCTGCACCTTGCACTGGCAGGGTACCTCCCTGCTGTGCCAGGCAATGCTGCCTAAGGATCTCTTGATCCAGGCTTGCCCTAGTTCTGGGTGAAAAATCCTCGTTTGGCCCCTCTTCTGAACCACACTGATGAGCTGCTGTGGCTGAGCCCTCTCCTAGACTTGAGCTGGTGCAGTGCCCGCACTGGTCCTGTCCCGGAGAGCGGAAGGTGGGACTTGGCAGAAAGGGAGCCGTATGTAGGCTCTAGCCTGGACATACCGTATTGCTCCACTGTCCTCTCTTCTTCCTCCGAGCCCCACTGTTTTTCTGAGCCCCCATGTGACTAGCTATAAGGACAGTATGTGGATGGCCGATGAACAAGCCAAGGAGGCTACATCTCAAAGAACGTCACCTCTAAGGCTAATAACTACACAGCGTACTTCCCTGGACTCCTTGCTGGCACTCCCTGCGAGCCATGCCCTACCTCAGGCACAGTCACACCATCCCGTCCTCCCCCAGGTCTGTCTGCTCACGTTGCAAGGCTTTGCACTTTTGGTCTTTGGGACATGACTTCGCTGTGGTCTGAGCTCCCGGCTGACATAGCATGGCATCAGCAAACCAGGAGCAGTTTGGGGCTCCACCACCAGGCTCCGAAACGCCGTGGAGCCAGCACAAGGCGAGCTCGCCAGATCAGACCTCCTGCGACTAATGAAGAACATGAAAGAATCACTGCTGGACCCCGTGGTTTGCAACAGCCCCTAATCATCCGTTGTGGAGAGATGTCAGAGATTTCATCCCCTTTACTGAGGGTTGCTTTGTAGTGGGGTGCTCCTGCTAGCTGTGGACAGACACGGAAAGGTTTAGCCGTGTTTTGTTAAGGTTCAGCCCAAGAGATCCTGAGGGAATCTCTGCTTGCCCTGCTCCAGGTGGACACAGAGCTTCCTGTGGCATGGGGCTGTTCTGCCAGAAGCCAGGAAGCAGGGAGGGCTGGCAGGAACAGCAGAAAGATTACAGTGCAGCAATCGGATTTCCCATTCCCATACACCACTAATGCAATAAAAGCAAGCTACAAACTACGGACGGCTCAGGCTGAGCTTGATGTTGTCTGGCCCAAGCGCTGCACACCAAAGGAAAGCACTGGAGGCTGCCTGGATCAGAGACCTGACCTTGACTCATCTGCGAGGGTCTGACTCTCCACCCTCCCTTTTGTAGCAGGATAACTGCTGGATGCTAGGGAACAAAACCCAGTGGGTAAGGCAGGAGGAGAATTAGTCCTGCTATTTTTAGATGTGCACGATAATACAGCTCAGAAAACTGGGGATTTCTTTTCAAACAAACGATTTATTTATACATCAAATTAAAAAAAAAAAAAANAAAAAAAGAGGAAGAGAAGTAATCCCCAACCCAGTGAATCTAATTTGGATAAGATCAGTGGCAGACAGAGGGCCCGGGAGCCTGGAATCCCATTTATCCACAGAGCAGAGATAGCAGCAGTCTGAGCCCCCGTCTCAACGCAGGGGACGGGGAAGGAGGATGAGATCAATACCCCAGGCTCACTCCCTCCTGCCCTACCTACTGAGGCTTTGCTTGGAAGAGGGATAGGACACCGGAAAAATGGCAATTGATGCAGACCGAGCAACATATCTAAGGGCTAGGGTTGTTGCTAAAAGAATTAGAGAGAGCCACCCGCATGCTCTGGCTGAAAGGAAGAAAAAAAAAGTGTAAACACATGACAATTAAGTCTTAGTGGTATAATAAAACTTCGGGGCCTGGTGCAGAGTGTACTGAGGCCCTCAAAGACACGGGTGGTGTGGGAGCTCTGCCCTGCCGGCGGTGCAGCCCGGAGCCGAAGGCAGCGGGTCCGCGGGCAGCGGAGCCGTGCGGGCTGGTCCCTTCTGCGGCCAGCACCAGCAACAACAGCAGCAACAGGACTGGAAAGAGCCAGCGCTTCTTCGAGCCATCGCAGGGGAAAAAATGTCAGCAATAAATACTCCTTTTCTTTCTTTTAAAAGAACGCTCAGACAAAGACAGAAAATGAAAAGCCAGGAGGTGATAAATTGTAGGAGGAAAATGGCAGCTCCGTTTCCCTGCCCTGCTATCAGCCCGTGCACCTGGGGTTTGTTCTAGGGCTTCTCTCCCCCCTCTCTTCTCATTTTCCTTTTATTGAGTCATTAAAACCTGGGAGCGGATCCCCCAGGCGTGCAGCGGGCAATGGGAACACCACCCAGACCCCGCCGAAAACAACATGATCAGGAAGAAAAATCACTTCACCTGGTAATGGCACCTAAGTTTCCTTTGCCATGAGCTTTTCTGCCTCTGTCCTATGGACAGCCCACCCGACCCCCTCCCAAGGTTAAAATAAAGAAGAAGACAACAACATACAAACAAATTCCAGTGTTTCAGGGGTGTGGAAGTGGGAGGAGGAACCTTGGGGAGGGACGTGGGGCCAAAGGGCCCTCTGAGATACGAAGACACGAACAGAGTGTAATATACAGGCTGGGCAACAGTCGTTAAAGCAAATAGTAACACCTAAGCCACCGACCAATACAAACACCACAGAAGGGGACGAAAGTCGTCAGAGAAATTAAAAAGCAAAACCAAAACCGAGAAAATAATTACCCGACCTCCCGCCTCCCCTCCCCCCAAAAAATGATCTGTAAGCAAAGCTGCCCCTTGTCCCCGCTCGCCCCAGCCTGCCCTCCCCGCCAGCGCCGGAGCCTCTGAAGTTTCTGCCACGCGCCAGGGCTGTGGGTGCGTGCGTGTGCGGGAGGGGAGCGTGCAGTGCGTGGGCGCGCGGCGCGGCTCCGCTCGGCTCGGCGGGGATGCGGGGGACGTGGGATGCTCGTGAGTGTGTGTCTGTGTGTGTGTGTGTCTGGAGCGAGGGCGAGCCGAGCTACACATACCACTCCTTTTTGGAAATAAAAGATCCGTCGTTCTGCGAGACCATGTTCTCTGCTATGTCGAGCTGCTCGGGGTCGTACTGGAAGCCGAGTGTCCTTTCGTCATAAGGTTCGGGGTGCGCTTCCCCCTCGTCTACCGTGAAGTAAGGCCGCTTAGCATCCTCCTCGTATTTGTTGGGGCCGCCCAGCTTGCGCTCGCCTCCCGCATCCTCGTCCTCGTCTTCGTAGGTGCTGCCGCCCAGCGGGCCCGGCTTCTTCTCGTCGTCCGAGTCATCGGGGTACTGGAGGTTCTGGGCCATGGGGGGGTGATGCTGCGGGATGCCAGCCTTGCTGTAGCCGTTGCCATACACGTGCTTCTTTGTGCTGTAGTCACCCTTGAAGGTGTGACGCCGGCGCCGGAGTACCACAAAGAGCACCACGGCCACCACCAGGACCAGCGAGACTCCTCCCACTATGCCCCCGATCACAGGGGTGGGGATGTTCGGCTGCACCATGGATTTGCGATCATCGATTGGAGACGGGGTGTAGGGAAATTCTGGGTAGGAAAAGACAGATGGAAGGGGGAACAGTGTCAAACCATGCGGAAACGCGCCCTCCCTCCATGCTCTCATTGCCATTTTTTGGGGGTGGNGAAAAGGGTGCGTCCTCGCAGGGGTCAGCGCGCGGGAGCTCTGCCTCAGCGCGGGGATGCGGCATGCCGTGCCAAGCTCGCCAAGCCGCATGCAGGAGCCCAGCAGGCTGGAAGTGACGTTTCCCTCCCCACCCTCCCCAGTTCCTCCAGACGTGCTCGGATCCCACACTCCCAACGCCGTGAGTCCGAGTGCTTTCCATTTCACGGGGAGCCATTTCAGGTCTGCTTCGCCAGCGTGCGCCGACAGCCCTGAGATGCTCCTGCGCGGGGAGCAAGACCCAGACCCAGCCAACAGCGGGCACAGAGCGGCCACGGTGCTTCGCATACCCCTCCTCAGCATCCCAGCCCATCCTGACCCCAACCCAGAGGGCAGCAGCACCTCGTCGCCCCCATCCGCCCACCCCACGACCCACGGCCACGCAGTGATGCTCGGGGTCGCGGCTGGCTCCTGCCGGCTGCCCGGCCGCGTGTGGCACCGCGGGGACGCAGACCTCCCACCCTTTCTTCTGCTTCTGCTGTTCCCGTGGCCAGCATGGTGCCACCGCTCATGCTAATCTTGTTCCTGCAGATACCCTGACCTATTTATGGATAAATAAACACTAAAAAGAGAAGAAGAAAAGAGACGGGAAAGAAGCTCTCCTCTCTTTCATGCAGTTTGACACATACATTTTGGCACAGATAAAGTTTGATCCAGGACTTAAATCAACCTTCCCAGCACTCCCTTGGCACAGTTACAGCCCCTGGCCAAACTCAGCTTTCTTTCACAAACTGCCTGTTGAGCAGCGGTGTCCAGGAGGCATTAAGCACCAAATGGCTGTCTCAGTCCTTCACCTGCCTCTGAATTTCGACAGCAGATGCCAGGTTAATGCCTCCTGGCAGCCCCCAGCACTGCTGAGCGGAGTCCCCAGGGCCCATCCTGCATGATGCTGGTCGCTTTTAGGTTCTGCTGTGCCTGAACCCTCCATCCCTGGCCCCAATCCACATGGGCAGTGGCAGAAGAGAGGGAGAGAAAACAGTGACCGTGTGAGCAGACCGTGGGACCAGCACCCAGCAGCATCCTGTGATCAGCAACACGGCAGCCTGGGCTGCTCCGACAGCACTCAAGCCTCCCCCAGCCCTGCCCTCGCACGCCGTGCTCGGACCCATCACATTGCTTTCTGCACGCCCCCAGCCCTGTCTCCCAGCCCTGCACAGAGCTGCAAGCCCTTATTGCTGCTCTAGAGCCTCCTGGCCCTTGCTTTTCACCCCGGCAGCCAGGGACAGGCGCAGAAGGACTAGCAACCTTAGCACGCCCTCCCAGAAGAGCAGCCAGGATGGAGCGATGGGTTGGGAGGGGCTGAGAGGCAGCAAATTCGAAAGCGATATGAGGCAGAGTCTGCTTTCTGTCCCCTCTTCATGAGCCTGTGGGAATGTCTGCTGCTGGCAGCCAAGTTTCTGCATTAGGGCAGGAAATCCTGAACGAGTGAGAGCAGTGCAGGGAGCGGGTTTCCCTACAGCACAACTTAGCCCAGCCACTACGGAAGAGGGGAGAAAAGAGCTTCCCCTGGGTACAGGCAGTTCCAGAAACAGCTGCAGATTTTGGACAAGGGTACTGAATTCGAGCAGTTGCTGGCCTGATCTTTTCAGCGTAAATGTTTTGCTCGTGCCTGAGAGCTCTTTCATTCCTGCCTTTCCTGAGACATCATCCCAACAACAGCATCTTGGTTTCTGCGACACTGACTTGCCTTGAGCAAAGCCTCGTGAGCCTGAAACCAGGCACAGAGCAGCACAGTGGGCAGAACGGGCTGGGGGGCAGGCAGATGGAGGGCTCCCTGCTGCAGCCAGAACAAGGAGAAAGACACTGCTTAGGCAGCAGTCAGCATCTCTTTCCAAACACAGCCCTCAGAGCAGGAGTGAGGGCATGCATTTCAGCACAGGGAGCTGAGGTTGGGCTCTGGAAAGCCAAAACCACATGTTGCTTCAACAGAAGGCTTGTCATAGCCAGCTGGTTAATGCAAAACCTCTCTGCAGAGACAGCAAGAAATGTCACGTCCATCCCCTGGTAGTCCTGGCTGCTGAGGGCTCAGCTTCAACCACACAAGCATCCGCGTGGCATCCACCCCTGCCCATGCCAGCTCCCATCCCAGCCTCGCGGTCCCATGGTGCCCGGTTCCCAAAGCCGTGCACAAAGCAAGGGCCCACCCGGAGCTTGAGTGGGTGCAGGGAAGGGCCAGCCAGCTGGCTCAGACCACAGGGGCTATGTCGCTGATGTTTTCCCCCACCCACAGCTCTGGTCTGAAGCTTCTTCCCACGTGGCATTTCCCAACAGGAAGGTTGGTTTTGTGCATGGGACCGTGGGTCCCACTAGCTCGCCCTGAAAAGCCCCAGACAGGGCATGCGTGCCGGGCGCAGGGTCCCCAGAGCCATGCTGGTCCCCTCTGCCTCCCAGCTCTGGAAAACAGACAGCTCCGAGAGGGGAAGTCTGTGCACGCCTTCAAAAGGAGCTTGGCCCACTTTTCCATTACAAGCCTCATTAACAGCCCAGGTTGGAGGTATGAAACGAAAGAGAGAACGCTTTTCCACCTTCCCCGTATATATTTATTTCCTCCTGCCCTTTGTGCTGCCGGCCCCTGAGATAGCACACGCCTACAGGCCACCCCCCTGCCACTGCCAGCACCGTGGACACGACGACTAACACGCTGCTGTGTCGGCTTTCACACTTGCTTCAGGGAAGAAACTATTTTCTGCTCAGATCCATCCCCATCCTCCTCGCAGTGGCCCAGTTCCCATGCCAGAGAAAACAAAACCAAACTGTGGGAAGAGAGGGAGAAGAAAGATGGGAAGCTCGCAAGCCAGCAGCCAAATCATCCCCTCCCTACCCAAACAGTTCCCCCCACCCTCACCCTCCCTCCGCGCTGCCCCGGAGCCTGCAGGAGCGGGTGGCTCTGGGGATGCAGAGGGGGAGCGTGGCACAGCCCGGGCGGGGGGGGGGGGGGGG
>VXAL01004943.1:148783-185605 GCA_013399475.1 Chauna torquata
GGCGGGGCGGGGGGCGGTAGGAAATGGGTACAAACGAGGAACGAGTGACCCAGGCAGGCAAGGGAAAGCAGCACGGCGGGCTGACGCGTGCCACCGCCGCTGGATGGCGGTGCAGACCGCCGCTGCCTCCCGGCGCCCCTCTCCGTGGCCTCTGGGCGCTGGGAACCCTCCCGCGGGCGGCGGCGCGCAGCAAGCCCGGGCTGAGCCGGGACGGGACAGGGACCCTTGCGTGCCTCTGCCCCGCGACAAGGGCCCCGAAGCGAGTCCCCTCGGTGAGGGCAGGTGGTGAGCGGCGAGCTGTGGGTCACGCCGCACCCCAGCCTGGCTCGCTCGGCACCTGGCTCTGCTTGCTTTCGGCATCCCTCCAGCCCCGGCACAGCCTGGCACGGCCACAGCAGGGCCTCCTCCTGCCCCACTGCCCCGGCGCTCAGCTGCCAGGTTCATTAATGGCTCGGGACGGGTCCGGTTCTCAGCACGCAGCCACTGCTGCCAGCCCCACAAAGGGGAGCACACTGCTGCCCACCCAGATTCGTGTCCGGGGTGTAAAAGAGACCACAACTGCGGCCTGGGGAGAGAGGGGGAAGTGTGGGAAAAGGATCCCCTTTTTGTGTTTGAGGGGTGCGTGAAATTTTTGGAAACTGGTGCGATGCCTGAGTGTGCTGGGGGCCCCATGTGAAAAATCCATTAGGAAGAGTCTGGAGAGAATTAAAGCCGCTGTGAAAAGCGGACTGGAGAAACAGGAGACAGCAGAGCACAGGGAGGGGGAACAAGCTAGGCTTTAATGCCAGCATAAAAAGCCTCCCCTCCTCCTGCTACCCCCAGCCCTCATAAAAACAGGGAGTGCTGTATGAATAGGAATTAAAGCAGCAACACTATCTGCCCGCTGCCCGGCTCTGCCAGCTGTTGCATTCAGCCCAGCTTCCTGTCCCCGTGCCAGCACCCGGACGGCTCGGGGCGGCAGCTGGGAGCGCAGAGACCAGGGATTGCCCTGGGCTTCGCTCTGGTTCGCTTTGATCCCTCCACGCACGGTGGGGGCTCGGAGCATCGCCCTGGCCCGGCTCCTGCCTCCCCGAGGAGGGGACCTGGCTCACCTGGGGGCTGCACCCTCCTGCCGCTGCACGGCCTGGGGGCACGGGGGTTTCTCTCGCTCATGGAAATTGGGAGGGGGTCTGGCAGCACCCAGGGACGTAGCAGTGCTGCCACTGCGGAGTCAAAACAGGACATCCCCACCACAAGGGTGGCTTCAAAAATACATGTGTTAAAATCGCATCTTTCTTTTAACGGCTGGTTTCCAATAAAAAATGAGACCTATGCAAATCATGCTGCCTGTCCATCAGTCCCTCAGCTATGGCTTTTTGAACCTGCTGGCCAATTTCAGTACTGACAGAGGAAGAATGAGCCAAAATTATCCCTATCACACAGCTCTTGGAGAGAGCCGAGGTGCGATCCCTAGCAGAGGGGGGACCTAAACCTCATTAGACATCAGAGAACCCACAGGGGCAAGAGCCTGCTCCCAAGGGCAGGAAGGGCCCAGATCAGATTCTTCTATGATATGCAGGCAAGCAGCTGCCAAAAGCCCTTCTGCTCATCATACTGCTTAGATATTTTAAAAGGTACTGCTTCCTGTGGACACATTTTTTCTTGAAGTCACAATTCCATCCTCTTGCCTTCAGTCATAAGGGCCAAGGAGAAACCCAGCACCAGCCGAGATTCTCACTGGAGCCAGAGGCATTGAGGAAAATGTCAAACTCCATGAGAAATTACCTTTTGGATATGTGTCAGCCCAAGCTGCTCCTTGCATGAAGCTCCTCCAGAGAAAGGCTCTGGATTTCCTTCTGCCCTGCGAAGCCAAGCGCCCGCTGCAGCGGCAGAAGGCTGGGGCGAGCAGCAGCTCTGGGGAGGAGCAGGAGCCTCAAAGCCAATGGGTTCCCAGCTCCCAGATGGCATCAGCAAACACAGTCGTTATCGCTTCATTTTATTTTTTTTGGAGACAGACTGCTGATGGAAAGGAAAACATTTCCATGCAAGCACTGTCCACGCCAAATTATCCCAGGACTTTGACCCGTTCCTTAGGCAGACCTGCACATGAGTCAAGGCAGGGAGACACTTCCGGACCTGCCCCAGCCCAGACAGGGCTGTAATTTGAGAACCTGGTAGCACTGCTGCTCTCTTCCTTCACAGCACGCCCATCTCCTGCTGCAAGGGGTCCTGCCTTTCCTCTCCGGACCGGGGGATTCCTGCTCTCCTTGTGCCAGAGCCGGAGGGGGGTGGAAAAACCACTGGCAACTAATCCAGAAGTTCAGCAGCTGCCACTGGTGTGTCAGAGTGTGACGGCTTTTCGGCCGGATGCCAAACGTGTCTTAGGTTTTAATCTCTCCGTCAGGTCACCTATCGCTTGTCAATCACACGCTGTTCCCGCAGGGGCCGTTGGCACAGATGCCACCAGACAGGATGCAGCAGATGCTCCTAGCCACCGTCTGGAAGATCAGCATCAGGCAGAGCCCCCCCGGCTGGCTGCCCTTAGCCCCCCGCCCTGCACCCTTCCAGCTGGAGCAGCCCCGAGCGCTGGCCGGCGGCTGGGCTGGGAGTGCACCTGCTGGGGGACGGGGATGTCGTGCTTCCCGAAAAGTGCTTTCTCTCACACTCGGAGCCCGTCACAACCCCACGGGCTGTTTGCAGCGACCTTGCTGCGCTGGGATCGCTGCTGCGAGCTCCTGCAGCCTCTCCCCCGCCCCGCAGCCAAGGTCAGGGCTCCAAATCTGCCTGCGGGTGCAGAGAGGCTGGCGCTGCCCGTGCAGAACAGCACGGAGCCTCCCGTCCTTGACCGCTCTGCAGGGCACACGCACGTGGATCCTGCCTCCTGCAAACATGGGGCTGCACCCACCGGCTCTAACACTGCGATTCGCCTTTGGCTTTGAAGTCTGCCTGCTGCTTGAAGGCCTGCGGGGAGAAGAGATGCTTTAACAACATCCTTCTCTCCTGCTGAAGCCAGGACACGAGCACGTGAATGCCCCCAGCCCGCATACACGCACAAATGTGTATGTACACACGTCCCCAAGGGGCTGGGTCGGTATACACGCTGCTGCACACAAGCACGTCCATCCAAGCACATCTCCAAGAACGCACGCGTATTCACACGTGCCAGCACACCAACGTTCATGCTTGCGTGCCTGGCTGCACAGCAGGGCGTCCCCGCACAGGCATGCAGCTTTGGGGGGCCCATTTGCGAGCTGGCGTGTGGATCGGGGTTGCACGGAGCTGTGTGCATGTCTGTGACCTCCTCTCTGTGCAGGGCTGCTGCACGCGTGTGCAGGCACGCAGGGCACGCATGCAGATCCAGGCAGTCTATACCCACAGCCTTTTATTATGTCACCCAACCGCCTGTAATAAATAGTTACATGTCACACTACATGGCTTGGCTGCGACTGACAAAGGTCCTGCAAGGCAGGAGAAGCTATTACAGGAACAGATTGCAGGAATAAAATATTAAATTTCCACTTATCAATCCCTTTAATGCGCTGTAACTCGAACAGAAGCGTTCAGCCTTCTCCCCCTGAACGAATCGCCCTCCCGGCAAGGGGCTGACCCAGCCCTGCTCCTCCTCCCTGGGGCCCGGGGCTGGGATGAAGGATGCTGGGTGGTGGGAGGGGGAGGCAGGAGGGGGACGGCTGCTGCAGGTTTTTCTCTGCATCAACCTTCTGTGTTTTTTTTTTCTCCCAAGGCTGGCTGCTCACTAGATTGAACTCCATTTATTGCATGCATCTCTTGAAAGAGGTTTCGTGGTCCACTGACAATCCCTAAATTGTCTGCAAGACCCAAACAAATGTACCTGTAATAGCTGAGTGAGGGCGGCTGAGCCGTCCCCAGCACTGGCCTAATCGGTCCTGAGGGAGAGCTAGATAAACATATTCAGATCCAATGAATTATTAAAAGCGTGTTTGTTTGTTTTTTTTACATGGTGGAGCCCTGGCTTAGCGTGTTGGCTGCTCATCGCTCCTAGCGGGGCAGCTGCTGGTGTGTCCCCCCATCCCTCTTGTTTAACGTAAGCACCACAATTTGGACCTTTGGGATCATGTTGGGATTACGGTCTGGCAGACATCCACCCGAAGTCATTCCCTAGAAACCCCGCCAGTGCCTGCTCCCCTTGCCAGTGCTGTGCCAGTCGAGCATGAGAACGATGCTCTGTCTGTCCTCTAAAAACCACCGGGACGGGGGCATCTGCTGAAGCCCGGGGGGAGAACCAAAAACCCTCATTCCTGGAGGAGCCCGTGGCCATGCAGGCTGCGCTGCTGGCGTTGGGCTGGGACAGACAACACGCTGGGAGGTGACAGCAGGAAACATGGAGAGAGGGCTGTGCCTGGTGTTCGGGAACATCTGGCCTGACTGTGTAAGAGAGACAGCGTGGCTGGACAGATGGAATGACAGCTAGAATGGATGTATGGGCTATGCAGGGATGGAGAATGAAACACGGTGAAGAGCGCCTGTTCCTCCCTAAGACCTCTGCAACACCTATCCCAGCTCCTCCTCCGAGGCTGGGGACGGAGCTGGAGGCTTTTCCCCCCCTCCGATCGCTGCTTCAGATGTGACCCAAGGAGCTAGTTACTGCGTGGGACCCCTCTCCATTGCTGATGGGAAGTGAGCCTGCTCAGCTTGCACCAGGCAGTGTCCCAGAAACACAGTGCTTTGGTGGGCACCTCGCCCGAGATGGCCGGATGGGTTTTGGCCACGACCTTGCCTTGGTTTCAGGGCTTTGGGCAGGGATGGGGCAGGGCAGCCGCTGCCCCACGTCCGTGATCAACAAAGAGCTCTGTCAGTCTGGTTCCTTCCACTGACAAACAAAAAATCCCCCAGAGAAAAGCATATACCAGGAACAAGTCAGCAGGCACGGATCCAGGACAGGAGGTGTGAATTAAAGGCCTGCTACAGTGATAATGATCATAAATAAATACTTCATAATTAGCATCTAATTAGCGCATCCCATCCATTGACCTCCAAGCGCTTGTATAGAGGAAGATTAGCCCGGTTTCCTCACGTTACAGAGAGGGGAACGGAGCGGTGAGGGTGCCAAGTGCAGTGTCACGGCTCCTTCCAGGAGGCCAGCTGCCCGGGCCCCTCGTTTCGCCAGCTCAGCACTTACCACTGCTGCTCTCCAGCTCCCCCGTGCAGCCACAGCCCTGGGGAGAGCAGGTCTGGAGCCCCAGCACCCCCTGTCCCCGCCGCGAGCCCAGCTAGCTTGTACTGCCCGCCGCTTGGCCGCGGTCCCCTTGGGGGCAGGGGGCACCCGGAGGAGACCAGCGCGGAGCCCCCGCGCATCGCCCCGGCTGCCAGGCACATCTCCTGGGCAGGCAGGGCTGCTTCGGCAGGTGCTCGCTTCCTCTGCTGCCCCCCGAGAGCTCCTTGCGGCGTGGCAGCGCTCCAAGCCCCGCTGCGGGAGGTGCTTCCATCTCTCCGCTGGACCCGCAGCTGCTGGTCACTGCCCAGCTGCCACTCACCTCCTGACACAATGCACCGCTGCTTCTGCCCCAAAGGAGTGGGGTACGCTTCCCTCCCCATTTCTTGGCATCGCCTTCTCTGCCTGACATCTCCACGTGCCTTTCTTCTCTCCTGTGGCTACGCAGATTTGCAAGTCGCCAAATCCTTTCCCTCTGCCCCGTACGGCACCACACAGCATCGCTTCCCATCGCCTGCATCTGGTGACGCTACTCCTTTCTGCAGCCCAGGCGAGGCTGCTCATGAGCTCGCAGGCGAGCAAGTGCACAGACAAACACGGCATTGGAAGGAGCGCAAATAAGAAATCACCCGAGTTGTCTGCCATGAGAAACACCAAACACCTGAACAAATGACTCGTCCATTTCATGCTTTACTGCTTCAGTGGCAGCCTACGTCCTCATCCTCCTCCTTCTTCTACCGTCCAACAAACACATCCCTGACATGTCTTAGTTTTAACATGTCCAATGAGCTATCTGAGTCCAAAGCAGAAAAGAAGACAAGGGGAATGAGACTGAATGCATCTTGGTGTAAGAAAGGAAAAGACAACAAGAGGAAAGAAGAAAAAATCCAAGCAAAACCAGGACAAAGCAGAGAACTTCCCTGCTCCCTTTGCACCACGCGACTCCCCGTCCCTCGAAGGAGACACTGGTCATTCAGACAGACATTAAGAAGACAACTGCTGGTAGTTGTCAGCAGCTCACACTCTCCTCTCCCCACCTCCTCCTCCTCCTCTTTTGGAGTGCACCAAGTGTTTTCCTACCTGTGACATTGACTTCCACCAAGCCCGACCGTGTACCGATGGCGTTGGAGGCCTCGCAGATGTAGGTGCCAGCCACGCTGTAGGAGACAGGCCCTTTAAAGTAGATGGTGTTGTTCTGGATTTCCACGCTCCCTGGCAGAGTCCCGTTTGGCCTAGGGGAAAGAAAGATCATGGCAGACCCCAGAGACGGTGCTCAGGAGGGGTCGAGCAGCATTGCAGAGGTGACGCTGATACTCTGGTTCTGCCCTTGCCCTTGGGTCCAGGTCCCGGTGGTGCTGGCTGGAAAACACCAATTCATGAGTCAGGCTTGAAAGCAAACCCTCGGGCTGTAGTGTTACAGGGAGGAGTCAGTGGGGTGTCTCCAGGGCAAATCCATTGCATGATGAGAATCAGGTCTTTATACGGATCTTTTGTTTTCCCTTCTCTGTGATTACGAGGGAGGCTGGAAATATTTGGGTCACATATAGCCCCTTGGGTTTGGCTGCGGGATGTGGAGCACTTTCAGCCCATGTTCTCCCCAGTCCAGAAGACAGACCTGGAGCCTTAAAGTGGTTCATTTTCCAGCACAATCCCCAGGCAGGTGCAAGCCTGGGGTAAAATGGCCAGCTGACTTGTTTCAGGTCGCTCACCTCTAGCAGGCTTATCTTCAGAGTGCTTGTCCATCCTTGACTTTCCATTTTATGGAAAATACAGGAACGGGGCACCAACCTAACCTGTTTTACTCTGATTTCCTGTCCACGCAACTCCTGGCTGATCAGCCAGTGTTAATTGTAACTCCAGCTCAAGCAAAGCGGTGCTAATTTACAGCCCTGCCATCTATGACCTGCCCATGTCAGGAAAGTCAGAGAAGTGTGAAACTGGAATAACGCAAAACTAAGTCTAGAGGTGCACAGGATAAATGAACAAAGGCAGATAAAAAGTAAAAAAAGCCTGGGTGTTAGGAAACGACACACATGGCCTGGTTATACTTAATTACTGAAGCAAAGTAAAGTAATTACCTCTCTTGGGCAATTAAAAATTACTCAAGTAATTCTTTCCCCTCCTCCCAACAAAAATGTGCATATATTGTCAGCAATTTGTAAGAAACAAAAGCCGATAATGGAGTATAATTATATTTGCACAGAAGTGCCTAAATGCACACACACGAATTTTACCTGTCTGTGTATTCACGCCGACGCATATGTACAGCAAACATGTTAGTCAGAAAAGGGGGCACCCCTTCCCGGCTCCATCGAGCCAGTGATGCCAACGCTGACGGAATAGAGCAGCCTAGTGTTTGTCCTCCGCCTGCGGGTGAATTAGGGCTCCAGATCTACAAAGACAAGGGCACACCTGGAAACTGCAGGGGGATGCTAAGGAGGGCTGGATGCTAAGGAACAGCTCCTCTGACTGCTGCTTATCACCATGACACGAGAGGAGAGGACAGCCCAGCTGGTTGTACTTTCCAGGCAGGAGCAAAACATCATCGGCAGTAATTGCTGCCGTCCCCAAGCAATGGAAAGGGACACTTACGAGCACGTGGGCAAACCAGAGATGCTGGCGGATATTTCTCTAGCTGCCCAGCTAAAGGAATGGGGGAATCAGTTTGATATTGCTGAGGTGGCACTGTGGGAAGGATGGGATGCCCATGGATCTTACTCCCATTCCCCACCTCCCTGCTTGCGTGCACACGCCGCGTGCCCAGGTGGCTGGCCACAGTACAGTTATTTATCTGGCGTTCAGCCCAGCTCCTTGATCTGCTCACAGGCAGCCGGGGACCAAGAACAGAAGAGCAGGAGGCTGGGCTGAAAGCTTCTGAGACCCCAGCTTTCTCTTCTCCCTCCCTCTCCCCCCTCTATTTTCCCCAGTCTTGCTCTCTCTCACCTTCTACTTTCCTCATCTTCTGCCTTCCCTCTCCTTACCTTCAGCTACACTCCACCTTTCCTTTCCATCCTCATTCAGCTCAGTAATCCTGTATTCAGTCCTAACCAACCCACCAAGTGTGCAAAAGGGAGAGGCTGGGAAATTGGATCGAAGTGCTGTCGGGCCTAGAAACCTGCACTTTTTAATGCTGTGCTTTCCCTCTCCATTTCACTCCCCACAGGTCCTTCTCAAAGCAAAGTATTGACGCTCCCTGCCTCTTAGCTGTACTTTGAGAAACCCTCACCAGGACAGCAGGCTAAAGGCAGACAAATGGACATACGCACAGCCCACAGAGAACACATAGGAAAACTTTTCTTTCCAGTGCTAAAAAAATAAATCAACAACCCCACAAGCACATGGGGACCAACTCAATGTCTGGCTCAAGGATGTGAAGTTCCCAAGAATTGTTTCTGCCAGAGCTGAATTTATTACTGCACAGCGTGTCAACCAGGTGTGGAAATGAAGCGTCAGACCCAGTCGTGCTGTGCTCAGCCCTGACACCTGCGTCCCCTGTTGTGCCTGAGCCCAGCTGATAGCTAGCCTTCTTTCCTGCCCTGGGCTACGTGAACATCACCTGGCTGAGAAATCTGGCACCAGGTTACCCTGCGCTTCTGCTCTCAGCCTGCCTTCGGCATCACTATCACGGCAGGAGCTGGCTGCCCCGATGGTGACCAGGGGCTGCTCCTGCCGCTGGCTGTGTCCGCGCATGGTGAGAGCTCCTGCCACGGACAGCCTGGTGGCCAGGAGCCCAGCAAGAGCTCGGACTCCAGCCCTGCATGTAAAAAACAGCAGAACTAAGGGATGAAGTGACTTGCCCAAAGCTGAGAGAAAACCTGTCTCCTGTCCCCAGCTCCATCCCAGAAGGCTTGCTTCAGCTCAGTTCTCCAGCCTTGCTGCACACAGAGAGCCTGAACTGGCATCACTTCTGCCTTGGGTGCCACAGGGGGCATCTTCGCCTCCAACACTTTACTGGCCACGTCGAAAGGAACCTAGAGAGACCCCTCGGAGTTTAAGTCAAGCTGGCAGAACCAACAGAGAGGGCTGGGGATGAGAACTAGAAAAAAGGCAACAAAAACAATCCTCTTCAGACTTGCACTGTGAGCAGTTTGATCTGGAAGTGAAATGAGACAGAATATGCCTAGCTCCTTACAAAGCCATTTTGAGAGTCTCTTTCCTGATGACAAATGCCAGCTGAAAAGAAGAAAGGATCCATTTTATCTTTCTTTTTTAAAGCTATGTAAGTGCTTATATAAAAGAAAGAGAGGGAGAGAGAACCACCTTAGGTTCCATCAACTCCCATCTGACTCCCCAGGCATCCGTTGCTCACTGCTCAGTCCCTTCAGTGTGTTCAGCCAAAAGCTGGAGCCCTGGAGGACAAGGAATTACTTCTGTTTAATGTCAGACACGTGGGGATGAGCGCTCCAAAGGGGAACTCTGCTCGCAGCCAGGGCTGATTCTGGGGAAAGGTTTTTCCACATGCAGAGGAATTTTGTGCTATTCGTGCCCCTTTAAGGATGGGAAATCCTGGTTTCTTCTCTGGTACTGAAGCACTCAGTGGTGCTGGGCAAATCAGTCACCTTGCCACGTCTCAGCTGCCTCACATGTCACCAGGGCAGAATATTATTGCAGTCGAGGGGGACCAGGAGGTTATGCTGGGTGTTGGGGCTGCACTGCCCTGGCAGCAAGCTCCAGCCCAGCCCCGAGGCAGGGGGTTGTGATCCTCACCCACTGCCCTTCCTCCCACCTCTGAACTGGAAGATGCTGGGGAAGACCCAGCTGAAAGGCAGGGGACAAGCTCTGTCTGTCCCACAGAGGTGGCTCTGCGTGGCTTAGCTAAAACCACAGTCCCAGCTGGTGGAGATGTGCCAGGAAACCAGAATGAGCTCCCAGCTTCCTGCAGGGGCACAGCTCCAGCAACTACAAGTGTCCAACCCTCCTCTCACACGTGTGGGTGTCACCTTAGAGAGGCACCACGACAGCAATGGGACTGGGAGCTGACTGAGCAGAGGGTGGCTGAGGCTTCTCCAGAGGCTCCTTGGCCCTGTTTGAAGACCACACCTGCTGAGGGTAGGAGCACTGTAGGTACTTACAGCTTCCATTCATAGGTGTGAGCCGGGGGGTTGGCATCAGATTTGCATATCAGCTTTACATCCTTCCGGTTGAGAAACCAGTTGCCATCAAAACCCTCAATAGTGACTTCTGGCTCATCTGCAGCGGGATGAGAAAGAGAAAGCAGGGTGGAAAAGCAGAGGGAAGAGTTATGGAAAAGGAAGGGAGAGGAAGCAGGAAGAGATGAGGGGGCAAGGAGAGGGAGGGTGAATGAAGGAGAGAGATAAAAAGAGGAACAAAGGGACATGGCATAGGCAGCAAGGGAAAGAAGGTATGAGAAGGGGAAAGCATACGATTATTCCAAGGGATCACTCCAGTTTTCACCCTCCAGAAAAAGACAGCAGCTCCCACTCCCAGCCTTCCACCAGACCAGCATCATCCCTTCAGAAAACTCCTCTTTTGCCAGGGTTTATCACCCACCCCAGCGACCAGCCCTGGAGCACAGCTCCCCAGCCCTGCCCATGCTCACTTACACTGCACGTTGAGGGTCATGCTGTCAGTGAAGCGGTCCAGCTGGTAGTTGACCACGCACATGAGCTGCTGCCGGTGGGCTTCCCGGCTCGGCACCAGCCGGTACCGGCTGATCACCGTGATGGTGCCGTTGCTATTCCGGATCTCCTGAAACTCTGCTTCCCCTTTGAGCTTGGTGTCCCAGGTGACAGTGCTGGGGGGCTTCCCATTCGAGGAGATGCAAGTGGCTACCAAGATCTTTTCTGTTCTGCCAGACTTAGCGATAAGGGGCCGTTTGGTGCCCTCCATCCGATTTGTGGGCTTGGCTGCAAGGAAGTGCAAAAAAGGAGGATGAGGAGAAGGAAGGTGTAAAAAGGGATGGTTAGAAAAGCAATGCTACCCTTTTTACTACAACCCAAGAGACATCTAGCACCACTGAGCCTGTGATAGACCTTGTAGTGAATCCAGAACTGCTGCAAATTGCTAGCAGCCTACTCTGGGGAAAGAATGGTGGAGGTGCCCTAGATGCACAGATACATGACGGAAAGTCGGTGCTTTCCTGCCATGGGTTTTCAGCCCTATGTTAGTATGAGAAACCCAAACTGGAGAGCAAATGAATCGTGTAGGCCTTGGGTGGGGTCTATTCGCTCACAACTCTAAGCTCCGTGGACAAGCTCTACTTGTGCTTAGGATCTCTCTGCTGTCTTTTCTCTCTGTTCACTTGACAGACGCAGGCACGTTAAAACTCACCTCTACCTCAGGGAACAGGTCACTCTTATTGTACCTGCATTAAGAGATAGGTGAGCTGAGGCCTGGAAAGAGGAAGAGATGTTCCTTAGACAGCTCAGTGAACCATCTACTCTGGGTTCCCAGCTCTTCACCTCTTCACAGTCAACTTGAAAGAGCATCATAGGTAAAATTTACACCCAAGATCCACCTTCTCCCTGAGTTCCCAGGATGTGAGTCTCAGGTTCCTCCAGGTCTCTTTAACTGGAGGTAACGGTTCGCACCACAAAGCTTGTCCAGTATCTTACCCAGCACAGTGAGGTTCAGTTGACTTTCCCGGTTGCCAGTTGGGAAGGTGGCAAACTCACAGATGTAAACTCCCTCATCCTCCAGCTCTAGCCGAGAGAGCTGAATGGTGCCATCTTTGAAGGAAGGATTCCGGAAAGTCACCCGCTCTTTGTAGGGTGAGAGGATGGAGACCCCCATGGCAGGGTTGTAGATGGCCACATTCTGCTTGGTGCCGTTGGTGGCTTTCTGCCACGTGACCTGCGTGATCTTCACATTGGGGAGTGGATTGGTGAAGCTGCAGTGCAGGACCACGTCTGTCCCGATAAATCCTGAGACTGTGTCATTGACTAAGACAGTCTGAGCTTGCAGCCCTGCAATGACATGGAAAGACATGAATACACATGTACTTCTCAGAGAATGAGAACAACAGAACAGTTCTTGAATATTGGGCCCATGAACTCCTCTATTTATTCATTTGCTTCTACTTGTCATGGCTGATAGAAGAACAGGCTATGGCTACAGGCTTTCAGTACCTTCTGCAGCACCCTGCCTCCACCTGCAGCTCCTGCAGCTTCATTCCTGTTCATAAGCACCTCCTCTCCCACCATTACTGTTCAGTCTTCACCACAACCAGCCCCAACGCTCTGCAGCCTACCTAGGGTTCATGATCACCAAAAGGCAGAAGGTTGGATCAAGAATATTTTCCTTCCTTTTGCCTTCGGCCTTGGAAGGCACCACGTCAGTTACTGTAAGTACATAGAACTTGTGTATCTGTAGGCATACGAAGGCACAGATATTTATCAGCACAGCGTGTACTAACATATGGTAACAAACTCTCAGACTTCCATTTAATCCTACTGGAAGTGCACCAGTAATTAAATGAGCTGCAAAGACCAAGGCTCTGATTTCAGAGTAGCAATAGCTCCCGTAGAAGAGCAGATTTATGGCAGTGCCCATACACCTTGCATGATCTACCTTCTTGATCTAGCTATTTTCTGTGGCCTTTTTTTTAACCCCAGAAGTGACTGCTTTTAGGAACCTTCCATCTTGGCTCTGCAGAGGAAAGATGAAAGGTGCTTGGGAGAAGTGGTGGCTCGTGCTCACAACTGCTATTCTTCCTCATTTGATTCCTCCCCTGCCAAATGGAGAAAAATGTCTCCCACCAGACTGACCCTGAAATTCATCTTTGGCTGCCGCTGTGTCTTTCCCTAATCTGTATGTTTAGAGATAATGTGCTGGTAATTATACAGCCGGTATTTATATGAGAAATACAATGGAGAAGCAAGGTGGTGAGAACAAGAAAAGCGGGTTTTGCTTACTCCTTCTGGCAGAATCTGAAATTGGATGTATTCTGGGAGACGGAGAGGAAAGCGAAGAAAGGGGTAAGAAAAAAAGAAAGATGTACAAAGAGGGAGAAACATGAAAGGGTAATGAAAGAGAGACTGGGGAAAGGAAAAAAAATGGATAGCAAGAGAAACAGGACAGCAACAGGACAGCTAAGGGAGGGGACAGAGCACTTCTGAAGTGTCACCCCTACCCTGTTCTTCCAGGGGACAAGAGGGCTCCCCGAGTGCAAGAGCAAAGTGAACTCCCCAGTCTCAGCCCCCACAGACCCCTGACACTGTGCCCTGTGACTTCCACACATGAACATGGCCACGAGTGGTCCCCTTCCTGCAGCTTCACGCACACGCGTGTGCAGGCAGACGCACCTCGTCTCGCCCACAAACACCGCCTTTACCGTTCTCCCCCCACGCCGTCCCCCTCAGCCCGATCTCAGCCCCCACATCTCATCTCGGCCTCTGCTCTCTCCCCTTCTCCTTCCCTCCACGCCAAGCCTATGACCCCGAGGACAAGCCTCAACAATCCAGCCCGGCCATGAGACGCCATCAGCTGACCACAGTCAGCAGCAATTAAGACCGAAACTCAGTCTCTGGAGCTTTGTGTGAACTTGCCCCCTTCCTGAGTCAAGCGCCAGTTTGCCCCACACCCTACCACTCCGGCTGGGTGCTGAGGAATGTTTTTCAGCGCTGCCTACAGCCACAGCAAAGCACTGGTGCCCTCATGTGCCTGCATGCATGAAGCCAGAGAGTCCTCAGGGCTGTCGGCCGAGCTGACAGGGCTGCACGCTCCCCTCCCGGCGCAGACAGGGCCATTTTTGCCGTGCGTGTCCCACCAGAAACCAGAGGGAAGGGATGTTCCTGCTCTGATGAAGTCACAGTTGGACCACGTTTCTCCATGCCATCTGGAGGCACTGGCCTCCTGGAGAAGGATGTCCGAGCAGTACGACACCGTGAAACACCTTTCTGACAGCAGCCTGGCCTGTGCCCCATGGGACGTTGGCCTGCAATGGCCTCCTGGTGAAATGGGGGCTCCGGGTGCAGAGCAGGGCTGGATTTGGATAATGCTGTGCTGGGATTTGGGGAAAGAACGGGTGGATGGGGAGTGAGGAAGAAGTCTCCAACTGGCTTTGCAGCATAAGCTGCTCCTTCTATCCCAGAGGTGCGAGAGCCTCTTGCGGAATTGCCCACACCTGCAGAGGTGAGCAACAGCTTTGCCAAGCAGCCTGGCTCTGAAGACTTCAGAGCCTCGCGAGGCGTGTGGGAGCTTGCCAGAGAGCAAAAGCGATCACGTAGCAAAGGCCCTGGGAACAACCTGCGCCCAGCTCAGGGCTGCCTGGCTGTAGGTGTGCTCAGCACGCCCTCCTTCTCCCAGGGCTGGAGCAGAGCGGATTCATCAGCACCGGTCCCCATCTCTTTTATGAAGGGCCGGGGCCCCCGAGAAGAGACTGCCTGGGGCTGGGGCGATGGTGCAGCTGGCCCTGCTCCCACACAAGCTCCCTGACCACCCCCCAGGCCTCAGCTGCTCCCTTTGAGCCACGCTTTTGAAACCCCAATAAAAGAGGCCACGTCGGTGGCAGCAGGAAGTGGTGGCCCTGCGCCTCCTCGCAGTGCCAGAAAAGCAAGAGATGGATGGGCTGGACCCTGCAGAGAGGACAGAAAGCCACAGGGTCCTCCTCGGAGTTGCCTTGCAGGGCAGCCGGCAGGACAGCACGGGGTCTCCGGAGTGGACAAGGAGCGCCGCACGCAGGAGGCTACGCCAGGCTTGAGGCCAAGGGGATGGGCACCTACGTGTGCCTCTGAAATAACAATATTGTCAGCCAGGCTGGCAGAGGCGGTGGTGTGCATCACAAGAGAGAGATCAGTCCAACCCCTCACCCCATCACTACTACGCTCTTCATGCTATGATTTCCCTTCAAATTAATGAGTGACCCTTCCACAAATCAAGTGATTTTCCTTGACCTTGGCTGGTAGGAACAGTTCCCAGTTCTGACCTCCGCCTTCCACCTGCCCCTGCCATGGGATCCATGCATCAGCACAGACCGTACTGGGACACAAACTGGCGAAAAAGAAAACTTTAGTCCTGATGGACCTGACCCTTAACCAGACCCCAGAACGGTCCTGCAGAACCCTCCTCCTCCCAGGTGCAAAGTGTCAGACTTTCGGCTGGGGAAAAAGCCAGTGCCAGCTGAAGACTGCCTGCCAACAGCACAGTGCTGCCAACGCCAGGATTCAGGCCCCTACATGTAGCACCTTTAACAAAAACACATTCCAAACTTTCTAGAGGCTTCAGGGGAAAAGGGAAAAAAAACAGCAAAGGAAAAAAAAAAAAAAAAAAAAGAAACAAACATTGTGCGGAAATCGTGTTTCCTTTCCAGGTGACTGAATAACTCACAGCTCTTTTGCAAGACGGGGTAAACTCCTTACGTTCCGCTCCTCCAAGCCTCCTGTTGGGGGAAATAAAGGCACCCATTTCTCTGCTCCACGCCACAGCAATAACACCCACACCTCAACAGGGATAGTGAGGAATGGGAACAGATGGAGTAAAGGGGTTTTGCAAGGTGCTGGAGCAGTTTCCCATGCTCCCCATCCTAAGTCCGAAGCCAGAGGGCAAACTGGCTGCTGTCATGCTCCTGGGAGTGTTTGTTTGCAAGGTGACTGAGCTGGGACGGCGGCTCCTCGCCCCGTTACACACTCAATAATTCATCAGGGTAAATGCATAGATTATTTATGGCACTGAGTGTGCAAGCCGGGGAGAGGAGGAGAAAATAAAATCACTAACCAGCCTTTGGAGAGGTTTGAACATATTAAGCAGGATGTGTGTGTGCATGTGCAGTGCTGGGGTTTGCCTTGCTTTTTCTTTGCTGAATGATGTGTGTGGTCGATATGGCAGAGAAAAGGCTTGGGATACATCCTGCCGTTCCTGTGCCAGATCTCCCAGTGCCCACCGATCCACTCTGACACCTCCCAGGGGCAGCCAGCACACAAGGAAAGATTTACTGTATAGGTTGAAGCTTGCTGAGCTGCAATTTACTCATTAGTTTTTTTGGTGGTGGTTTTTTTTGTTTGTTTGTTTTGTTTTGTTTTGTTTTTAAGGACCAAAAGCAGTAAAGAAGGCCCAGCTGAGTGCCAAAGACATGTTGGTGCCAAGACCTCATTAGTGGAGACCTCTGGGATCCTACACCTCCACCTTGGCTTCTGAAGTGGTTTGTGTTGATGCCTTTCCCCACGATCCCAAGCCTAGATATCCACTAGGTCATGCAAGGCCTTGGGGGCTCTGTGCAGAGCCAGAGGTGCCCTCTGGATCAGGCAGGGGGCTGGGACAGAAGGTCTGGGCGCCCTGGGTGTGAGGTGCTGATGTTCCCTGCAGTGGTTAGTTCCTGGGAAAGAAGCAAAGAACCTGCTGACCTTTGAGGCTTTGCAGAATTTGGCAGTGTCTTTCAGTGCCTAAAGGGGACCAGAGCCTAGCTGCTGTCCTCCACTAAGTGGGATGCAAAGGCAAAGAGACAGAGAGAGGAGAAAACTGGAAGAGTCATGTGAAAGGCACTAGTGGAGTCATGCCATTATCAATAAGAAATAAGCGCTCAAGCCTACCCAGGACAAAGGTTTCGAGGCCACTAGCTGCCATCTGGGGCATTATCTCTCTCTCCTCCTCACCTCCACCCAACTACATGCAACACCCCTATGAAACAGAGGTGACTGACTCAGTCAAGGCAGCTGGTGGCTCCTGAATCTGGAAACCCTTTCTCCTGAGAGCCCAGGAGGTGCTGTTACATAGATGCTCCCACACTTGCAAGATCTGGTTCTTGCTCCCCCGTATAGAAAGCTCTGGAACCGATCTCCAGGCATTAGTGAGCTCTGTCACAACAGCTGGTCTCCAATCAATGCCTCTTTGTTAAGCACCATGTGAACTCCACTCTGCTTTGCACAACCTTGCCTCTGCTGAGCCTCTCACCAATTTCTCTCTCTCCTGTTCCCTGATACTCATCTCACCCCAAGGGCATTTAAACAGCCCTTGGCAGCAGTGTGATGAGCCACCCTTCGGTGTGGCAATATCATGGCCAATGCAAAAGTCAGAGAAATCAGTCGTAATAGTCTTTGCATGACTTAGAACTAAACTGAAGGGGATGTGGAGACGGTCATAGCAGCTGGACCTCACACAAGACAAAACAATGCATCGTGCTTCCACCTACAAAAGACCCTACACCAGGCACCTGATTTTGAGCTGATTTTGCACTGCACTATGAAGAATGCTGTCCTAAACGGGGGTTTCTATGCCTCAGAGACACTTCAAGCAGATGCCCACAACCTCTTCATGAGGGGAAAAATGGGATGAAACAGGAGCTCAAAACTTTCTAGCTGTTGGTAATTATAATTTTTTTTCTCCTGATATTTCTGAATTTCTATTTCAAGTCCTCCCTATTTTTAAGTGGAGATCAAGGTCTGAAATGCAACCTTCATGGGGCAGAATACGGCCAGCCTCCAACAGCCCAAAGGAACGCCACAGGTGTTTTAGGCAGGGTGGGAAATGGGAAAGAAGATCCTAAATCCCAGCAGGGGAATTTCAAGTGGCAGGAAGCAAAGGCTTGAGCTGGCGCTTGGCCAAGATGTTGGGGTTAAATACCTTTCTTTTTGCCACAGAGACTTTGTATTGATTGCCAGGCATTCAAATCAGCACTCCCCTGCTCTTCCAGAAGACAACAGCGCTCGCCTCGCCCTGCTTAGTCAATGGCTTGCAGCCGACTGGAAGGCAGGAGTGGTCCCAGTGACTCACGGCCCTGCACTTCCTGCAGCAGCACACTTTCTCTGGAGGTCTCTTTGTCATACACTGATTCAGCTTAGCCCCCACTGAAGTGTTGGAGCCAGAACACCAAAGGGATTAGAAGAGGAAGGCCGCCTTCCCAGCACAAGGGGATGGGGCCTCAGAAAGGATATGAGGCAAGATTACAGCTGGAGGTGACAGGGCTGCACATGGAAGTGAAAGGCCTGAGACGACACTGTCATTGGGTAGGGGCACACCAGGAGAACCTGCAAGGCCAAGCATCCCTTCCCCCAGCGGAGAGCTGGGAGCTTTATGGGAGCTGACAGGAGATGGCAGCGCATACAATGGCCCATCTGGCTCTCATCCAAATCCGTCGCCAAAAAAAAAAAAAAAAAAGAATGGGCTTGGCTCTGGCTTGCAAAGGGGAAATGCGGGGCCTTGTACTCCAGGTCAGTGGTTCATATCCAGAGCCAGCGCACAGTAGCGTCAGCAGAGATGTTACTGTCTGAGGACCAGTCAATGGCTCGTATTGAGTGAGCTCTCTCGCCAGCCCTTCGTTGGCTGTCTGCTGGGACAGGACAGTGGAGGTGCCTTTGGTTGCCTTCTCCTGCCCGTGCAGCATTTCCTCTTTGGATAAATAGAGTACAAAGCAGCCTCAGGGTCCATTTGAATGAAACATCTTTCCCAGAGGGTCTGATCCCTTGATGCTCCCCATGTTCTCTGTCAAGGTTTGGGAAGGCTGCTCACCGAGCCGTCACAAAGGCCCTAACCAAGACCAAAGCCATGTTTGTCCTGGGTGTTCTTCATACAGATAGATGAAAGAGAAGCAGACACCAGGGTGAGACCAGCCACAGATCAAACAGCCAGTGAAGAGCAGAGATGAACACCAGACTAGACTACTAGTTCTTGCTGTCTACGCTTCCACCTTGCAAATAGCCCCAGCTGCAGCCAACCTTCTAGTTCTCCAGAAGGGCTGCAAACTGGAGGAGTGGGAAGGGAACAACCATGCCTGCCTTTGCTCACGGCTTTTGCTTGCTGCTGTACCTTTCCTGACTTTCACACAGCTGCTTTGCTTTGCCCTCAAGACAAGGGGAGGGGAATATGCCCTGTGGCAGAAGCAGGAAGGCTGGCAGAGCAGGGCTCTGGCTGGAAGTGCTGACACAGCACTGGGAAAGGCCTTCCTGCAATAAAGCCATGAAATCCCATGCTCAGCAACAAAGCACAAAGGCTCCTCAGTCACCGCGGAGGAGCCAGCTCCTGCTGCCCGCCCCGCCTCGCAAGCATGTCAGCTAATCCTTCGGCAAGAGCTGCCAGTTCCCACGCACCTGAGCAGCGAACCGGGCTGCCCCGTGCCGCTACCTGACGTGCACCAGCACTTGGCCCACTCGCCAATCCGTGCAGCCTGTCCCTCCAGGCCTTTTGGACTGGACTGCACTCCAGCTCCTTCCTCAGCTCTTTTCCCACTGCACGCTCTTACTCATACCTGTCCGGTGCTTGGCTTCAAGACTCTCATCTCCTTTCTCTCGTGGCCTTGTGCGACTTATTACACCTAAGTAACATCTCCCTTCTGCCCCCCTGCCTGTCTCCATCACCAAGGAGCCTCTCAAGCTGGTCTACAAGGCTTGTTTTCTTGACTTGTCCTCTCTCAGTTTTAGCCCTACAATTTTTCCCTCCCTTCTTGTGTCTTTCCAACACCATCACCACACCCCAAGCCCCTCACTTTCCTCTTCCCACCCCTAGCCACTAGATCCTCTGGAAGAGCACCAGCGAATAGGACCAGGATCACAATTCTGCACTAGGAAAAGCGAGCAGTGGCCAGGCAAAGGCAACGGTGTGCAAAGAACAAGACCTCAAAAACCCTTGTCCCAAGAATCATCTCCTTGCCTGTCAGTAAGGAAAAACTCGAGGTCCTCTTGCTTACCAACTCTGACCCATAAGCAAAACGGAAGATTGAGCCTGGGCATGTCTGGTGGCCTGAGAAAGGGGACCAGATTCAGAGCCAATGTCTGCTTGGAGCTTGGGTGTGGAAGCGAGAGCAGAAAAGAACGGTACAGCTGGAAAATCGAGTGTGGAGGAGGGGAAAGAAGCCGAAGAGTTGAGCAGGGGGAAGCCAATTCAGCTGAGACTGTTCTGAGACCTTATCTTTATGGGCTGAGCCCCCGAAATGTCCATGAGTATTTTCTCTGCCTTGCCTCTTCCTTGGTTTTCTGCGTTACCTTGGATGTTGTTCAAAGAGCCCTGGTCCAGGGCTAAATATTCTCACTATTAGATCTCTCCAGGTGCTGAGGAGGAGGGATTTAATGAAGAGCTGTGAAGAGGGGATCAAGATAGCAACCCATGGAGAATCTCATTTCCGAAATGAAGGAACTTGAGTCTGAAGAGATTCAATAAAAACAAAAATAAACTTGATGGCACAGAAAGAGAGAACATCAAATCCTTCCCTCCCTGGACTGACAGCTCAGAGCGGGAGCAGGAAACCGGGGAGCTCTCAGGGCTCGGCCCCGCTGATGACTCACTCACCTCCACACTGGGAACGAGACAAAGCCGAAACTCTGCTGACTCAGGCGTGACTTCAGCGCAAGGGTTAATAGCTGGCAGCCCCATTTTCGGCTGCCCCCACCGGCCTTGCCACCCCCTGATTCTCTGTCCTGACTCAAATCAAACCTCTTTTATCAGCAGCGGAGATGCCAGGTCACAAATTACCGCCAGATACAAACTCTCTGGTCTTTTGTCCAAGACATGGTGAAAAACAAACCATGCCAAACCATGCTGGTGGTGACCAGGCCTGGAATTTTTGTGGAGAAGATCAAAACTCCTACTTTCCTACAGCTTAAAGATTTGCTAACCAGTCACAGCTTTCTGACTGTGGTCTTTCTTTCCTCTTGTCTTTCCTTCCATTATCCTTTGGGTATATAACTCATTGCTGGATATTTCACTAGCTGCTTAAAGAGAAACATTTTCTTCTCTTGCAAGTGGGAATGCTATGCTCTGTGCTACTATAAGTTGTCCGAAGATAGAAGCAATTATTTTTTTTGTGTGACCAGAAAAATGTGATCTAAGTTCTGGTGGTGCCTGACCCATCAGAGCTGGAACTAGGAGAAATTTTTGCAACCAACATGAATGCAAACATGGCACCAACCAGATGCCAAGGACAGACACCCTTCACTGGCTGACTGCCTGTGTTTTCTCTCATAATGTGTTTTCTCTTGCCCTAGAGATATTTCTGCAGGAAAGTGGAAGAGGTTCAGACCTCCCAGCTCTGCTTGGGTTGTTTAAGGACTCCTGCCCATGAACAACAGGCTGTAAAGAGCAGCGCGTACATGTAAACCAAACTCAGTGCCCCTGCCTGATTGCCAAACTGCTGCTGCTCAGCTTTCTTACCATAAAGTCCCTGCACAGGGAACTAATTCTCCAGTTTCCTCCTTTTCCTGGATTTATGATCTCCACAGCACAGTGACACCACGCTTCAGTCCTACCTGCGCCCCACCTGTAGGAATAACTCTGCATATTTATGGAAAGTGTTGCATCTTCAAAAGGCTTTTCAGACAGTAACTAATTAATCCTCTAACGCCCGAGAGGCAGGTAAGTATTATTACCCCTGCTTTCAGGGATGGGGAAATCAGAGGTGCTGAATGACAAAGAAATGTGCCCAAGGCCACCCAGGTAATCATTGGCAACCTCGCCTGAATGGCTTGGGTTAGATGTGGGTCTCTGCGTATTATGGTGACAATTCTCACCTAAGGAAGCAGATACAGAGGCATTTGCGGTAAGGCCTCACAGCCCCACCTGCCTCTCATGCAAATATAAAAGGTCACCCTCACTTTTATGGCTGAGGAAACTGAGGCACAGGCAGATGAAATGGAAAACCTACCCTACTAAGAGCCTGGAAGAGAACCTAAGCATTACCCACATTAACGGCGAGACTAAAGTTCCCAAAATACGGCTGAAGTTTTTCCCAGCAATGAACAAACCTATGACATTTTGTGTTAACATTCCAGAAGTGATGAGAGACATTGAGGCTGACGGCAAGTGTCCCATTCAACCTCTGAGCAATGGCAGCTCCACAATTCCAGGGAAATGCCACCTCAGCGAGGAAGACAGGGGTGCCAGCAGGGCAGACCTGGGCGCACGGGAGTCCCTTTGGCTCCAGAGCTGACAGCAGCTGGTGAGGCTGAGTGCTGGGCGGCCGGCAGGGACGTTGGCTCTGTGCTGGATGGAGATGCCGCGCTCGTATCTATTAAGGTCACGGCCTCCACGCAGGCTGTCTCGGGAATGATTGCTGAGCTTCAGGATGGCTGCACAGGTGGGGGCTTTGCGGAGCCTGCTGAGCTTGTGAGACTCAGCACTGTAAACAAGCGACAGGGCCACCCATCGAAGGCAGCCTGCGCTGGCCCCAGCCATGAGCATCTGCAGGAGCGAGGGTCAGAGCTGGTGGGGAGGCCCCCCACGGGGGGTCACGCTCCCTGCCTCCTCCTGCCCGGCACTCAGCCCCGGGACGCGTGGGGCAGCGGCTTTGCTTTCCTGGGGGAGTGGGTAAGTGAGGCCAGCGCGGTTATATCCACTCTTACCAGCCAGCGAGGTCTCGCTGCGGTGCAAAGACAGATAGCGCTCAGCCCAGAGCAGAGGGCAGGCCAGGAGCAGCAGGAGTTCAAAGGGACTTCTGCCGAAAGGAGACGGCCTGTCCTGCAGGGAGGGGCTTACAGCACGGGGACCACATTGCATCTCCACTGGGACACCTCTCCGCGGGAGCAAGGCTTGCCCTTTCTGCTGGGGCAACTGGGGTAACTGGGGACTTGGGCTTACGTTCTGTATGTACTCAGTGAGGGTAGTGCAATGGGAGAGGCCAGAAAACTTCCTGGAAGAGAAACTAGGGGCTTTTCCATGCCTTATTGTCCCCTCCTCAGACAAGGTGGCTTTGTGCTTCCAGGTGGCCCCAGGGAGGAGGTGGGTTGTGAGAGAGTATTCAGGGGAACTTGACGCTGCATGTCACTCAGGAGGTGGCACTACATGCTGTGCTGAGTGACTCATCGGGACTCTTATGGCCCAGGTACAAAGATGTCCCTTCACGTACATCCTGGGAGGCATCTCAGCTGTGCATCGCCCGGAGCCTGACGGATGCGTCAGCAAGGACCTACACTGGGTTGCTGCTGTTTGGGCTGGTTTTCGGGGCCTCTCTCAGCGTGCGGACAGAGGACGCTCAGTATCACTTTTTTCCCCCAGTCTGGGGATGCTCTAGCAGGAAGGCTGGGATATCAACAACTGTGACGGGAGCTGTGGGTAGCTACAAGGCTTGAATCTTGATGGCATGCTTGAATCACATATTTCCTCTAAATCTAACTGTTCCCAATGTCTAGATTTATGATAGACAAGCCAGAACCAAAAAGCAATCACTTCCTCATAAAGATATATTAACAGTCGACAAGATGGGGCAAGCTGAGAGTCAACAACCCATTTCCAGCCTCACACTGGAGAAACTAGGCCCAGAGACTGAGGGTTAAATAGCTCAGTCGGCCCTAATTGGCGTATTTCATTGACTTTCGTAGTTATTTCATTGACTTCTGTTGAAACTGCTTCAGCACTGGGCTCCCTGCTTCCTCCTCGCGCAGCAACAAGCCGCGTTCAAGAGGCCGGCGGTGTGGAGGGGAGCAACAGGCTGCTCGGCTGGGCAGGCGGATTCTCCTCCACGCCCGCGGGGAGAGCTCCAGTGAGTCATCCCGCTCTCCAAAGACCAGGAGGTCAACGGCTCCCGCGGGATGTCCGTGTGTTTGGTCCTAGCTGAAACCGGGGGCTGGCGAAGTTGCCACAAAAATGGAAAGCATGTGGAAAAAAAAAACTAGAGCTGGTGGAAAATTTTCCAACACAGCATGTTTTTCTGATGGAAAGTGCCATTTGGTCCAAGCCAAAACTATCCACTGGAACATGCTGATTTTGACAGAACTCAATTCAAAAAATAAAAAGCCTTTTGATAAGGTTGAAATGGTTTGTGCTAACCTTGGAACAGAATGTTTCCTTTTTTGTAGTGTTAGTTCTTCCCGTTTTAAAACAAGTTTTCTTTTCTCTTTTCTTTTCTTTTCTTTTCTTTTCTTTTCTTTTCTTTTCTTTTCTTTTCTTTTCTTTTCTTTTCTTTTCTTTTCTCTTTTCTTTTCTTTTTTCTTTTCTTGACTTAGATTTATTTTAGAACAACTTCTTTTGGGCTATCATTTCTTTTAAACGGTGTATGGCAAAACACTGACCAGAACTGCAACCAGAATGAAATGCTTTGGTTGTAATGCAATGAGACACTTTGGATTGAGCCAGACCAATGTTTTCTTTTGAAATTTCATTTCTGTGGAAATTTTCATATGTCAGTTTGTTTCAAAGCAGAAGCAAAACTCATTCTGAAATGCCCAGCATCGCCACGTGTAATCCCGTTTTACTCATCGTCATCTCCACAGCTGACCTTTCCAACAGCTCTCATGCCCGAAGAGAAAGCACCTCCCGCCTGCCTGCGCATCTCCCCACCTCCGTTCTCCACGGCCCGCTCCGAGCCCCAGCCCACCTGGGGTCACTCTGCACACCTCATCCTGCCCCGTCCCCAGGCTAGGAGCTATGGGGGGCCTTGGGCGGCCCAGCGCAGCCGTGCGATGCAGCCAGGCTCCCGCGCTGTCCCCTTGCGCTCCCCATCCTCTCCTCGCCGGCAGACGGATCCGCTCCCACCCTCCACCTGCCTGGTGTGCCCACCTCCTCCTCCGTCTGCTGTTTGTGTCTTCCTGCTTGCTAACAGTTGCAGGGGAGACTGCTTAAGAGAACTCATGTTCTTTTCAGATAGAGGGAAAAAAAGATGGAGAGAGAGAACACAAAGCAGGCTATTACATTTTTTAGCAGACATGACAACAGTTCCTGCAGAAAATTCTACATTTTTAAAGATAAACTTTACCCAAAAAATGTCATCCAGGTCCCCCAGTGGGAGGAAAATGAAAAAAAAAAGAAAGACTCCTTCAGGTTTCCAGCAGAACTTTTATATTTTCTGCTTGGAAAGGGGAAAAACAACCGGGCAAGGTCTCTCAGTACCTGGCTGCACAGCCTGGCCACCGCAACCAGCAGCAGCAGTGCCCCGATGTTGGCCGGCATCCCAGCCCCACCACCCTCCTTGGCGTCCCCTGCCTCCGGGGGTCTGCGAGAGGACGGACCCTCCCCAGCACCACTGCACCGCACAGCCAGCGCTTGGCGCAGAAGCAGCCCTGTCCCCCGTGCACGAGGATGGGAGGAACGGCTCTGCAGCCAAAACACCAGAGGAAGAAACACGAGGACTCGTAGGTCAGACGTGATGGATTTTCTTGACCTACCGTGCCAGGTCCCACAACAGCTGAGGACCACCAGATGGCCATCGCACAACTGAGGGGGGCAAGGGAAGGAGGAGCTGTGCAGAACGAATCCCTAGGAGATAAGAACAACTCCCCTGGGGTCTCAGTGCTCCACAGAAGAATGGGACAAGCCTGGCCAGGGCTCCCGTTGGTGCTTCACAACCTCCAGGCATGACAGCTGGGCTTGAAACACTCACAAGCTGCACAGCAGCTCAGGTGTCACTTGTTTGCCACCCCTGCTCTAGAGTAGCCATTGCTGGAGCTAACAGCTGTTAAGAAACATCCTTACTTGTTGCTATCACCAAGGTGATAGATATAACACAGCTGGATGCTTGAGTACCTAAGAAGACAGATGGGGGGATATAAATAGCTAACAGAAAGAGAAAAGAGGACAAAAAGTCCCATCTTCAGTTCTGTAAAAAATGACCAGAATGGTAGTGGAGAAAAACTTCCAGAAATAACCAGATGGGTATTGAATGAATGTAAATTAAAAATTTAAAAAAAAAAAAAAAAAGAAACCAGAGAAAAGAGATCAGAGAAGGTTTCTTAATTTCTCTGAACTGTGATTCTCCCATCAGGGAAAGAGAGTTAATGTCATCTGGATGCCACAAACAGTTCCTGGCAGTGAGGTATCTAGATACTTCAGTGAGGGGAGCAATGGGATAGGCAGTGGGAGAGAAAGATAAGTCTGCAGATAAATGTCATTAACTCCTATTAGTGTGTGTGTGTTAGAGAGTTCAAAGGGTCACGCTTCAGTTACTGGTAGGAGTCTCACAGGCTGTGTCTGGCAACAGGCTTGTCTGCACAGACTCGGAAAGGAGGCAGAGTTGGGAAGAAAGAGATGCCAGTTCTAAGGCATGTGCTCACCTCGTGTGAACGCAGGGAGCGGAGCAGGACATGTCCTCCCGGCACAGCACAGTGTCATGCAGAAATAGATTAACTTGCTCATTAGAAGTAAGCTTGGACACGGAAAAATGGCACAGCCATTTTGGTAGAGGACTCTACCTGTGCTAAGCGGCCTGGTTGGTCTAAGCAAGGGGAATCCTGCCGCAAGGTGCAGCCCTGCTCCCTGCCAGTGTACCCACAAGGACATCACCTTTCGTTAAACCCAAAAGCTGAGCTTCTTCCTGGTGCTGATAAGGCACCAGCCCTGGGACTCTCCTCTTTCTGATGCTGTCAGAGCACCAAGTCTGCGGCAGCCAGAGGGAACAGGTCCTTGGGCTTGAACAGGTCAATAGTGCGGCGAGTGGATCAGCCACGCGGGACTGCGCGCGCAGGAATGCAAAGGGGATGGGTTCTGCGTGTGAAGCCACCACGTGCCCGGCGCCAGGAGAACACACAGGTAGTGAGACGGCGGAAACGGAGCTCAAGAGGATAAGAATGATGTGCCCCGAAGGGAAAGGAAGAGACTTCATTTAGGGGCGTGACACAGCTTCCTCGGGACAGATCCCATCAGAAAGAAATGACACCCCTGAAATGGAAAATAATTGCCTCTTTGCGGGGCTGAAGGCAACCTGAAAGGCCAGCCCAATCTCATCCCCAAGGCTGTTTTCACCCCTGTGGGCTATACGAGCTCAGCCATCACTAAGGGAAGGACTGGGCTTTTTGGCTGTGGATCTCCTGCAGCGAAGGACTCAGACAGGACAGCAACAGGAAGCCTGAGAGGAAGTTTACAATTGTCCTCAGAAAAGAGAGCGCAGCCTTTTCTCTGAGAGCTCCCACATCCCGTAGGAAAGTGTAACAGCTTATATGCAAGCCTGCACAGGGCCCTCTGGGAGTCTGAACCTCAGGCCTGACAACTCACTGGCGCAGTGTGAATCTAAAGTAATTGCATTGTTTGCTCTGGGAATACTCCAGATACACTTGACATAACTGAGAAATAGACTCCAAACTCTCCCACTGCAGGACCTGCAAATCCTCTGCTCTTCCACATCCTTCTAGCTAGGAAGTTTTTTTCTCTTATCTCATTTTCTCTTTCTTTCCATTGCCCCTATTCCAGTTAAAAATAAAAAATAAAAAGTATATCTGAGTTTCTTCTTTCGCTCTCTCACTCTTCAATGAAATCCTTGTATCCTCCAAACTTGCCTTGCAGCTAACGGGTGCTGTGGAGCAGACGATGAGGTAAGGGTCCCTTGGGCACAAAGGCGAGTTATCTGCAAGCAGCTGTTCGGGCTGCAGGGTTAAGCCATTTTAATTACCTGGAAGCAGAGCACCAGCCAAAGAATGGTCAATGTGTAAAGCAAGCCTTGCTGTCCCGGTGGGGCTGGGATGTCTCAAGAAGGCTGCCTGCTGATCTTCGGCTAGATTAAATTCTTCTGTGAGAGCTGGCCTACAGCTTTATGGCAGTGGGGATAACTTCTTTCCTGCACCCTAGGGTCCTTTGTTTGGTTTGGGGCAATGCCTGTGACCCCAGAGCGGGCCAACTGCAAAACCCCAAGACCTGTGATCTCAGCAGGGTCCGAAGTTGTCACTTTCCCGTTCCTAGCATTGCAGAGAGGCAGACCCCGCTTTCTCCGAGCGCTAGTTTCAGGAGATCAGTGTGTCTTATGGAGTGTGTCATCCCCAGAAAAGGACACTGTTGGGCCAGACGTGGCGCGCGTAGTGTTTAGCACAGTAACCCCACAAAACTGACACACAGCTCATGAAGAGAGTGGGATTTCTTTTTCTTTCCAAAGCAAGGACAAATTAATCAGGAAAAAAAAAAAAAAGACAGATGCATCCTGAACTTCCCAACCTGTTTTCTGTTTGTTGTTTGCTTAGGGTTCAAAGGATTCTGGTCACCTTTATGCCTCCTGGTTGCCTTTGCAGTCCCAGTTCAGGATGGCACCAGGTGTGGAAGTTTTTGAACAGCTGTTCTCACACACTGTCCTCAAGTAAACCGCTGCCAGGACAAACACCCTCCCTGTGGCTCAGCCCAGGACTAAACAGAAGCTTGGGGCTGAGCTGTGCGAGGGGACCCACTCGGTCAAGCTTCCCCCTCAGCTGAGAGCTGTTGAAATCTGCATTTCTGCCGCACACCCAGCTGCAGGCAGCCCAGAGGACACAGCCGCGGCGGCTGCCTCATGCTCTAACCCCCAGTCACGATGCTACAGGGACGAGGGGCTGCGTGATGGAGAAGACACCTCAGGGAAATGCCCTTTCAATATCTGTTTAGATCAAATTAGCAAGGAGAGGTTGCGATCTTAAACCATCCCCACCACTGCACAGACCTCCAGACCAGCCCCACAAACTCAGATCCTACCTCACCAACCCAGCAGGCTGCTCGCACCTCCGGGCTCTGTCTGCCTACCTGAGCCCATCTGTCCCCATCCTGCCCAGCTCTACCCAACTCCCAGTAGTCCCCATGGCTTCTGGTCCCCGCATATCCATGCCATCTCCCTCACATGCCCGCAGCACACCCCAGTGAAAGAAAATGGTGTTTGGGTGTGTTTGTATGTGGGCAGAGGGGAGGGAAGGGATGGATCTTTCCCAGGAGACTTGGATGGGAGGCAGTGCTGGGCAAGGGGCATTTCCCTGCAGCTGAGTCACCCTGGCCCTGTGTGAAGCCACACGAGCTATGGCAGCGTTCCCCATCAGGAGCTCGAATAACCCCTACGTGGCACATTGCTCGGCAAGCTGTGCCTCCATCCAAGGGTTTGCAGGAGGTGCCTGAAGCTCCTGCAAACGCCCAGCTCCCCTCTCTGCTCTTCCCACGCCTCCTTCCCAAGCACCCTGCAGAGCAGTTCAAGCCCTGCCGACGGGGATCCAGCGACGTTCCCTGGGTAAACCTGTTCCCTCCTGGCTGGCCACGGCTCTGCTGCATAGACCCCACGCAGAGCTGCTCCGCTGAGGAGCTGCTCTGGGCTCCCTGCCTCCTTCCCTTCTCTCTCCATGCTTGCAGGAAAGCCACAGCTTGGTCCCACAGGACCTGGGGGCTCCAGCATGTCCCTGCTTCTGCTTTCCTGCCATGTGGGGAGCCGCACCCTGACCTCTTCGAGCTCTGACTTGCTTTTCCAACTTGGACTGGTTCTGGGCAGGACGTGCTGGGGCCTGCCTCCTCCTCCCGTCCCTTTGAGCACAGACACGTAGGCAGCGAGGCATGCTGGATGCAGCTGCACACCGCGGGATCCAGTCCGCAGACTTTGGTGTGGAAAATGCACAAATCCATGAGTCACCTGGATCCAGCAGGTTTCTTTTCCCTTCCCTTGCTGGGGACAGACGTGGTCCCCAAGAGCCACGTGCCTGTTCCTCCTGCTCCAGTAACTAGCAGTAATTCCTGGGGGGACAACCATCCTCCGGCCAGGCTGTGCCAGGCGTTGGGAGCGGGATCTCAGACCCAGACCTCAGGCCAGAGCTGCACGTAGCTGCTGGAGCCATCAGTTTTCCCACACCACCAAGCGTCTGCCCTGGGGACAGGAGAAGGGGAGGTCTCCGTGCCACCTGGTGTCCCTGGAGGGCAAATTGGGTGGGGGCAGGTTCCTGCCCCAGCGCCGGAGATGCCATCTGAGACATGGGGTACAGAGGAGGGTGGAAGCAGGAAGGACATTTAGGGGAAGAGGTAGCGCACGCTGCATTGCACGCACACACCCCACTTTTCAGGGCTTGGTACAAATGTTTCTCTGACTTCTGCAGCCCAGCTAGAAATCCCCCCTCAAAGGCCATTTTTTCAAAGAGGCAACAGTGACCCAGCACAGACAGCCTACCGGGGCTAGCACACGGGCAGCCTGCCCCCACTGCTGCCTCTCTTCCCCCTCGGTGGAGCTCAGGCTAGCGCGACACAATGCATAATTAGGTTAATGAGCTAAGCACGGATTTTAATTGGGATTCCCTGATTTACTGGTCTATCTTCTCCTTTTGTTTTACTGCTGGTGAAGGTTCCTAAAAGCTGCCCTTGCTAATGGCTCAGATATCAGAAAGGTCTTACGGATCTTTAATTGTATTTAATCATCAAGGTAATTAATGATCCTTGAGCAAAATGGAGATTGCATCTAGAGTAGTTCCAGTTTTGCCCTTCAGCGTCTGTTGTGTCTGGGCAGAGGCATCCTGCAGACACGTAGAAAGGGGGATGAAGCAGGGAAAGACAAAAGGGCAAGAGAGAGGAGAGACATAGAAAAAGAAAGGGTTGGAATAGCAGGTTAAAAATGGAGAAGGAGCTGAATGGAGGAGAGGGAAGTTGAGAAAGGGAAACAAACCTATTCCTTCTCATCACCTTGTGTGAACACTGCCCTGTCTCACGGCTAACTCCTCTGATGGAGGAGAACCAGGTCCCTCAGCCTGTTCAAGGAGCCCCAAGGTGCTCCTCTACCTTTCTTGCAAGCTATCCCTGAAATGTCCAGCTCTCCATGAAACAGCTTGAAGTTGCACAGAGGTCTCAGCAGGAGCAAGAAGGCAAGCAGAAGGCTGGCTTCCACCCTGCGGCCAGGAGACCAGACCCTGACATCAGAGATCCAGCTGTGTGTGGTGGGGTGGGTGGAGAGGGACCGGGCAGCTATGAGGACCTTCTTGGATTCACATGGCCCTGCCTGAACTACCAGAGACAGGGAGTCATCCCCCATCACCGGGGTGGCATTCCCCAAGGGACAGGGCCTGCAAGCCCTGCAACTCCAGAGCCTGGAGCTCCTGGGGGTGGTTGGTCACCCCGACACCTCCATCCTCTACATCCTCAACAGGCACTCAGTGCTGAAACTCCAGCACGTTTATTCCTGTAAGACAGAGCCACCTGTTTCTGCCGTTCCCCTTTTTCCATCTCTGCTTCCCTCTGGCACCGTTTCACACCCCTTTCTGCAGGAAGACATCTCCAAAGTTCAAAACCCCAGGAGGGAACCGGGGAGAGGGGGAGCAGCAGGCAGCAAGCTGCAGCACGTCCCCTCTCCCCAGCCACAACCCTGCGACTCCGCTCCCCGCTGGGGCCGGCAGCCAACGTCTACTTCTCTCCCAGAGCACAAACAAAGCCAGTCCGACCAGAAACCAGGCTGCCTGCTCCAACTTGCCCCAGAAATGCAGCTTCAGTCAGAAATGTCAGCGGGAAAGCAAGTAATGAAGTAAGTCCCCATGGCTTGGGACCTGCCAGACGAGGGCCGCTATAGGCATGGGGCAGTGCAAAGGAGGCAGAGGTGTGCATGGCTGTGCCGGCTGGCTGAGGAACCCACCCCAGCTCCCAGCCCTGATGACAAGAGATGGCTTCGTGCAAAGAAACCATCGCCCTCCCCTCCTCCAGCCTCAGCGAGTGAGGCAGGGCTAAGCGCAGCAGCTCTGGTGCAAGAACGGAGGACAGCTGCAAGCACTGCATGTGAACCAGAGCAAGGAGCGGTGGTGCCTGCGGGTGCGGTGATGTTCAGGGCTGCGGCAGTCCTCTGCAGCGGAAAAATCCAGCTGTCACAGCAGGATCTGCGAGAAAGGTCTCCTCTCCACTTCCTTTTCTGGTGGGCTCTCCACAGTTGAGCACAAGTGAAAAGCCCTGGCACGGTGCTGGAAGGAGCCTGCTTTTACACTGTTGCTGTCAATTAGCCCCAGCGTGGCTTCAGCTGGGACCCAGCTAAGCTCTGGGAGCTGTGACTTGCAGAGAAGGAACTGGTGAGCTGGCCCTGCACTTCAAACTGGGCATAAACTGGGTTCACAGGCTGGCTCAAGCTTGGAGCAGCCTGAAGTCACGGATGAGGGCTGGGGGCAGAGCTCCCCTCCAGGTACTGAAAGCCCAGCTCTTCCTGGAAACCCTGGACTCCATTACCATGAGAAAGGGACCGTGCAGAGCTGGTCCGGACTGGGAACCTGCCCCTTCCCGCTCTGGAACAGCCTCCTCGCCAGGCAGGTTTCAGCTTGCTTGGGCTGTCAGCTTGGCGGCTCTCACTTCTAGTGGTTTTTTCTCCTTTATTGCCTATGTATCCACCCCAGGGCTTGAGAAAAGGCTGCCTCCTTCTTTATAGCATTAGCAAACATGCCAATTTTCCCCACTTGGAATATTTCATACACAGGCCCTTTTCTCCCACGCTCGCTCCCTATCCACCTTCTCCGTCCCGTGCTGGGATACGGCCACCGTGGCAGTTTGGCAGGGGTGCGCATTCAGGTGCTGGCTGTTCTCCCTGCTTTACCCCTCAGACCATAACAAAATGGAGCAAATGGGGGTACTAGATGTGAAATATGGGGAGAGGAAGAGATCCAGGAGCTGCAGAGGAAGGGGTGCCACCCAGGAACGAGGGACATGGAGAATTGCCAGCGCGATGCACAGAGAACAGGAGAGGAGTAAGGTACAGGCTGGCTCGTGCCTGTCCACAGAAATGGGCTTCAGAAAGCGTGGCACTGCAGCAGGGAGAAAGGAGAGGGCTGGAAAACTGGGAAAGCGATCCGGTTACAGTGTGCTCAGCCCTGCTCCCACAGAAACTCCCCTCCCTGCGGGCAAAGCAGGGTCTCTGTCTCCCTACCAAGGCTGATCCCTGCAGCCCCTGATCCTGGGAACGGCTAAGCTGATTGCAGCAGCAGTGAAGATCTGGATCAATCCTCTCCTCCCTCCCAACACAGAAGATCAGGCTGCCTGATTGTGTCATTTATTCCCCTGTAAACAAAGCAGCTAAATGAGAAACCCAGCCCAGAAATGAGAAACCTTCCTGGTGACACAGCTCAGCGTGGAGCAGCTCGGCAGCGCAGGGCAGAGTGGGGCTGGGGCGTTATCGTGTGAGCTCGTTTGTGCGATAGCTGCCTCGGGCTGGAGCACGGCACCCTCCTCTGCATCCCCACCAACCAAGAGCTGCCCTCCCCGGGGCAGTCCTCGGGTCCTGCTCTGCCCTGCTGCTTCCCTGGCAAGAGAGGGGGGAACGAGGCTGGAAGGGGCTTCTGCCACAACAGCCGTGCCTCAGCCTCCTCCCAGGGTGTCCTCCCACCGGTGCAGATGGGCAGTGATCCTCCTGTCCCTCACGGCAGCCCACCCACGGGGACCTTAGCCACAGCTCAAGAGGAAAGTACCTGAAGCATTTCAGCCCTTGTGCTTCAGGGCAGGAGCTGACCATGGCTTGCTCAGCCAGGGAGGAACGGAACTGCCCCTTCAAGGCATGTCACTTACTGCCCATTCTCGCCTACTGCTAAAACTAGCCACTTTCTCTTGGTTTAAAGGCAGGACTAGGTCCAAAGCCAACATCTGCAGAAGTCGGTCTCAAATCTTGCTGCCTGCTAGCAACTGGGTTGTTTTACATCCCATGCAGGACAGACTTCCAAAAGCTCCTACGGTTCACCCCAGCCAGTTGGGACACAGACTGCTGTGCAGGGTGACTTGGGGAGCAGCCCCTGCTGACAACCAGTCACTCACACACAGGCATTTAAAACTGTCCCACTGCCAGCAGAGCTCCTGCAAACAGATATCCGCATCGAAGGAGGCACTGGGTTGTATCAGCAGCCGCAGAGCCAGGAGATCCTGACGCAAACAGAGGAGGTGCCGAGCTCATCTGTTTGCTAACTTCCACCTGTGTTGGATGCACCAAGCAGCAAAGCCCCTGCTCCCCTCCAGCTGTTTCTGGGAGCCAGGGCTTCAGCGCACGCTCAGCAGGGTTGTGTTGCACCGAGGAAAGCCCGGGGCTCTCCCTGGAGCCACTGGGCATAGCGGTGGTGTCAGGGCTTGCTGGCAGCATCCGTGCCTTCTCCCTCCACACTGCTTTTTGCTCTGCCCTTCCGACACCTCTGCACACAGCAGCATTTGATGTGAAAGAGCAGCCCGGCAAACCCAGCGCAGCAAAGCTCAGCAGCAGCGTGTGGGGAGCAGGGCAGGTGGGAAGGGGGGAGCTGTGGATGCTCACTTGTCCCCATCCCACTGCAGCAGCTCTTCCCTGCTGACCCTGCCTTGAAACACCTGCACGTCATAAACGCGAATGCAAGGACATCCAGTAACTAAAAGCACCGCAAGAGCCTTTTCTAGCCACAGCTCTTCAAAAAGCCCAGTTGCCTTTGTTTGCTGCTGCCTGCTGAGGAAGGATCGGGCCCAAGGACCCTTGCAGTACACAGCGAGCTTGTTTGAAAACTGATCTCAATCCATTGCCTTCGTTTTTTTATAAAGTGGAAATAGAGCAAAAGGTCTTGAGGGATGCAGAAAAGTCACTGACTAGATACACAGCCTACAAAACCTCACCAAGATGTTGTGAAGCCTTTGAACCACTGTTCAAATAGATTTTAAATAGAGTCCCAGGCCTCAATGCGCTGAAGGTGATGAAGAAGAAAATGAAACAAGAATTTTTAATGGACTGTGCACTGAGGACAAATGGCTTTTTCATTGATAATGCCAGGGGCTGAAGCCAAGGGATTCATCAGCACGTTTTGGCATCCCAGGGGACTGCAGGATGCTGTCCATCCTCCTATTAAATAACACATTAACAGGAGCAGAAGTGAAAGGAGTGTGAGGCCTTCCAGCAGCTAGAAGTCCAAGTAAGCTGTTGCCAGCTGCACCCAGGGGACTTCAGTTTTCAGAGTCAACACCTCCTTTAGATGAACGGAGAGTAACTCCTCCTGCAGTGCGGACACCAGCCGCAGCCAGATCTGCAAGCTGGGGTTGTCCTCTGCAACACCACCGCCTTGGTCCCAGGAGCAGCACTGTGCTGGGCATCACCGCCAGGGAGCACGAGCAGCCGAAAGGGGGCTGATGGCTTCGCTCCTGCCCAGCCGTTCCTGCTCTGTCTTACCCGCAGCTTTCTGTGCCACCATGCCCTGCCTGCCCAGGATGCGTGCTTTGCTCTTCATTCCCCTCATGAGGCTCTTCTCAGCCTCTCCATCGCTTTAATGTGACTCTTGGGACTGAGTCACTGGCGTGTGGGAACCCAGGCAAGGAGATGAATCTTGGAGAGACATTAATTAGTTCTGCCATATTCATAAATTAATAAATCTCTCATTTATTCTCCAGATTTAATTTCCCATCCCTGTGTTTTCCCTTCCTGTCACACAAACACTACTAAGAAATGTTGGACGGCACAAGGAGTGATCGAGAGGCAGGGAAAGGGGGAAGGAGGCTCCAAGAAAGGACCCATCTTGCAGCCTGTAAAGCTCTTCAGCATCTCCAGAAAACGACACCAACCTACTTAAATGGCTCCTAACGTTGCAGGGGCAGAAAGGTGAGAGGACAAGAAACCCTGCCCACACAACAAGCAGCCCCCCTCGTGGGAGACCACAGCTCACGCCGCACGGTGCAGACACCCTCATCTAGCTGGCTGGCTGCACTCACTGTGGAGTCAATGAAGAGAAATTTCTACTGCATAATTCACCCAGCATGCATAAGAAATCTACCTTAGGCCGGATGAATCTTAGCCTGAGAGTGCCTATATATTTCCTTAGACATGAAAGAGTCTGGATGATTAGCTCCCTATTCCCATTTGATGTCAAAGCGAGGTCTGCAGGAAGCTGTCCCCAGTGAGACCAAGCCTTTCTCCCCGACTTGGACTGGAGAGAGGGCTCTGCTCACAGCAACACTCAAAGCGGTTCTTCAGGGGACCTTGGCCTATGTTTTCTACAGGGGCTGCCTGGCTGGAGACCCCATGTCATGAGAGCCTGTTCTTTAAACAAATGACTTATGAAGTGCTGGCCTCCTGAAAGGGTTTTAACCTGGACACCCCAAATCGCAAGTCACAAAGCGGAACATCAGGTGAACTGATCTCCTCCTCCTCCAGAGCCCGCTCAGCAGTGCTACTTCATACCCAAATTTCCATGCAAAGCTCTTTCCTTTTTTCTTCTCCCTTTGCAAACTGCCCCTCTATGAAAACTGACACTGCCTGTGGGTCAGATTTCTGACTCATCACTTAAAGATGATGCATTTTGGCCCAATGCTCAATCCAGCCTTTGTAAAACGATGCTTGGCCTCTTCTGCCTCCCACCCCCTGCTGCCCTCCTGATCTACTCTGTGAGACAGAGGCACTGCTAACCCAGCTGTATTTGTTTCAGGGCAGGAATCTGTGACCCCCAGTCTGATGCTGCAAGGACCTGACAATGCAAGGACCTGACGATGCTTCCTATCTCAGCAAAGACAGGGGCTCAAGAGGAGCATCCTTTCAGCAGCAGCAGGAAGGGGAGGAACCTGAAGATCCTACTGTGGTCGGTCCATCAGGTCTTTTCCTTTCCGAAGGCACACACCGCATCTTACCTCCCCTGAATGACCCTGTAGTTCCCAGCCTTGCTTGCAATTTCTTGCTGGCAAAAACAGAGGCAGAAAGACGTGAGGTTTCTTGCCAAAAAATATGTGGTCAGACCAGGAATAAGAGTGGGGTCACTACAGTAGTCTTATCTATAATCAAACTCTCCTGATCAAGCTGTTGCCCTCCTGTGTGCCAGGGACAGCAGGATGTTCACCTGATGCAGATGCAGGGTGAAGCGAAAGTTTTCCTCCCTCATTGCTTCAGGGAAGCAGAGACAAACCCCCCTCCGGAGATGGCCACAGCCTATTGTGAGGTAGGCGACCTATATTCTGGCCACATACAGCAGAAAAGCAACAACAAAAGACAGCAGCCCTTCCCTGCCCCCTTCCCCGCTCCCTGCAGATGTCTGCTGTCTGCTGGCTAATCCGCCGGGCACCAAAGCCTCCCTCCTGGCTCGGTCAGCGGTGTCACACTTCAGGAGGTCATGGCAGCCGGCCCCCCTCCTCATCCTCATCCTCATCCTCATCCTCATCCTCATCCTCATCCTCATCCTCATCCTCATCCTCATTCCCATTCCCAT
>VXAL01004943.1:185738-205319 GCA_013399475.1 Chauna torquata
TGGCCTCCACCACCAATCCCGCTCCCTCGATTTTATTTTTGACTCCTACTAAGCCGGAGTACACATCCATCCGTTCCAAACGGACAGCTGTTGAAACTGAAAATCAGCATCGTAAAGTGGGGGCATACATATTTTGTGGTGTTCACTCCTTAGTACTCCGTTTCCAAACCTCAGCGGCCTGCCCAGAACAAAGGATGCTTTGGCAGAGCACAGCCCACCCAACCCCCCCCCACCGCAACCCTCGCGTCCCCTTGCGCCTGTGCAGAAAGGATGTGGGCCGGATCCTGCGCTGAGCATCACCTGCACGCTGATGAATGCTGATGAACGTGGCAGTGCAAGGTGGCGAACTGGAAAGATCTGTCCCACATGACCTTCAGAACCTGTAAGGGATCCTCCTGGCTCCTCTTCTGACATCTCTACAGAACCTGACACTCAGGACACCAGCAGTAGGAATCTGTGTAGGAAAGACCGTAAAATCTGCCCCAAACTGTGCAGAGTTCCCATGCTTTGTCCAGTTAGGGGGACAAGACACCAACTTGCTGGGTCTGTAAAGGGTGCTAGTCTTCTCTTGGCTTCAGATGGACCATTGCATCTTTTATGCCCATGATCAAGGGGGCAACTGATAGCACAAAGTGTCTGGCATGGTCTGCCTGTCCCAGTTTGCTTCCTTCCTAAGGAAGCAGGTACTCGGTGCCTTTGCCAGTGGCGAAAGCTGCAACCCAGCGTGCCTCCGAACAACACCCCATCCCTGGCAGTCGCCCTGCTCCCCATGCTGCCAGCCGTTCCCCAGGCAGCTCACAACGGTAGCTGCGCTTCGGTCAGCGCTGCGCTACAGCCTCAGCAGGCAGCGGTTTGATCAGCAGGGTCAGAAGCAAGGTCTCCACCTTTGCGTAACTGTCCACAGGCAGGCCAGCGCACAAAGCCCTGCTCCCTCAGAAACAAGACCTGACAAAGCACTGGCCCCTGCGGGTGGACTGCTGGACTCCCTGACCTAATACAGTCGCTGTTTTTTAGCAGGCATGATGTTCTGATCATCAGGAAACAGAGCTGACATGCTGATGCTTGGTCCCTCTCGCAAATAAACCATGCCCTCCTACACAACGAAAACACCAGCTGGCTGAGTCTTGGCCATCCCGCTGCTTATTCTCAAGGGATAGTAATCCAGAGACCTTGCATTGCAAAATATACTGGAGATCCCCACGGATTGACAAATTCCTACAGCAATCCCAAGTCAACATGGAAATGTTGCAAATGGGAGTAACTGGGATCCCGCGTGGGCGCTGTGCTGTGCAGAGGGGCAGGAGCCAGCAGCCGGGACTGAGGTGTCTGCCAACGCGGTGCTGTGGGGTCTGGCTGCCTCCGAGCATGGGCAGGATTCGCCCCCACCTCCCTGGAAAGAGACTGTAGTTTGAGGTGACGAGATGAACAGCAAGTTTCTAAGGCTATTGTGCCGGCGGCTTTCCAAAAGAAAGGACAAAAGGGCAATAGAAACTCCATGGGGACCAGGAGAGGCAGGGTGCTGCAGACCAGCCGACGGGTGGTAGCCTGTCTCTGGCACTGACTTAGGTTCAGGGCTTGGGACAAGGAACATTCCTGGATGCTCCTCTCTAAAGCTGCCACCTTCCAGTTTGGCAATGGGCCCCTCAAAAGCCTGTGTGTCTCTTCTGCGGGCCGACCTTGGCCTGAAGGTGTCTTCTCATGGAGAACAGTAAAGCAATGATCCAGGTGGCCTGGCTGTGGGGTCCAGCCACAGGTGCCTGCTGCAAATATTTCCCTAGGTGGCCAGAATTCCTAATGGGGGAATCAAAGCTCAACTTTTCTCCCTTAGGAGCCTGCAGCAGGGTTTCTGCACTAACGGCTGTAAAGGGTCTGGAAGCCTAATACCAACAGAGCCAGAGGGAAGACTTGCTAGGAAAGCCAGATCCTACTGCAGGAAGGATATCCCTGCCGCCTGTATCCTGGGGAGCAGAATCCAACCATGTGAGCAGACCTGCAGTAAAACCCTGAGAAGGAACAGGAGAAGGGGGAGTGAATGCAGATAACACTTCTTTTATAAATAATATTTCTCACCAGGGACATGCTGGGTGCCAGTCATTTCAGATGCTTTGGCATTTGTTAAGGTGGTTCACTGGGAACTGAGGTGTTTAGAAAACCTGTCACCGAGCAGTGTGCTACAATCTTAAAACAACTGATAAATTAAAAGCTGACCCTGAGCTTTTTGGAAAGTCTGGCCCTATCTGCCTAGCTCTAAAAACAGAAAAAGCGATTTTCATGTTTCGTCGACCAACAAAATCCAGCTTCAGACCTCTGATTAAATATTAACCACTTTGCACAGACCACAGGCAAGATCCACAGCTATTTACTCCTCCAAAGGCAGCTGCAGCAAGAAGCAAACCGAACAAAGCCAGCCAGGAGTGAATGGTGTCGTCCACACCGAGCCTCCCATGTGCGCTTGAGTCAGCGTGAAGCCAGGAGGCATTTCAGAGCACGTGTCACTGGGCTCAGCGCAGGGGGCCCCGGCGCTGCGGGTGCATCTCTCCCAGGAGAGCACGGCCGAGCTGCCCGCAGCCCGGTCCACTGGCTGCTGACGTCAACGGTGTCCTCTTCGGACCCCGCTACAAAACCCCTGAAATGCTGTAGAGCTAACATCGCTTCGGGAGGGTGAATGGTGGCTGCCTGATTTATGCCCCTTTCTTTCCCTTCTCAAAGCCTGGTCTGGGACCAGCAGCGGCCTGACAACGACATTTAGGGACACAGAAGGAGATGAGCGTGTGCAAGAGAGCGCGTGGTGGGACCGCTGCCCCGAGCGGTGCTCGGGCAGCACCGGGAGCGCGCGCGGCCGCAGAAGTCCATGCGGATGCCTTCACTGCCTTGGCCAGTGGCAGCAGGGGCACAAGCGTGGGACGTGAGTGGGAGCCAAAGTCAAACCAATGCCCCCAGGCCATAACTGCCCATTTCTTGCAAGCCCTGCTCTGCATCCGCTCTGGCAGGAATCCGCAGCATCCCACAACTCAAAGCCAGGCTGCGCGGGGGCAGCCTGCAGCACTGGCTCGCTTTGTCCCATTAATGGCTAGGTAATGTTAACACCCCTCGCACGCTCCATGCCATCTTTGAAGGCTTTTCCCCAGGCTTCCTAGTGTCATTCAACGCCCTGGAGCTACAGGACAAAAGGTGATTGTTCCCCATCTTATTTCTAATTATGATTGGAAATAAAAAAGCAGCTGTGCTCTTAGTTGGGCCCCGAGCCAGCCCTGGCGTCCCTCCCCCTGATTTCACAGACATACGCTCAGGTTTCTGATGCACAGAGATCAAATAAGCCATCACTCAGGGTAAGATATTATCCCCTATTACCAATTCAATGCAAACAGCTCTCTTCTTCCCCAGATTAAAAGCCAATTAAAGAAAGTTGCTTTTCAAGGGGAGAGGAAACTGAGAGGGTTTTTTTTGTGTTTTGTTTTTTATGTTGGTCTCTGGCAAGGAAGCAATGTCCCCCATAAGTGTTATCAAAGAGTTCTTTTCAAATCACATTGATTTTGCTCAAAATATTTTGGGACTCCTGTCAGCAGAGTAAGAGAGAAACATGGAAAGCCCAACAACTAAATCTCATCAACTCATGTCCTAAAATAGAAAAAAAGAAGACATTTTACTTGCTGGAGGATCAATGGTGTTTGCTTAAGTCAGCAATTGGTGTTTTGGGTTTCAAGCCTATCTTGGGGCAAGGAAGCCTTACTCTGAAGGTGAAGAGCAAGCTCATAAATCTCGGAGAAGCTTCAAGCCCAGAATATGCTGATTCCCCACTGCAGGGAAGGCAGAGCCAGCAGGAAAAGGGCATTTGCTCTGCAAACAAGAAGCAGGATGAGCACTTGTAAATCGCTAGTCACAAGGGAGCAGGTGACATTCAGTCCTGCTGCACTCAGATCTGGGATACGAGAGGAGAGAGGAAGGTGACTTCAAGCCAGCTCTAAGCTCACAAGGGCCATGAGGCTGACCCCCTGCTTCCCACAGCTCTCACTGGGACACCAAAGCTATCTTCAAGGCAGCAGACTCAGCTCTGGCCCCGAATGCCTCCTCTTGCCCCAGGAGCAGACAGGTCCAGAGACACGTCCAGTGAAAACCATAAAGCCAGAAAAAATCCCCTGGCAGGGACTGCAGCCAGCACGGCGGGACTCCAGCACAAGGTACACACTGATAACTCACTTAATCGATCCCATTTCCCTAGATTTAGTAGAAACAAACAAAAAGCCTCATTGTCGAAAACCCCCGACTGCCTTTCCAGCAAGCATCGCACCCAAAAGGGGCCACGTGCGCAGGCTTCCCCGGCTCGCCGCCGCTCCCCTGGCTGCCTGCTGCCTCCCTGCCTCCCGCAGCGTGCCCACGCCGCTGGGACCCCAGCGCAATCCGTTTGCAACCAGCGTGCACGAAACACCCCGGGGCACACGCTCGCAGCTCCTGCCTGCCGCTCCCACGCCCCGGCCCTGCCACTGGGCTCTGCCACGGCACGGAGGGGGTTTGGTTTGAAGGAAAGGCGATTAGCACACCCGTCTGCCTCGGGAGGTAGGTGGGTGACCTAATGAGGTCCTTTGCAACCTGAATTATCTCCTGTTTCTATAAGGATGCTAAACCAGCACAAAAACATGCCTGTCTATCTGTCAATCTGTCACTTTGTGTTCATTTTCATCTGTCACAAATTAGCCCGGATCTTAGTGTCTCCAAGCAGATAGTTATTTGTTGCTTCCTCTTTTGTTTGCTTTTTTTTAAAGCCATTTCCACTTGAATTACACGCAGACACACGCACAGACACATGCACCCACACACAAATAGCAGCGAGCCCCTTTCACCGGGCTCACTCTCTCTTCCAGGCTTATTTAGTGAGAAACACCAGGAGCAGCTTGGTCTGACCGGCGACCCTCTGCAGTAAAACCTGCAGCCAGACTCGCCCCAGCCTCCTCCGGGGCGCATTCGCCTCTGGTGCAGAGGCAGAGCGGGAGGCCAGGCCGTGCCTCCACGGCCCGTGGGGAGCAGATCCCAGCCTGTTCGCCAGCCCACACTTGCCCACCTGCAGACGTGTTCCCATGCAACCGCAGGTTTTGCATGGGGAGAGGAGGGGCCCGACCGCAGCCCAGCATGCAGGAACCCAAAATCGTGCTCCCACCGCCTGGGCAGAGCGTGAGCACGGACACGCTGGAGACCGCCCGCCACCAGACGTCCTCAGCGTCCCCCGGCTCGGCACCGCACAGGTGGCTTCAGCCTGAGCTCCCACTGGGAGCCACCATGGCCAGAAAGTGGTGAAGTGGTGGGACAGGGACACAGCCACGGCTTGTAGGGGACAGTGGGAGCAAAACAGCTTCTCCTCGGCTGCGTCCCCCTTGCTGGCGTGTGTGCCTGTGATGGGAGCTGGGTGGGAGCAGCGGGGGAAAAGCCGGGGCCGGGACGCAGGCTCCGTGGCTGGATCCCTCCCTCTCCCCTTCGTTTCCGCCCAGGAAAAGGAAGACTTCTCCCCGCCTGTGTTTTTTCCCGGCGTTCCCCCAGCCGCCGCTCATGAAACCCCATCTCAAGCCACCCCGTCGCCACGGCAACGGGCCGAAAATGAGCAGATGGTCCTGGGCGGCCAGGTCCCCATCCGAGGGGGAGCAGCGCGGGGGCTCGGGGCTGGGCAGCAGCGGGGCCTCGGCCACGTGCCTGGGGGACAGGGATGTCATCCTCCGGCCGTGGCGAGACGTCCGCAGGCTTGGTGCCACCATGGGGTGGCCCCGCAAGATGGGGGGACCCATGTGCTGCCCTCCCGAGGGGCAGGAACCCTCTGAGACCCCCCACGCCTGGACTTTCCCAGCTGCGGGGGGAGCCAGCTGCTCTCAGCCACGTGGAGCATCTCCCTGCCCCAGCTTCTCCCTGCTTTCTGGGGGACTGCACAGAGGGCGGGTGCAGGGCTCAGCTGGCACCGGGTCTCCCAGACGGATTCATCTTGAGCAGACAGGGGACGAGGACCGGGGTGGGTGAAGATAAAACCCAGCCGCTAATCTCCCTGTGGATTAAATGTCCACATGGGGCCGTGGCGTGGGGCTTTGGAGCAGACAAACACCCAGGTCCTCCTGGAGGTACCCACCGCTCCTGGAATACGTGAGGGACGCGGCGGGGCACGTCCCATGTGCACGTGGGGAGGATGCACGGAGCCAAACCCGCTCCTGCTCAGCAGCATCGCTCCTCCCCGCGCTGCCCGCTCCCGCGCCAAGCTGCTGCCTTTCCCGTGGCCCTGGCACGCTCACAGGGATCCTGGCCTCAGGGGCCCAGCCTGGCCCAACCGGCTCCCAGCCCACACCCGTGAGAAGAGCCGGAGCCCGTCCTGCCTCTCAGGTGTGGCCCTTTGCCTCCGGGCTCCCGTTGCTGCCAGCCTGGATGTGGCCGCTTCTGCTGCTGGGAGAAGGGGAGCAGGAGGCTCCTTGCAGCCTCACGGTTTGGATGGCGGTGCCCACAGCATCCCTGTTCTGCCGCTCATCTCCTTCAGAGCAGGTTCCCGGGGATTTTTTTTCTGCTGGTTTTGGGGTTCAGGCCCCTTAGGAGGCTCTGGCTTGGTGACACCCCCGATGTGTGCTCAGTGATGCCCTGAGTGCTGGCAGCAAGTCCCCAGGCAGGCACAGTGGTTTGCCCAAGCCAGCTGGGAGGCCGGTGACAGAAACGGCTACAAAACCCAGGTGTTTCGGCTCCTCCGACACCAGAGCCCACGCCCTTCCCAACCAACACACCGAACCCTGCCTCCCACAGCCAGCAGACTCCCGGCCCTCTCATCGGGCTTGTCTGAAGGAGGGAAATGTGCAGCCACAGCCCCCAGCAGAGCGCAGGGCTGGCATGACGGCCCTGGAGCTGCTCCAGCCCTTTCTTCCCCAGCCCGGCAAGCCCTAAAACCCACATCTCGTCTCTGCAGAACAGGTTCGGCGCAGGAGCAGCCGTGCCAGCTTCCCACGCACCAGCACAGCCCAGCCTACCCCGCACCCCCTGCCCCAGTAGCCCTTCTCTTTTTTTTTTCCCCTGCTCTCTTCCTGGATCAAAGCTGCCTCCCCTCCCTGTATTACAAACATTTTTCAGCTGCTAGATAAGAAGCTCTCCAGCAGCTCTTTATTAATCCCACTGGAGGCAGAAAGAAGGCAGCGAGAAAGGACTCAGAGTGGCCAGGACAGAGACAAATGTTCCACAAAACACCTTTGCAAAAGAGAGGCACATTGTTTTTTTTTTTATTTTCCAGAAGGTCTCATGGGAAGCATGGGTAATAATTAACAATTATCGAACTTTAAGCTCTCCATTCCTCTCTGTGTCCTGACCAGGCTTTTATAATAACTCACCCAGTGTGAAGCACTGCCAGCCTGGTGCACTGGGGCAGCAGGACACCGAGGCTCAGCCCGCTGCTTCCTTGCTTCCACACCGAGCCGCAGCGTCTCAGCTCTGAGCTTGCAGGGAGCTGCCATGTGAACCTCCCCTCCCTCCCTCCATGCATCTCGCAGCTCCTTCGGCCACAAAAAGAAATGGTATGCACCTTCCTAGGGAAGTTTCCCCTAGCCTTGGAATACTGTAGAGACCCTTGCATATGGCTAAAACCATAACGTACCCAGCAGGTGGAATGGTGTTGTGGCTTTTACAGCGTACAGGCAGGGTATTCCCGTTATCTGCATCCTGCAGTGGGGCAACTCAGGTGCTGTGAAACTGGCTCACAGCCACCTAGGAAATGAGTGGCAAAAGCACAACGGTGACTGCAGACACCTGAGGACTTGCGTTGCTGTCCCCAGCATGCAGCCACCCTTCCTGCCTCAGCGCTCACAGCAAATACGGCAAGGATCCACAGCAAATACCTCTCACCTTCCTTCAAACCGCCCCCCCAAGACAGTGACTGCAAACCAGAAGTGACCCAAATGCAATACTAGTGGAGAGGGAAATTAAGAGGCCTTTGAATGAAACCAGGCAGGGAAGCCAAAGGACCACGTCCACCCACTTCCACAACTCCAACCCACACACCACACACTCAGCGCAGTAAGAAACTGGGTCCAGTGTTTGCTCTGACAGAATATTTGTACAACTATCTCTGCAAAGCAGCTTCGTGTCTTCTAAAATCCCTGGGCAAGGAGCTGTCTGATCTTGGCTGCTGTGGAAAATGACAAAATACAGGGGAATCACCTTCCCCTGTGCTTTGCAGACGATCCCCTGCTTGTACAGAGAAACGAGGGCATGATGGGCTGCGCGAGTCGCCCTGAGGATGCAGGGCAATACGGGGAGACGAGAGGCTCTGCTAGCAGCAGCTTTGGACAAGGAGAGGCACACAGAGGTGAACGGAGCTAGCCAAAGATATTCCAGGGAGCTTGTGGCAAAGCCAAGAAATGCTGCCAGCCCTTCTGAGCGCAGCCTGCCTTTGCCATCACCTCCAGGCCAAGATTTCCCTTGAAGTAAAAGCTGATTCACGCCCGGTGGAAGTCAGTGTGAGGCAGCAGATCTTCCTGCTTCCAACGAGCACGAAGGGACCGCACGGTACTCTGCAGGCACGGCAGCGCTGGGACGTCAAGAATACAAAAAATATATATAGCTAAAAAGAATGATTTTAGCCTTGTATTTCTGAAGTGAATTTACAGCCAGCGAAAGGTCTCAGATCAATAGCAGCAAAACTGCAAACTGGAGTCCTCCCCTTAGCCACAGAGAGGGTGCAGCTGAGACAGCATCTGCACGAACAGCCTGCCCACGGCCTCTGCCAGCGTGCCTCAGCTCTGACCTTGCGGAGTTGCCTTGAAGAGCAAGAGGGAAACTCCCCCTCCTTCCTTCCTCCCCCTCCCTGCGCAGCTTTTGTTCCCCAGCGGGGAGATCGCTGCTGGATTACTTCACTCGGGTGTGCTCTGTCTGGAGGAGAAGCTGAGTCCCGACAAACTCATTCCCCCCGCGCACCAAGGCGGCATGCTGCCTCGCGCGGGTGCGCAGCAGGTCCCACGGGGTTCAAGGCCATTTTGCAGCACTGATTTTGAATCAAACCCAGCCCTAGAGAGAGTTTATCTACCGGGCTGGCTATGGCATTTCAGGTGGTGAGAGGCTCCACTACAAACAGGCCCGTCTCCTGTCCTGCCACGGCTGCACGTGCGCTCAGCCCCATGCCCAGCGGCCTTTGAAAACCGCTTTGTAGGTTCTCCCCACACAACGCCGGGATCAATGCAGCCGCCGGGCTTTGGCCACGTTGTCCCTGCTGACTGGAACTACGACAGGCAGGCTGCAGCTTTCACTCCGTCTCTCCGTCGCTCGTCGTAACGCAATCAAAATCCCGCTCGCTCGCTCGCTCTTCGCCACGGAGCGTGACAGGAGCAGAGGTGCTGGCAGCCAGGCGGGGTGAGCAAAGAGCCTCTCGCTGCCCCAGCTCCCCGCACGCCTTTGGACAGGTTCGCGGCAGAGGCAGGCTCAGCCTGCCTGCACGGAACGAGCCGCGGCTTCGTGCTCGCGTACGAAGCTGCCCGCTCCTTGCTTAGCCCTGTACAAGCAAAGCTGAGATAGCATCGCAAGGCTCCGGTGTGGGCAGGATGCCTGCCATGCCAGGCGCTGGGCTAAGCTCCCGTCCCAGCGAGCTCCCCCCGGCGCTGACTCACACCCCCTGCCCACACCTTGCTGCTGCTCCCCGCCTCCGTGCGGAGCCCGGCCAGCCAAAGGCCACGCACGTCTCGCCCGCGCCCGCTCCGAAGGCTCGGCCAATTTACGGAGCCGGGGTGATACATAGCGGGCGATACATACAGCATCCGTGATTTGTTGGTCATTATCAAACGGCAGTAATGCAGGGCTGAATTACCCAGACGAGGCAGGGATCAGGCAGCCCGGACCTACTTGCCTCCCCAGAGACTGGCCATAAACAAAACTTAAATAATTAGAGTGCTTGGGCGGAGATGCAGCCTCTAAGTATTCTTAGGCTCACGCAAATAAAGGAAATAAATTCTTGGAAGGTGCCAGGCTGGATGGGGCAGAGGGAGGCTCATTTTCCACATCACTTGAGAGCAGCCGTTATAAATCTCACTGAAAGAAGCACCTCCCCAGGCTAGCGATATTTTTAAACTCCGGGAGAGAGGGGAGAGAAAAAACACATTTTAGTATTTACACCACAGGCGAAAAGAGTATTTAAAAATCAGGATACATTTTTGAAAGCCTGTTCCTGCCACGCCAAGAAAGAGAGAAAGAATATTCTTTCTATAGCATGATAACTGGAAAAATCAGCCCCAGAGAATTCACTCCTACCACCATCCCTCTCTTCTAGGCTGGGAAGTCAAACTCCCAGAAGGACTGGGGGCTGGGGGAGTCAGGGGATAAAGGCTCTTTCACTGGCAAATTGCTGGTTCAACTCCCAGCTGAATCAGTAGCAAATGCAAAGCAGCTCCTCTGAATCCTGAGGGGTGACTTCTGCGCTGCCCCTGCTTGCTCGGTGTCTGGGACAACGTCCCACGGGACAGGAGGTGACAGGGCTCGACGCAGTGGCACCCTCAGGGGGAATGGCAGCCAGGATTGCTGGGCCAGGAGCCCGAGCCCGTAACCAGACACAGAGGGGACAGGCGGGGGGACCTGACACTGGATGTCAAGTGAAGGACGTGGCCCTGGAGCCACAGCAGCCCCACGCAGTGCTCTGCCCGCCGAGCAGCAGGCTCCAGCCTTGCTGCGTGGCGAGGCCACCTGGGCTTTGGGGCAGGGAAACGCACATGTCGCCTCACGCAGAATTGCCAGGCCAGTTTTAATTTCTGATGCTTTAATGTTCCTCCAGCTGGTTAGTGTTTCCTTCCCTGCGGGGAGCGGGGAGCGGGGCTGGCTCCCTTTTGGGTAGTCATCCAGGAAATCTCATCAACTGATCGCAGGACAAGCAGCCCTGCGTGGCCACAGGAGGAGAAGCAATGTCCTCAGCCTTGCTCTCAGGGGCTCCCGGAGGACGCGAGGACAAACCGAACCCTGCCTGAGCACTGCCACCCCCTGCAACCGCTGCAGTGCTCCTCCTGCCGAACTCAGCCCCGACTTGCCCCCGGCTCCTCGGGCACTGCCAGCACTCCCCTTTTTACGAGCTGTGCTCTGTGCAAGCCTCTCTCCTTCCCATCCCTCCCACCTCCTACCAGGACTGCTGCCGTCCTCGCAGAAGGATCCTATTCTGCCTGTATCAAAGGGATGCATGAACACACCCATTAGACATCAGAGCGCCAAGCAAATCCCCAAACAAGCCGCCTCTAAAGAGCGCGCTGCAATCGCTCCCTCTGCAAGGAGATCCCAGGAAGCCCTGCCCCATCTCTGGGTTCCTGCTGAGCCCAAGCACATGAGAGAGGTCTGGCAAGCTCAGACCCATCACCAGTAAAAGTCTCTGCATAAAACTTGCACCAGAGTGCTCCTGGCCTCGCAATTCCCCCTTCAGCACACAGCAGATGTCCAGGGGCTGCCCGCATGGCATGCCCTGCCCGAAGGAGGGCCCTGCAGCTGCCTGGGTCTCACATCGCCTTGCAGCAGGATCTCACAGGGGCTGAGCTGCAGGTGTCCCGAGGAATGGCAGCAGGTCCCCTCCTCTGCATGCCCCCTGGGACACAGGGGAAAAGCAACGGCAGCACGGGGAGCCGGGAGTGCTGCCCGCGGGCTGGATGTGCCCACGCTGGGGCAAGCACCGGGACAGAAGTGGTGCTCTGGTGCCTGCGCGTTGGTTCACGTGTTGGTGCACGAGTGTCTTTCATAACCATGGCCTCACAGGGAAAAGCAAGAAGCTTTTTCTAAAGCCTTTCGTAAGAAACCATGCGCTTTAGCAATATGACACAACGAGCAGAGCACTTGGCTTTGAAGTCGCGACGCTAGGTGTCCTGCAGGTTTTGATGCGGGGCTGCTCTGAGACTGCCCTTACTTCAGCACCCACCCCCAGGTCTCAGCCCCTTGATACACGAACATGAGCTCATCCTTCCAGAGTAAGATACGCAGAGCTCCAGCGTGTCCAGCTGTGGGGTGCAATGCACAGACTAACAGCACCCAGCAGCACTGCCAACAGAGCCAAGAGGGGTCCTGTATCCCATGGAAACTGGCAGCTGATACGAATTATAACATGGCAAGGATGCTGCTATGCAACACATCCCTGGTCCCTAGTGACCATAAATGGGCACAGCCTCGCTTCTCCCCCGCATCCCGAAGATGCTCCTCTCTGCAGCTCGGTCCCAAGCCACCGTGCCGGTGCGGCTGATGAGGGGAAGAGCATGAACAGCCCCAGCAGTGAGCAGCCATTGTCTCCGCTGCACGCCGCCGAGCCACTAGCTGCTGCCTTCTGTTCCAGCCCTTAAAAAAACATCGCTTCTCAAATGACGCTGGCCTTGGTTAACTGGGTAGGGTGACATAGGCAGGAGCAACGGTTAATGCAAGGGCATCCTGAGTGCTGTGACCTTTTTGGAGCAGGGGAGATCTTTTTCCTGTGTGAACTTACAGCCCCTAAACTGACTTTGATTATCCATCCGTAACATTTCCCCTAGACTTGGCACCCCCAGGCTAGGAAGGTCGTCAGCACAAGTGCTCTGGCGGGGATGCGACTCTGGGCTTGCCTACAAGGGGTCTCAGTGCTTATTGCCTAGCCCAGGAAAGTCAAAGAACCCATTACATGCCTCTCACTGAGAAAGAAGTAACCACAACTTGATGCAGCTTAATTCTCCGGTGAAACCGGTGTGTTCCTGACTGCAGGCTTTGTAGGAACGTTTAACCGACGCGCACCCTCCTCCTGCCCACCCCTGGCAGTCACTCTGTGGGCACGCAGCGCTCGTCAGTCTGCACCGCAGCAGCTCCAGCAGTTGGGAAAGCTGGGCCTGCCGCACGCCAGCACACCGGGACCACCTCTTCGTTTCTAGTCCCTGCCCAGGGGAGCAAGAGGAGAGGTTTCAAGGGAGGGGACCTCCGGCAGCACTGTGGGGCTGGGCTAGAGGAGAGCTGTGACGCCACGGTGCGCTGATAACGCACCCGGACCTGGACTCTGAGCTCGGCTAACTCATTTGTTTGGGCTGTTCAAGGACAGGCAGGATTCATTTGTCCCTTGCTGCTCGCCCCTGCCCTGAGTGCCACAGTGCCTCGCACAGGCCAGCACTGCGATGATATATTGAGCTGCTCTACACAGAAACCGGGAGAAGGCAGTGACGGAGATGCTGACCTTTCCCCTCACCTATCCAGCTCTCTGTTTGACTCCCAGTAATCACTGTTTATCATATTAAACTCTCCCCTAGGTCTATGACTTCTGCCCATCGCAGACAGTTTATAACCCTGGCTTTGCTAGGACACTCGGTGCAACATCCTCTAATTACAGGGCTCTGCTTGGGCTCTGGAGTCCCATCTGCCTCTTCTACACGTCAGCATTGCGTCCCAAGTCCACAGCCAGAACTCTGCCCCCAGACTTCCCCCTTGGGCTGTCTCCCCTGGGAACAGTGAAAATGGTCGGTGAAACCCTTCTCTACCAGCTCACCTCTGGGCCCAGGGGGTATCTTCCTGGCGGACAAGAAATGAAACCTGTTCCTGCATGACATGGCCACAGACCCTCCACCATGGTGGCCCGTGCTGACACCCTGGTCTGTCACCCGGCCCAAGGAACAAGGCTGGTTTTGCTCTCAGGTGGCCACGGGGTGCTCGGCGCCAGCCCCGGCGCCTCCTGCACAGACGTGCCTTTGTGCCCGGAGCTGCTCTCGCCTGTCCCCAGAGCAGAAGGGCTGGATGCTAGCCACCAGCTGCGAGCTGCACGGACCCTCTGCCCTGCTTGGTCGTGCCTCCGGATGCCTCGCTCCAGCACAGGGGGGAGGAATGGATCTTCCACGGGAAAGGAAAAACAGACTCACGATCAGTCTGATTACGGGGTTTTCCCAGGTAGAGAGAGAACTGCTGAGAAGAGAGATGGAGGCAGAGTCCTCATGACTAACCAGGCTTGGGAGCACCTTCTGTCTCATAGCCAGGTGGCCCATCTGGTACCTGCTGCTGCTTCAAGGCAGTGATGTGATTTGTGGGTCCTTCAGTAACATTCCTGCATGGTCGGGAGCAGACGGAGCCACTTAGCTCTCTCCTGCAGTTAGAAAGGCAAATAGGCTCAGGTGGGGACCAGCCACCCCTGTGCGTTATCTTTCAGGGAGGGGAGTCACGTGGATCCTGCCTCTCCTTATGCACTTTCATTTCCAGAACAGGGCACTGGAGATGAGATCATTCATCAGGTTGGGTCCATTCCTCCTACCCGTCCCCACCCAGCACACCGTGGAGAAGCCAAAGGGACCGGAGAGGCTGGCCAGGTTCACCACAGACCCGTGCCACACAGGGCACAAGCAGCCTGGGACAGGCACGCAGCAGGGGACCGCAGCTCGCGCTCTCCCTCTCATGCCAGTAGCTGCTGCTCGTCTGCCTCGGGATTGCTGCAGAGCCGAGAGCTGCTGCAGCTTTTATGATGCCAGCCTGTGTAAATGCTGCATCAGCCCCAGAGACAGGGAGAAACAGCAAACGGACAGCAATGCCTTAAACTCCCCACGCCTCCTCGGGTGCCCATGGAGGCAGGGAAATGGCAGCACAGGGCTGTAACATAACTCTGTGCTGGAAACCATAGCCCTGGTGCCTGCAATTTTCGTTTCTGGGAACTGTAGCTCTTGTGCCTGCAATTTTCATTTCCCTCTTGTAAGTGCGTGACAGAGACGAGGGTGGAAATGCAGAACTTTAACCCCAGCACAGTGACATGGTGAAACGCCAGGGATGTACCTGGCTGCTGAGGGTTTTAACCCAAACTGTTCTTCTTCCCATGGACAACACTTCTGTATTTGAGCAGCTTGGGCTCTGAAATTCCTCTTTTGCTACGGAGATTCCCCATGAAAACCAGGCTGGGAGGGTACGTGCGTGTGCAGTGCCTCACCCTCGCCTGGGCAGAACCTTCTCTGGGGGAAGCAGAGAAAATTGAAAGGCCAGGAAGATATCTGCAGCTCAGCAGCAGCCAGGGGGAGAGCAGAGGAACATTTCACAAGAGGTTTCATGCTTTAGTTAAACAAATGTTCACCTAAAACAACGATCTGGGTTTGGGAGCACTCGGCGCAGAGCTCTGAATTCTCTGTGCTGGGATTGCAGGGCTCTGGTAATTAACACTAGAAGTGTCTCAAGTGCAAACTGGGTCCCAGCTCCAGCGGCTGGTGGCACCAACTCACCCTGCATCAGAGCTGCCCTGATTTAATCTGACGTATTTGAGAAGGCAAGATCTCTAGGGCTTGCTGAGGTTGGCGTACCTTGTCCCTTTCTCACTGGTTTCTGCTTTTTGCCCTGATACGCCTTACCGGCCTGTGAAAAAGACTGAGCAAGAGCCACCACAACCTCGAGCAACGATGTTGTAAGACGCAAACCTTTTCTCAGAGGCCCCGAGGACTGTGGCCATCCATCTGAGGACTTAGCAGCTCATCCCTGCAGCATGCGCTGCAGCCTGACTTCTGCTCTTCCCAGAAGACCTTCTCCCCAGCGCTGTCCCCATCTCCCCCCAGGCCTGTCCACTGGCAGTGCTGCGCAACTCCCCAGGGCGCTGCCGGTGGGCAGGAGCCTTCCCCTGGCTGGTGGTGGCCACTCGCTGCTCTCCCCGCCTTGGGACGGGCTGTCCCCGCTGTCCCCAGCCTCAGCGGCACGAGCAGAGGGCAAGGGGTGCCCGTGCAGACGCTGGCCTGGGAAGCAAGTCACGACAACCGGCTCTTCTGGTTCCCTTCGTGATTCAGCCGAGGTGTGCGCGGTGCCCAAAGGGTCCTTCAGGTGCCTTCCTGCAAACTCGGCGCTGTGGCTGGCCCGGCGCAGCCCAGAAGAGGGGCGACGCGAGGAGAGATGTGCCAGGCTCCGCCAGCATCGGCATCTCATCAGCCACCGGCTAACTGCAAGCGTTAGCCCGGCGCTAGCTGCGGTGCGGCGCTGCCCCTGCTCCTGTACGTCCCTTTGCAAACGGGTCCACGTGCGTTGGGCTGGGAGCTCTTGCTTGATTAACGCTGCCGGTCGGGAGAGCAAGGAACATTAACCACGGCTGTCCCCTGGCTCTGACCACGGGGCAGACACTCCTGCTCGTGGGCTCAGCTGGCTCCCGGCACAGCCTGTCGCCTCGCCCACGCTGACACATCCATGAGCTCATGAATTCACGCCAGGTTAAAACTCGACGGGTCGGTTCCGCTGCAGCAAGCAAGGTTTAATGAGAAAATACAAGCAAAGGACACTCTTTTGCTTCCTGAAATAGCCTGATGTTGTTGTTTCTGAGTTTTGGGAGGAGATAAGTGGAGGGAAGAAAAAATAAAAAAATAAAAAATAACAGCTCAGAGCAAAGGCAGAACAAAACCTCGGCAACTTTTTGCCTTCTGGAAGCTGTTTTGGGTTATTAAAGCAGCTTTATAAAGCACAGGATGGGCCAGATCCTGCAGCGGCACACTGTGACTACTCCCAGCGCTCCGGAGAGCTGTCACATCTCCCCAAAAAAGAACCCGTCCTCCAGCTGCAGCCCAGTTTGACCCAAGGCCTGCGTGTCACTACAGCTCAGCCAATGCTGCTTTCAAGCCCGCGATGGAAAAACCCGATGTCACGGCTTCAAACACCTCTGCAGCTCTCCCCTGCTGAGGATCTCAAAGCATTTTGCAAAGACAGACTCACGAGCCCCTGTCTGAGTCTCAGAGGTAGCCCGGCGGTAGCAGACAGGGATTTGTCCCCAGCCCGAGGGCAGCGTTTGGAAACAGGGGCCCCAAGCCGGGCCAAGCACAAGATGAATGCCGCTGCTCTGCGTGGACGCAGCTCAAGCAGCACCGAGTTTCACACCGGGGATAAACACACAGACTGTTAAGACTTGCAAAGCATAAATTGAACCACAAGAGTTTGTAACCTCTGACGATCAGCTGGCTGGGATCTCTCCTCCCCAGTACCCTACGGCTTTCCAACAGCCCCGGCTCACAGTAACGTCTCGCCGCCCTGATGCCGTAGCCGTCGGTGCCTGGCTGGTACCAGGTTAACGCTTCCGCACGGCAGGCAGGCAGACTTGCACGGACGGCTGCAGGAACCCTGCGCTGAATCCATTCTGGATGATTAAGCCGATTACATTAAAGACAATTTGTACAGCAGATTTTTATAAGGGACTCACTCCTTACAGCTTTTACAGGGGGTAACTTCTATGTCCTCCTCAGAAGGAAAGCTAACATTGTCGGAAGGGGGAGGCAGTATACATGGATGGGAGCAAAATACAATGGCATTGATCAGATGAGCACAAAAGGTTTTCCAGAAAGCAGGTAGTGTCTCCCGCCTTCCTCCCATCCTTCCGGGTGCTAAGTACCAAACAGCATTTTCCAAAAAAAAGTCCACAGCTAATAATTCACTTATAACAGAGAATCTTACGTTCCCCTCTCCCCTTCTCCTTGATCAGCAAGCCTGGCTGCGTTCAAAGCTTGCATATGGCTCGTTATGTATATACCCTCAGCTTCTTTTGGCACAACCCATTGCCAGCTGGAGGAACTACCTGCCTCGGTACGGCATTCGGACCCGTAGTTCAGTAAGGATCACCGGTCTGTGGTGGCTTCGTGCAGCGCCTGGCACTGCATTGTGCTGGTCCTTCCCTGCAGCTCTGGGATGCATCCACAGTACAAATAAGCCCACAAATGAATGAAATGAATGAATGAATAAACACGTAATATAGCACCAGCCATTCCTGCAAATGTGGTGCGTCCATCACTAAACTGGTCCGGCCGAGAGTCTCGCCCACACAGGCTTCAGGGCACTGAGTGATCACCGATGGGGTCGGGAAGGATTATCCTCCCGGAGCATTGCAGCGCTGCCCGTACCCTTTGCTTGGCAAGGCACTGCTAGATGCACCACTGGCTTATTCTGGCAGAATATAATAATAATTCTGGCAGCGGGACAGTGCAAGACAAACTATTGAGCTACTGCAGAGTGGCAGGAGACAAGATTGCCTGACTGCTGGCAGCAAAGCCTCGAGAACAGCCAAAAATAGAACAGGTGGGGAAAAGAAGTCTCCTGTGACAGAGCAAGGTGAAACGCCAGGCTGCCCCTGATCGCTGCCTGTGTCTCTCCTTGGTGAAAGCAATTCCTACAGGGACTAGGGGAGGATAAAGCCCTTTTGGTTTACCCGGCACAGTCACCACAGCATCACCGCACACCCAGCGCCTTTCCCAGGGCTGTGGGGAGGGAATCCTGCATGGGGCTGCCTGGTGGCTGGGTAAGAGGGAGGGAAGCCCACGTAAAGAACTGCATGGAAAGTTTTGCGGCTCCTTGCGAGGAGCCAGAGCTCAGCCAGGCACCTGCCTGGAAGCACAGAGGAGCGTGGGGAGCCCGAGGCTGTCCCTTCCATCACCGCTTTTTGCAATGCACAGCAGCTCCCTTTGTCCTGGGAATACAGAGGCATATCCAGAACCGGTTTCTCTTCACTCTGCTAACCTTTCACCTCTCACAAAGTCTGCCTGGTTTCTTGACCAGCCACCCCCTGTCCCCATTTCACCTCTGTCTTCACCCGTTTTAGCCAGACCATCCAGTCACTGTGCTCTGCCGATCTCCCATGCCCCCGGTGATACGATCTCCAGCTTTGCTAGCACCAGGGGACCCTGGGCCCTGGCGTTTGCTCCGACGGCTGGCCCTTTGGCTCAGCCCTTGCTCTCTGCAGCCACAGCTCACAGCCCAGCCAGCCTGGCTGCTCTTCTAGGAAGCTGCCCCAGCCCAAAGAGAGGAAGAACGGGGGCAGTTCCACCCCGCGCTCACTGCAACTTCTCTCCAGCTGCAGACCTCCTCCCTCTGCAGACACAGGCTCTCCCTTACCCCTGCCCGGGGGTAGCACATGCGCCCGCTGCCACCGCTCCAGACCCAGCCACCACCAGCCTGGCCTCGAAAAGGCAAAAAAAAGGGTTCTATTTGCATTTCCCAGCTCATTCACGGGCGCTGTAAACCCGGACTGCTGGTCACCCTTCCATGTGAATGTTTCCGACAGCCGACTCTGGAAAGCCCTCCAGGATGGCGTTAACCCCTTTTGCACTGGAGCAGAACAAGAGTCCCCCCAGGGCACTTTACAAAGTGGGTCACCCGCCCGCTGCTAACAGCTGTGCTAGAGCCCAGGGCAGCACCAAGCCCGGGGTGGGGACACACGGGCTGTTCTGCAGCCGCCGGGAGAGGTCCAACGAGCCAGGGAGCTGCCGATCCAAATCTCTGCCCATCTCCTCCTTTCCAGGGAACCAAGAATCAGGCATGCCAAGTACAAAAGCAATGAAAGGAAGGTCTGAAACCTGGGAGCAATCCAGCCCCTCTGCAAAAGAGCCCGTAGGAAGTGTGCGTGTTGAGGGAAGGGGGGATTTCGGGGATGCTGGACAGCTGAAACCTCCCTCTCTCCTTCCGAAACATCTGCGCTCATTACCCAGCCTTGTGACTCCCTTTCCCGGGAAGCCTGGCTGCTATGCCTCGCTAGACGTTGCTCGATCCAAAAAGCAAACAAACCGCCTCAGCTTCCAGGACTCCGGAGCCCACTGCCTGCAGCTGCTTCCAAAACAAACGATCGTGTTGTTCCTCTCCAAGCTAGGGGTGAAATCGGCCCCGGCTCTCTCCCAGCCTCAGGCAGATGCTTCCTCACCT
>VXAL01004944.1:0-15480 GCA_013399475.1 Chauna torquata
ATTCTGTGATTCTGTTTCCCTTTAATAATCTGACTGTAATATGAAGTACCCATTTACTATTTTTCAAAGTACATATAAATGGCTGTCAGATTAAAGACAATGAAACTTAAACATTTTATAGGAGGTCTAAACCACATTAAGAGAGCATAATTGGAGAACTATCTCAGTTTTTTTCTTCATCATTTTTGCGATGAAGAAAATTGTAGCCATAATGTAAGTAATCTTCCATTTGCCATAATGTAATAATCCTTCTAAGTAGCTTAAAATTTTTAAATCCCTCTTAATAAAGTTGGTTTGCTGTTCAGCACATGATGCAAACTACTGTCATTGTTTCATAGGAAGATAGGATGATGCTGTGAGCTGGGAAATTTGTGTGAGGCTAGGCTGCTTGTTCCATTGCTGCTCTCCAGTGACAATGTAGCTTGCTGTGTGAAGGCACAGAACTAAAGTCTCTTACTGGTATTCTGTTCCCATATATTTCCGACTTGTCACTGAGGAAGTGCTGTGAGTTAGTGACTTGAACATTGAACTAGGCAATTTACATCCTGTTTTGCTAAGTCTGCAGCTTGGCCCATTTAACTTTTAAACTCTTCACAGGGCCCAGGGATAGCATCTCACTTCATGTTGCATCACTCTCAGGAGGGCAGCTTGAGCCCATTTCTGTATGGGTAAATACGAGAGCTATCATCAAGCTCTCCAGCAGTCTTGGCAAGCAGACAGAAGTGAGCTATGCCATTTGAGACAAAATTGTGAGTAGAAATCAAGCAGAGGTCTTAACATAAGCTAGCCTACCATGAGAGCCTCTCTGGCTTTGCCATTGTGGTCTAAGACATATGCATTGAGTTTCCAAAGCAATCACACTGACACAAGTGAACCTCTGGCTTGGGAATTCCTTAACAGCCTGATTGCTAGCAGTGGGAAATATCTACCTGCACAGTCTCATCTTCAGCAGTCTCTACTGGGCCCTGACTAGACAGATAATCTGCCCCAGCAAGTTTTACACTTGATCTTCAACTGGTAGCTGTAGGTGCTCTGCACTGTATCAGAAGTGGGCCCTCCTGCTTGGTCTGATCCTTCAAACCATAATTAAAATACATCTAATTCCACTTTTCCTACGTAATGACTAGGACGCCTGTATTAATGGTTGATAAAGATTCCCATTTCACTTTTCCGTGCTCAAATACCTTGCAGTCGTTAGAGTGGAAGGAGCTCCTGCTAGGCTTCCTACCTATTCTTATCAATTTAAGGGCACAAAGATAGATTAAATTAATTCCACATTGCAGGCCGCAATTCTATTTTGAGCAGCTTGCATTTGAAACTTATCCCCCTATATACCAGACACTGATTTAATTAGACAGCAGGTATTGATCTAGCTGGGCTGGTACTGTAATACAGAAAGAATATTGTCTTGCATTCTTTGTAATCCTCAAACCCTCCACCTCCTTGCATGTGACCAGATTGTTGCGTTGTCAAGAGATACTTTTGCTCTGTATCTGTTCTATGCAATAAGATGGGGGTAACCTGATATATGTCTCCAACTCCTTTGAATCACAGATCTGGGTAGTGCTAGACTGAGCAAACTGTGAACTTTGGACACCAAGAACATTTTCTTCTTTGAGGGATCACTAAATTCAGATCTGGGTGTGCTTTGATGTAAGTAGCAAACATTGGTGGAATCCCAATACGAGTGAAGTCTGAAAGCTGTTCCTGTACGTTTGCTAACTGACTTCTCTGCACACACACACACAGAACTCCGTTTTGGTATCCGTTCCTCTGTAACTGCAGCATTGAGTGAAGGGTTGCTCACTGATATGCTGTCCAGGGGAAAGGACCAGGACATGTTTTTATTCTGTGTGCCTATAAATCCTAGGAGAGGGTTAAACTAGAACAATTCCTCCAGGCTCACTCTAGCTATTGAACAGCCAACCACTTCCATTGGGACACACAGAGGGAGGAAATGTTAGACCCCTGTACTTTCATCTCCTTCCTCTTTCCTGACTCCATGCAGGCTTTCTTCTATGCAGTAGTAAAGCTCTTGTTCATGGTGAGTTGCAAAAGAGGACAGAGGAGCAGAAAGGAGCCCAGGTGAGATGTAAGCAGAAGCTTTGGTCTTTCTTTCACCATTAGATAGTGCACTGTGAACCAGGGTGTTATGTCAAGGTATTGCTAGAGAGTTCCACGGAAACAGCCTCTCAAGAAATCTTTTTAGCTCTTAATTGCAGTAGCATGAAAGAAGAAGGGAACAAAAACAAACACAAAAGAGTGAAAAGATCCACAAAGTAAAAGTGAAAAGTAATAAGAAAAGTTTCCACTTCTGCTAATAGTTGTTTTTCTTCTTCCTCTAACTGTGGAGAGATTTCATGTAGTTCACTTCTATCTCACACTCATCCCTTCTCTTCCACTGGCATCCTTTTAGGGTTAAGGACACCTTCAGTCCTGTTTTTAAGGGGCAAATAAATAAATAAGACATGATCTGTAACTTTTTGTTTTCACATTAAGTCAAATTTTATTTCTCTGAAGCCAAATTTGACAAACTGACTGCGGAAGAGAACAAGAAGAAAAGCAGTGGCAAAACATACATCTTGTTTGCCTCACTGACTTTTACTTGGAGCCTTACTGCTGCAGGAAGGCAAGGCTGAGTGAGATCCTGCTGACCTGTAGAATCACTGACATCGTTTGAGTTGCCTCACTGGTCATGAGCTCATCATCAAGTTGTGGAGTAAGGATCTGGGAAACGAGGAAAAGGACAACCACATGAGAATGAATATAGGAACCAAGTCTGACAGTCACAGAATCACTACAGACTACTACAGGCTAGAAGGAGTCTCCAGAGGCCTCTTGTCCCACCTCCCACTGTTGCCACCACCAGATGAGGGCAGCTATGGCTTTATCTAAATGAGGCCTGAAAACCACAATGATGACGACAGTCTCCACCTCTCCGGTAACCTTTCCCTCATGGGAAAGAAGCTAAAGTCCTACCAGAACAATCTCCCAAGCTGCACTTTGTGGCTGTTTTCCCATGGTTCCCTGCAGTACAGAGAGCATTAGAAGCAAAAATATTATGCAGAAATTTAGACTTCAGCCTTTCCAGAGCTCTCTAGTAACATTAACCAGGACTCAGCAGCCTATAAAAGGAATAGAAACCCAGCAGATCTGTGTGCATCAGACTGCAGGTGTCTTCAGATATATGGAAAGGACTTCATAAAGAGGTTCTCAGAGTTGTGCAGTGTAGCTAGCAAGGGACACAAGCCCCCTCTGAGAGTGAGAAAAGGGCTGTGTGAGAGTTTAAGAACCAAATTGCCTTGTGCCTCACAGTAATCATGAAGTGGAGATCTCCTCAGTCAGAAGTGTCTGAAGTCTGAAGACAGAAGAATCTGGCTGCAGAGAGGAAAAAGAACAGCAAATTATGAGAAAAATTAGTAAGTACAGTTTCATCTCAATTTTACCATAGAATGAATATTGACGGTCTCAGGTACATCATCACCTTGTACATCACACTCCTGGTGACCCAGTGGACATCTCAGAGCAGACAAAGTGACTGTGACCTCACTCTGGAGTCTTCATTATATGTATTTAGTTGATTGAGTTACAACCTCCAAAACTACCACAATTAAAGCAGTCAGTGTTGAAGAAACAATCCTTCAGTAAGCCCAGGTACATCTGCAGGTACATTCTTTTCACTTTCTAGAATGACTGGAGGAATTAATTTACATAAATAAATAAAAACAACAGGTATTCCTGTAAGGTTTACTACAGCTTATGTGGAAGATTAAAATTTCATGGTCATCACTTTTCATGGTACACAGCCAGATGCAAGACAATGTATAAAGGCAAAAAAAATACTATCCCTGCCTGCTTAAAGGGAAAACAGAAATAACAGCAGCAATAAAATAAAATAAAANGTTTTGGTGGTTTTGCTGTATAGCAATAGTAAAAGGGCTGCCACAGAAATGATATTGCAGATATTACTCACAGTTGTATTTATAAGTCATCTAATTGCAACACTGAGTTCACACAACTATCCAAGATCCACTGATGGCTACAATGATACAGCTTGACAGGAGAGTAAGCATGCGCACTGCTCACATTTGAAGGGAAGTAGGAAGATGGCTGAAAGTGGCAGTTACCTACAGCTAGTGACATCACAAAATTTGGAAATATCAGAATGTTTCTGAACATTGGATGTTCATATACAGTTAAAAGAGGAAGCAGCTATTACCTGCCTGATTATTTTCAAGATTGCAATGAAACTGTTTGGGGAATATTCACATATCTTAAAAGTATACAGGAATATAAGTGGTTTGGAATTCAATAATATATCACTTGCAGTGGTGATTATAACATGGGTAAAAAGGGGAAGAAGTAAAGCACTTGATAGAAGTATTAATAGTTTGGCTTACATGGACTTTCTGTGAGGGGGGAAATTACAACAAAGAATTCAGGACAAATTGGGTTGTCATACCTCTAACACATCTAAAAGCACACCATGGCAAAAATAGAAAAATAAAAATGGTCTTAATTTCATGGCATGCACTACAGTCAAACACCTGGTTTCATATTTTGATTTCAGCAAATTGTCAGTTAAATGATTAAACTGCTTCTTCTAAAGCAAATATTGACTTCTCAGGAAATAGTGAGATTCACAGTTTAACAAAAAGGCTTCTGAGAAGCTACTGCACTTTCTCAAGAAGTCAAAGAGACAAACAAGCAATCCCACTGTGCTACTTTCAACATTTGTTGTTCTGAAACCGACATGCTCATTCCCTTTAATCGATTTTAAAATATTTCTTTTCCTGTTCTGCGCTTTGAAAAGTTCCTTTCTGTCACTGGAACAGAACCCACATCACAATGAATACAACCAGCCGTCATCTAATTTGGTACTCTGCATCTGATGCTGTTCTTCAGAGGAATATATACATCACTCCTGGCAGAGATTTTTTCAGGCATTGGAGTATAAGTTCATACTTCCCATTCCCAAGCTCTGTTCAGAAGCTCTTAACAGCCCTAGCTCTTCCTGATACCCATATATACAACACAAACTGTGTAGCCTTGTTAAATTCTCACCTTTTGTGTTCACCACAGACACTACTGACCGCTTTAGTTACATCACAGGCATTTGACTACTTCAATTGACTCCCTCTATGCATGGTTTGTGATAGAAAGCTAAATATATATATAAGCCATTTGTAGAGCTTAGAGATACCCTGTATTCAGCGGAAGGAGTTTGGAATCACCTTACAAAGTAAATTATGGGCAAAAAAGCTACCTCTGTCACAGTCTTCTGGGATTGAGTTTGGAGGGGGAAAAAAGCATATTTGCACAGAAAAACATGAAACAAAACCACCTCTGAGAGAAAACAACCACAGCTGTTTGCCTCTGGAGTGCCCCATCCTTTTGATGTGACCAGCTGATGTTTATGAGTTGGAGCTGAAGAGCAGTTAAGTGCAGTTTATATGCAGCTCCAAGGCTATCTGAAGTGTGATGAGGTTCAATTTGTCTGATCTGTGACTGACTAAAATTCTTCATTCATACTGACATCATTAACTTATTACAGTATTTCCAATTAAGATCCATTTAGGCCTGTTGTATCACAATTTTGTGGGACTGATATTCATAACTCAGATCATTTCCACAATACGCTCTAAATGATTTACAGTATTGACTTGAAGAACTTGCATGGTGCCTATACTGTGCATAATGCTTTCTGTAATATGTAAATAACACCTATGTTCATGAAATCAATTTGAATACAAATATACACAGTGCCTTTTACATTCTATCAATTTTCTCACCTTCTAATTATACCCTCCATTGCAGCCCCTGTGCAGGGAAGTATCACTAACACTTCTATTTATTGACTGATACAGAATGAAGGCATATTTCTCTGCAGAAGATTTGTGATCCATGAGCCTGTTACATTAGGATTGCAGATAGCAGATTAGTTTCAGATTTGTCTCATTCAGAAATCACTGACAATCGTGTTCCATACTGACAGTCACTGCTGTGAAAATACCTTCATGCTGTGAAATTTTGTTTGCTATCTTTGAGCATTTATGACGTTTTACCCTGTACTTATAATCCTGATCACAGAAAATAAATCCTTGATCATGCAGGTACTCTGTGAAAGGCAATTGCAAATATAAATGGCAGAACAGAGCGATCTTACAATCAAAATCACAGAATCACAGAATGGTTAAGGCTGGAAGGGACCTTTGGTTGTGATGTGCTTCAACACCCCTGCTCAAGCTACCTAGAGAAGCTTGCCCAGGACCACATAAGATCTCCAAGCAGAGACTCCACAACGTCTCTGGGCAACCTGTGCCAGTCACCTGAACAATAGTAGTGCAAAACATCAAGAATGTTTTGATGGAACCTCTTCTGTTCCAGTTTGTGCCCATTGCCTCTTGTCCTGGCACTGTGCACCACTGAAAAATAGCATATCTCCATCCTCTTTGCACCTTCCCTTCAAGTATTTGCAGACATTGATAAGATCCCCCCTAAGCCTCCTCTTCTCCAGGGGGAACAGTCCCAGCTCTCTCACCCCCTCCTGATAGGTTCTCCAGTCCCTTGATCATCTTGGTGGCCCTCTGCTGAACTCTTTCCAGTACGTCCAGGTCTCTCTCATACTGGAGGAGGCAAAACTGGACACAGAACTGGACTCCACGTGCAGCATCACCAATGCTAAGGTGAAGGAACACTTCTCTTGACCTGCTGGTGATACTTTGCTGAATGCAGCCAAGAATACAGCCTTCTTAGTGGCAAGGGCACATTGTTGACTCATGTTCAACTTGGTGTCTACCAGGACTCCTAGGTTCTTTTCTGCAAAGCTGCCTTCCAGCTGCAGGACTTTGCACTTCTCCTTGTTGAACTTCGTGAGATTTTTGTCAGCCCACCTCTCCAGCCTGTCAAGGTCCCTCTGGATGGCTGCACAGCCCTCTGGTGAGACAACTACTCACCCCAGTTTCATGTCGTCCATGAATTCAGTGAGGGTGCACTCTGCCCCATTGCCCAGATCATTAATGAAGATGTTAAACAAGACTGGACCCAGTATTGACTCCTGGGGTACTCCACTCGTTACTGGCCTCCAACTAGACTTTGCGCCACTGACCACTACCCTGGTGTCGCTAAAGGAATTATGCACTTCAGTCGTAAGAGAGAGAAGAAGCAATATATTTATTGATGAAAATAGTGATTCAGCAGGGCTGAAGTGTGAGTGAGACAGCAATTTAACAAAGTTCTAATGGTAAATGAGACATTAACAAGATTCATGACGGCAAGGTCACTTGAAAATTTACTGCAGAGAGGATAGGGTCAGACTAAAAGCATCAGGGAGACCCTCACGTTGAGCCACGAGGTTCCGAATGGAGTCCCTTTTGCCATCCAAACTCCGAGGAGTCTAGATATGACTGGATCCTATCCCAGTCCCAGACTTAATGGTTTATGCCTAAAGGATTATATGCACAATCAATCCTTTATATCACTTAGCTAAGACTAGAAAGATTCAGCATGCTTAGCAAATTACTCGCAAAGTTTCAACAAGCTAGCTATTAGGCACTTACCGAGTATCTGTCACAGGTAAGGAATCTCTGTACCTCGAGGAGTAACCTTGAGAGGCGTCCCTGCTCAAGGGAAAGATCCTGGCACACAGCCTGCTGCAGTACAGGAGAGCTCAACGGGCTCTGGGCTATTTCCCACTTATGGGGTAAGATGATTGACTACTAGTCGTATTTGCATACCAGCCATGTTTAGGTGGAGCATGCTCCATTAGCCCTTGGATCTATCTCCCTCAAGTCCACCTTGAGCCTGGTTTAGTTGTCACTACCAGACGCATTCATCGCGGTCTCCAGATACTTGTCACCCAAGCAGGGTCAGGTTAGGGGGGCAGGGGGAGTACACTGCCACATCTGGTCTGGACATTCAGCCAGTTTTTGATCCACCTCAATGTCTGCTCATCTAGCTCATGCTTTAATAGCTTCTTCATGAGGATTTTATGGGGGACAGCATCAAAGACTATCCGCTGCTCCCTCGTCATCCATCTGGCTGGAGATTTCATTACAGAAGCTTAACAGGTTGCTCAGGCATGACTTTCCCTTGGTTAATACATGCTTACTACTCCTGATGATTGTCTTCTCCTTCACGTGTCTGGAGGTGGTTTCCAAGACTAGCTGTTCCATCACCTTCCCAGGGACCGAGGTGAGGCCGGCCTGCCTATAGTTCCCCGGGTCCTCCTTCTTGCCTTTTTTGAAGATAGGAGTGACATTTGCTTTCCTCCAGTCTTCAGGCACTTCTCCCCATTGCCACGATCAGGTAAAGATTATGGAGAGCTGCCTTGCAATCACATCTGCCAGCTCCCTCAGCACTTGTGAGTGCATTCCATCAGGGCCCGTTGACTTGTGAATGTCCAGTTTGCTTAAGTATTCCCTGACCTAATCCTCTTCCACCAAGGGTACACCTTCCTTGCTCCAGCCTTTCAGTCTGGCCTCTGGGACCTGCAATTCCTGAAGGCCAGTCTTGCTGGTAAAGACTGAGGCAAAGAAGGCTTTCATTACTTCAGCCTTTTTACTGTCCTGGATAACCAGGTTTCCTGTTTCCCAGATTCAACATTACCTAGGCTTTAGCTTTCCTAACTTGATCCGTGGCTGCTCAGACAATTTCTCTGTATTCTTCCCAGGCTACCTGTCCTTGCTTCCACCCTCTGTAGGCTTCCTTTTTGTGTATGAATTTGGCCAGGGGCTCCTTGTTCATCCATGCAGGCTCCTGACATTTTTGCCTGACATCCTCTTTGTTGGGATGCATTGCTCTTGAGCTTGGAGGAGGTAATCTTTGAGTATTAACCAGCTTTCATAGAACCCTTTTCCTTTCAGGGCCTTATCCAATGGGTCTCTACGAAGTAGATCCCTGAAGAGACCAAAGTCTGCTCTCCTGAAGTCTGGGGATGTGAGCTTGCTGTGTAACCTCCTCATTGCCCTGACAAACTAGAACTCTACAGTATCATGGTAATTGCAGCCAAGGCTGCCTTTGACCTTCACATTCCCAAAAAGCCCCTCCTTGTTGGTGAGAATGAGGTCCAGCATAGCACCTCTCCTCGTTGGCTCCTCTATCACTTGGAGAAGAAGTTATCATCAGCACACTCCAGGAACCTCTTGGATTGTTTAAGCCCTGCTGTGTTGTCCCTCCAACGGATATTGAGGTGGTTAAAGTCCCCCATGAGGACCAGGGCTTGTGAATGTAAGGCTGCTCCCATTTGTCTGTAGGGGGGCTCATCTGCTCAGTCTTCCTGGTCAGGTGGCCTGTAGCAGACATCCATTATCATGTCATCTAAGCCTGTCCTCCCTTGACCCATAAACTCTCAGTGGGCTTCTCATCCATCCCCAGGCAGGGCTCCACGCTCTCCTGCTGGTCATTGACATAGAGGGCAACACCCCATCCTCCTCTCCCCTGCCTGTCCTTCCTAAAGAAGGAATCCTCCATTGCAACGCTCCATCATGGGATCCATCATATCTGCATGACCTCAAAAATATCGTAGTCCTGCAACTGTATGCACATCTCCAACTCATCTTGTTTATTTCCCATACCGTGTGTGTTACTATACAGTTATTTCGGAGAGGCACCCTAGCATGTTGAGTTCCTATAAAAGTTTTTGGGGGATTTCTCCATAGTGGTGCCTTGCAGGCAATTCCTTGCTGTCATGGTTTTGGCTGGGACAGAGTTAGTTTTCTCCACAGAGGCTCACACAATGCTGTGTTTTGGATTTTTGATGAAAATAGTGGTGATGGTTTTGGTTGTTGCAGAGCAGTGTTTACATAGAGCCAAGGACTTCTCAGCTTCTTATGCTACCCTGCCAGTGAAGAGGCTGGGGGTGCACAAGAAGGTGGGAGGGGACATAGCCAGGGCAGGTGACCCAGACTGACCAAAGAGATATTCCATACCATATGATGTCATGCTCAGCAATAAAAGATGGGGAAAAGGAGGAAGGGGAGGGACGTTCAGAGTGATGGCATTTGTCTTCCCAAGAAACCATTATATATGATGAGCCCTGCTTTCCTGGAAGTGGCTGAACAGGTGTTCAGCCTGCCCATGAAAAGTAGTGAATGAATTCCTTGTTTTGCTTTTTTTGTGTGTGTGTGGCTTTTGCTTTACTTAGTAAACTGTCTTTATCTCAACCTGTGAGTTCTTGCACTTTTACCTTTCTAATTCTCCCCCCCATCCCACCTGGGAAGAGTGATCAGGAGGCTGTGTGGCACTTAGCTGCCTGCCAGGGCTAAACCACAACACTTGCTTACACACAAGTGCTGGAACTGACCCCATTTAAGTCCTACTTTGCTGATTTTCTGATCCTTTCCTGTCATATGGTCCCATGCCCTTTGTTCAGGGACTCTGTCCATTACTTCCTCACAGGGCTGCTGGTTACTCTCTCCCTCCTTTGTCACTCTTAGTTTAAAGCCTTCCTTATGAGGTCAGCCATCCTACCGGCAAAAATAGCTTTGACCTGCTGAGTGAGATGGATCCCATTTCTCCTAAGCAGATGCTATTCTGCAAACAGGGTCCTATGGTCATGGAACCCAAATGCCTTGTGACCAGTCCCTCTGGTAATATGGTTAGCATAACCAATGATAAAGCAAATATCCATAATATATAAACTGGCTGTTAATCTATTACCTTCCCCACTTCTTTTTCCACCTTTCTGGCACCAGGGTGTGAGGACATCTATTGAACGGGTGATTAAGTCCATTACCATTATCAAAGCCCAGTTGGTGGGTTGCCAGGATGTAGTGACACCCATCATAGAACACAGAGCGTAACAGCACACAGGACTGTCTTTAAAATCAAGCAGCAGCAGGCTCTAAGTGGGATTTAGACTGGAACTGCTGCTGGATGACAAAACCTGTGATCCCCCAGTGGCCAAGCACACCATCATCTGGTTCCTCAGAAGACTGAGTGACTCATGTTCTTTTGTGTAAAGTCTGAGTCTAGGTTATGATTATTGTATCATGTGGTGATTATTAAGAACTCAGCCTGATCTGTAGAGGGTCCAGGTGACTGCAAAGTCTAGGTAACTAAAAATTCTAGATTCATAGACAGATTCATGTATAGAAAGATGTGTTACTAGAAATTCTGTGTAAATTCTGTGATATGGTAAGACACTGTAGATAACAAATTACACTGATTATTAATAATTAAAATTTTAGCCAAGTTCTAATCATAATCACAGCCCTGTGGCCAGTCCTCATTCTGCCAAGGATCCCTAAAAGAACCTGCCTGTCTTCCATAGTGTTGGATTACACCCTTGTAGCTGACACCAGTTCCACAGCTAATTATTGACCTACTAGTGCCCTAGTACTCATACCCTTTCCCCTCTATGGCAGGATTGAGGATAACATCACCTGCTTCCACATGCACTTGACAACCACTCACAGATCTCTGTAGTCACTGTTAACAATGTTCAGGTTTCCTCTGGCAGTATTGTTGTCCCAAAGCTTGTGGTTGTTCTTTATCCTGTGTGCAAAGAGCCAATCAAAACTCAGAGTTGAGATATTTGTTTATTACATATCTGTGCAGAGATGGCTGCCAGGTGGTAGCTCTACAAAGCTGGCACACTGATTGTCCCAGTCGCAGCTCTTTTATACTGGTTTACTTCATTATTATCCGTTAATTATTACAATCGGTGAACAGAAGTTAGTTCCTACTTTTCCAACTAACATTTAAAGATACAGTAACCTTTTAACCTTCTACGCTGGGTGTTGGACTCGAAGATCCCCGTGGGTCCCTTCCGACTTGGAGTATTCCATGATTCTATACGCATGTGCTATGAGGTGTGGTCTTAAGTGAAGAATGGTCTTTTCATGAGGAGGGGGCTAATGTGAGGAGGGGGCTTCCCTTCAGGAGGTGTGGTTTTTGGATGTAAACTAAGACAGCTCACCTAAAGTTTGGCCAAGTCTGAACTTGCTTCCTCAGCTATCCCTTGTCCCTTTGTTTCTGACCATCATTGATATGTATGTTTGACTAAAGTTCCTCATCTTTTGTTCCTGGTTCCTGAGGAAGCCTCCCTTTCCTTCGATCATTTTGTCCCTGGTTACATGTCTATGGTCTAATCTCCTGCGACTAACCTTCAACCATTATCACATCTTCTTTTCAGTAACATTCCACTAGCTCTTACTTCTACAGTAAGAAGTGCCCACGTGGAACAGCAGCAGGGGGAGTAGTCAGGGGGTCAGAGGTCCTTCGGCAGTCCCACCACAATATCCTGGATTCAGGCCCCCGGCAGGCAGCAGACCTCTCTAACCCATTGCTCAAGTCAACTGATGGGTGCCTCTGTTGTCCACCAGAGTGAGTTGCCCATTGCAATGGCTTGCTGTTTCTTCCTAGTGATCTTACATGGTTTAGGGTTAGCTGGATGAGATCCTTTGCTTGTAGACACATCTGGCTCCTATTCAGCTTTGAGGGTGGCGAACCTGTCTTGTAGTTGCAAGTCCTTATGTGGAGCAGGAGCCTTCTGCTTGATGCCAGCAATCACCAGCTTCCATCCTTCCCTTTCTCTACAGATTGTATTTACCTTAATGTGGTGGATGCTGCCTCCTTCTCTGCTGTGGTTCGAGTCTCAGGTTCTTCAAGCTATTGTATCTCAGAGAAGATCCTGTCCATCTCCCTTTCATCTGCTGTGATGTACCACACCCTGATCACTTCCTCCCATAACTCCTTCAGTTGGTGGCATAGCTCCTCCAACACGACATACTTCCTGCAGGACAGAGGGCCATCTCTCCTGTCATCAAAAAAAGGCCCAAGGCACTCCCTGCAGCCCAGGACCTGGAAAGCTGTAAATGCCATCTGATGCTCAGCCTGCATTGAAACCTTTACCGTAGCATAGACATCTGCTCCAACACCTACTGGAGAAACGACTCTGCAGTATGTCACCAGCATATCTAAGACTGCTACAATGGTCCAAATTCAGCTGAGGCCCCCTTCTTCACCCCTTTCTTTGCGACCTTCTGCACAAACTCCTGTGTCTGTTGGCTGCCTCCGTTAGCTGGGCTCATCTTCATAAGAGAGCTTTAGAGATCTTAGGTATGCCCTGCTAAAGGGGGTCAGTGGGCAACATAAGGTTGCTTCCCTGAAACTTAGGGTGACTGTATCTGTCAACTGTATCACTTTTTTCCCTAGCACAATTCTTCCTTTTAAAGCAACTTCACGCAGTCTACTCCTAAATCCTGTTCTGCATACCTGCTGCCTCAATGTTGTTTCTGATTGTTTATCTGTGCAGTTAGTTATCCTCTCCTAAGAACTGACCTTTAATTTTCTTTAAAGACTTGCATCTTATTTTCCAAAGTCTGAAAAGCTCTGTGCTCTCTGCAGATACTGTCCTCCTGAGGATACAGACCTCCTCAGGACTCAGTACTGAGTGCCTTCTGCTAGTAACGAAACTACTCCTCCACAACCCCTTTCGCAGCCCATAGACCTGAAGAGGTATATGAATAAGCAGGCTGTGCTGTTTTGGATTCCCTTCGTAAGTGTACTAGGATGCTTTGGTAGTTGGATTTTACAAGTTTGCACATGGAAGGAATACATTTGTCTTCATGTAAATGAGTCACCTTAAACTAGTTTTTGCTCATAGCAGGTTATGGCTAAAATAAATGCAAACTGCTCATCTCCAAACTCAGCAGAATTACAAAGCTTTAGAACGTGCCAGAAAGGAAAAAGCAGGCAGCTGTCTGCTTGTTCTTATTGTTAGACTCAAGGTTTCATATCTTACACCATGGCCCAGTGGATAGGCCATTAGATATTTACAGTCTTCAGGCTGACAAGATGTTTCTTAAACATCTCAGATCATAGGATGAGCAGAACCATCTGAGGAATCACCAGCCTCTCAGATCCAAGATGTAGATTAAATGATTAAAGGGGCCTGAGGGAGATCACAGAGGTATCACACTTTTTGTGGGGATCAAAATATAGCGTACCATTGCTTTTGTGGCTTAAGTAATGGAACAGATATCTTGTTGGCTTAGTGATAACTCTCTATACTTCCAGCAGCTCTTCCCAGAAATAACTGAATAATATCCTATAACATTCTGAAGTGGCCAAAGTGTGTGCATTTGTAACAGCAGCTTATATTGCTGTGATAGTTGTCCTGATCATTTGCTATGCATTTTATTGTAATCCATAGCACTGAGGAACACAGCCCTGAAATGCTTTATAAATCTTACTGCTGTTGAAGTGAGTAATTTCCGTTGTGTGAATGTCATCATTTTGGAAAGAAATACGCAAAGTTTTCTGACAGTACATCTTTTGCAATATTAAGACACTAATTGTCATAAACTAAGTCCACATAATGAAAGTCAATAGCAGTATTACCGACCACAGGGAATAATAAAGTCCACTGGAACAAAGCACTTTTCAAAAGTCAGGGTTGGTTGTTTATCTTCAGGCAGAAAAAGATTATGTTAATCTTCATAGAACATAGAACATAGAATAGCTTAGTTGGAAAGAACTTCAAAGATCATCTACTCCAACTGCCTGACCACTTCACTGCTAACCAAAAGTAAAAGCCTATTAATGAGGCCATTATCCAAATGCCTCTTGAAACACTGACAGGCATGGGGCATCAAGCACCTCACTAGGAAGCCTCTTCCAGTGTTTGACCACCCTCACGGTAAAGAAGTTTTTCCTTGTATGTATTCTGAAGTACAGAATTCAGAAGTACATTCTACAGTAGTATGTAGTTCAGAAAGGTGCAGCTTTGTGCTGTTCCTGCAATTCCTGTCATCAATTACCAGGGAGAAGAGACTGGCACCTCCCTTTCCTTTTTCTTTCCTCAGGAAGTTCAAGAGAGCAATGAGGTCACCTCTTAGCTTTCTCTTCTCCAGACTAAACAGCCCAAGTGTCTTCAGTGTCTCCTCATAGTACCTGCCTTCCAGCCCTTCTACCAGTTTTGTTGCCTTCCTCTGGACTCTGTCAAGGACCTTAACATCCTTTTTATATTGTGGAGACCAGAACTGCACACAATATTCAAGGTGAGACCACACCAATGCTAAACATAGCAGAAGCACCTCTTTTGACTGGCTGGCTATACCGTTTTTAATGTATCCTAAAATGCAGTTTGCCCTCTTGGCTGCCAGGACACTCTGCTGACTGATATTGAGCCTACTGTCAACTAGCACCCCCAGATCTCTCTCTTCAGGGCTGCTCTTCAACCACCCATCTCCCAGTCTGTATTATTGTCTGGCATAGTAGTCAAGGTCGACCGCCTCAGAGCCGGCGCAGCCGGAGCCACAGCGCCCGACCACGAGTTACAGGGGGGATCTCAGGCCCTAGCTTCGCTAGGAGTGACCTGGGACTGCTGCAAGACCGGGCAGCATCTGCCAGCTCTCGGAGAGAAGTTGACAGGGAGTGGGCATTGCCAGGGCAACGGCGACTGCGCCCAGCCCCTCTGCCTAGAAAAGGCCTCCGGGAGGCGAGCGTCGAGCCGCTGTCCACCGCGAACAGTGA
>VXAL01004945.1:0-14133 GCA_013399475.1 Chauna torquata
GGCTGGCCGGGGCCGCGCGGGCGGGCGAGGAGCAGCTGCGCACCCCCAGCACCGCCCGGCCGGGCGAGGAGGCACCCGCAGGGCTGGACCCCGCAGAGTTCGATGACTATGACAGCGACGAGACATTTGAGGATGCCGAGCCCGGCCATGCTGCCCGCACCTACCCGTACACCTGCCGGGTCATCTTCGGGTACCAGGTAAAGCCACGGATGCCCTGCCCACGTGGGATGACACCACCAGCCTGCCTGTGACACGTTGTCCCCCGTCCCCCGCAGGGCTGCCAGGCGGACGAGCTGTCCATCGTGCAGGGAGAGGAGCTGGAGGTCATTGAGGATGGCGACGTGGAGGAGTGGGTGAAGGTGGGTGCAGGCAGCCAGAGCAGACTGGGCTCTGCCATCCGGCTTATCCCAAAGCTGGGGGCAGTTTTGGGGGTCCTGGGCCAGGGGGGCCTAAACGCAGTCACATCACTGGCATGGTACCGTGGCTTCTGCCCCACCAGGCTCGGAACAAGGCGGGCCAGGTTGGCTATGTCCCCGAGAAGTACCTGCTGTCCTTGGGCTGTGCGGGCAGTGAGCCGGGCTCGGCCACCAGGACCGGTGCCGTGGGACCCTCGGGGGCAGCCCTGCAGCGGCAGCTCTCCAGCATCATGGCTGCGGAGCTGGTCCTGGAGCCTGGAGGTGGGCGCATGGGGCAGTGCCCCGGGACGGGGCCGTGGGACCACATCCCAAGGGGACAACCCCCCGCTGAAGCAGCCCCCGCCGCCCTCCCCGCAGCCTGGCTGGTGCGAGCCCTCTACGACTACGAGGGGCAGAGCCCCGAGGAGCTGAGCTTCCCCGAGGGTGCCATCATCCGCGTGCTGCCCCGCGCCGAGGGCGAGGTGGACGACGGCTTCTGGATGGGGGACTTCGATGGCCGTGTCGGCGTCTTCCCCTCACTGGTGGTGGAGGAGCTCACCGGGGCTCGGGGGGCGGCTGGGCAGGTTGGTGACGGTGACGGTGGCTGCAGGGGGGTCCCCGGGCTTTGCCCGCCCTGCTCCACTGCTTGGCTCTGTGCTCACAGGAGCTGCCCTCGCCGTCCCCGCCGCCCTTCTCCCCTCCTGGCCTCACGCCTGGTGCCAGCCTGGCCCCCAACCCCTCTCCCGAAACGCTACTGGGAGGTGAGTGCTGGCAGGGGGTAACCAGGGGGGCACACGGAGCACGTCTGAGCTTCTTTGTGGGTCCAGTTTGCAGGCAGGAGGGCACGGGCAGCGGGCAGAGCTCTCCAGACCTGGCAGCTACCCGCATCCGTCCGGTAAGTGTCCCTTCATAGCGATGCTCTGCCCCCCAAAACCTGTCCTGGGCCCCACAGCCCTCTGTACTGGGGGACGGTGCGATGTGGGGGGATCAGGGCGATGGGGAGCCCCCAGCCTTGGCGTGCGGGCACCTCGAGACCTCTCCTCTCTCGGCAGCTCCGCGCGCCTCCCCCGCCGCCTGGCAGAGCCCCCGACCTGGACCTCAGCTGACCCCGGGGGTGCCCCCATCCGTCCCTGGGCTGCACAAGCTTCGCCCGAGCAAAATGAGCCCCCTGCCCTTGGGATGCCCCCTGCCCTTGGGGTGCCCCCCTGGGGCAGGATCTGGCGCGGAGGGGAGCAGGACCTGCCTTATGCCCCGCTGTTCCCCGAGCTGGTCTCTCTGGGGGCCGCATCCTGCCCAGTGCTGCTTGCGGGGTGGTCCCGTACAGCATGGGCAGCCGTACCCCTGCCTCTGCCCCTTGTCCATGGCATCGCTTCCCAGGGGGCTCTGCCTCTCCCTGTGCTGGGCACTGCACCGTGTTCAGTGCGGGCAGGGGTGGCCGTGCCCAAATAAAACCAGTTCGCTCCACCGCCGTGTTCAGCAGCTTTAATGGTTTTAGCTCATCTATTTACAGTGCAGTTAAACACCAAAGCTCACCTTGGGTGCCGGCTCACCCTGCACCGGGGCAGGGCTGGAGGCTCCCGTCTCCATCTGCATCCCCCGGGAGCTGCGCGGTCCCTCCCTGGCAGCCACGCGGGCTTTGTGCCACCGGGGGCCATGCGTGTGCCGCGCCGCGTCCTGCTCGGTGGCACCGCCGGGGCTGCGCTCTGCGGTGAGTTTAGGGGGGGTGCGGGGGGCTCGAGCTGGTGCCACTGCCCTGCCCATCCCTGCAGCATCCTTCTGTGGGGTGCGGGGACCGGGCGGCAGCGGGGCGCTGGGTGGGGGGGATCTTGATGGCAGGTGCAGTGGGTGGGAGTCGGGTAACTATTGCTGATGGGATGAGGTCTGTAATGTCCGCGCATCGCTCTGGCCATGCCAAGCTGCTCGCCATGCCAGGCTGGGGCCAGCTGCCCCCCGCAGCAGAGCCCCCAGCCCAGTGTGGGGCCGGGGGACCCGTGCCTCCCTTTGGCCACTCCGGCCGGGAGTGGAGAGGAGCTGCAGGGAGAGAGAGGCAGGATGGGGCTCAGCCATGGCCACCACTGGAACAGCCCAGGTCCACCTGGATCTCCTGCTCCTGACCCCCTGTGACCAGCTGGGTACCGCCCACCACCACCCTGAGAAGTTACATGGGCTCTCCGCACAGCTCACCCCCTCTCTGCGGCCAGAGGCTGGTGGGGGGCCGTGACCCCCTGCCCGTGGCTTTCCCCCCTGCCCACCCCAGGACACGGACGCGGGGCTGGGGATGAGCACTCACATCACACGGTGGCTCCTCGGTCCTGCACCACGGCGCTGGGCTCCTGCGGGAGGGGGGGGAGATGCAGGCATCAGGCAGCTGGGCCAGGGGCTCCATCAGCCGCAGCAGTGACCCCTGGGCTGGTGGACGTGACCCTGCTGACTTGCCCCATCCCCGTCCCTCTGCCCTTCTGCCACCTGCAGGACAGGACAGGCAGCAGCTAACAACCCTCGTGGTGGCCCTGGCAGGGACCTAAGGGATGGAGTAGCTGCTGAGTGGCTCCAGGCATTGGTGGCAAACATCTCAGTGACGTCCCATCACTGTCCTCCCTGTGGCCACGTGTCCTGGACTGTGCCAAAGCGACTCCCCAAAGCTCGGTGGAGCAGCCCCAGGGCTGGGTGCTTGGCTGTGCCCAGGGCTGTCCATGCTTCTCCTGCCCCGCATCTCAACCCACCCCGCAGCCGCAGGGCTGAGGAACACGGCTTTGTCCCTCCCACCCGTTCCCCGCTCTCCTCAAAGGTGAACCAAAGGGGAGAGCCAGGTGCCGCGGAGCGGGCAGGTGAACAGAAGGAAATCACCGCGTCCCCGGGCTTGCCCTGCACGTGACCGTGCAGATCAGAGGGGCTGCGGTCGTTGCCCGCAGCGTGGTGGGCTGTGGGAGGAAGGAGGACCTGTTGCTGCCTCTGCAGGTCTCTGAAGAGGTCTCTGGGGAAGGTCTGCAGCCCATCAGCTTTGTCCTGAGTGGCTTCCTTGGGCTTTCCTCTTTCATGTCCATCCTCCTTCCTTCAAGCGGGCTCCCAGCCCTGCGACAACTCCCCGGCCCTGAAGCACACCGTGACCTTTCCCCAGCCCGTTTGCTTCCCTCATTCTCTAGCTGGTAAGAGCTCAGAGGCAGCAGCAGGGAGCAAAGCAACCCATGTCTTCACTGGTGCTGCCCTGGAGCTCACGAGCACCCCCAGCCTGGTGGTCAGCGGGGAAGGCTGGGAGGTACCAAGATGCTGTTCCCGTCTCTGAGCAGCAGCCCTCCAGGGCGGGAAGAACAACCAGGAGCCAGCCAGTTGGCTTCACACCTTGCTAGACTTCAAGGCAAGAAGGGCTCCTAGGGACATCTTTTCTTGCCCGTACGTTGCTGGCCACAGCAAGGCCACTACTTTTGGGGAGACTAAGCTGTGTGTGGAGGCAGGGGGACAAGGATCAGTGATCCCAGTGGCTGTCCCCAAAGAGCCCAACCACAGAGGAGCCTGACACATCCCCTGCCTGAGACCTGGTGGCAGCAGGTCTCCCCTTGGGTCTCCGCTGCATCTCCCATGCAAACCAACTATGGCCTGCCTTTCCTTGGAGCGTGGGCACCAGCAGGGTGAGAACAGTGTCACGGTGACTTTGCATGTCCCAAGGAGAAGCCACATCTCCTCAGTCCCATCCCGTGCCCTAGCCGACAGTGTGGGCGTTGCTGAGAAGGGCTCAGTGGGTTCCCGTGGAACGAGAGCATCCCTCTTCTCTGCTGCCCCAGACATTAGCGAAGGGCTGGGAAAAAGCAGCCAGGGAAGGGGAGCAGGAGCAGGGTGGGCAGGACAGAGCAGGTCCCATGCCGCAGCCAGCCCCAGCTCCCTGCCAGTCCCTGCAGCGGGGCTCACACCGCTGTGCTTGGGCTGGCGACCAGGAGGCTCCAGGGAGACCTCGCTGTGGCCTTTCCATGTATAAAGAGGCTTAAAAGATGAAGCAGGGCTTTGTACCAGGGCCTGTAGTGATAGGACAAGGGGCAACGGTTTTAAACTAAAAGAGGGTAGATTTAGATTAGAGATAAGAAAGACATTTTTGACAACGAGGGTGATGAGATGCTGGAACAGGTTGCTCAGAGAAGTTGTGGATGCCCCGTCACTGGAAGTGTTCAAAGCTGGGGTGGCCGGGGCTTTGAGCAAGCTGATCTGGTGAAAGATATCCCTGCCCATGGCAGGGGGGAGGACTCAATGACCTTTAAATGTCCCTTCCCACCCAAAGCATTCTGCGATTCTGTGTGTTTGGCAGCACCCAAGCACACCAGGACCTTGGGAGCTGTGCTGTGATCCCTCAGCCCCTCCAACCCATGAGACTGCTCGGGGACAAGGAAGAGGAGGAACCCACCTGCTGCCCCATGTCCTCTGCTCCGGGCTGTCTCCTGCTGCTGTTGTCTCTTCCCAACTCATCCGCCCCTTCGTGTAGGCTCAGGCTCCCGTGAATATCCGACACCTCATCTGCTGACCCCAGTCCGGCCTCCTCCTGGCAGGTGCTGCCTCTCTGCCCTCCTTCCTGCCCCAGCTGCCCCGGGATGCTGGGACTCGACCCTCCCAGCGCCCGATGGCTCAGGTGCCTCCGCTGGCGACTCGTGCTCCTGGGGGAGCTGCTCGCCTTGCCCCCCGCTCTGCCGTCCCGGCTGCCGGGCGTGTTTGGAGCTGGGGCGCCGGAGCAGCTCTGCTCTGTGCCCCTGCCGCTCTGTGCACCCCCCTGGATGGCTCCATTCTCCAGGCCACCCATGGGGACAGTCCCGTTGCGAGCCCGCTCCCGCCGGAGCCGCTCGCTGCTGTGCTCCAGCTCCTCCGTGCTTGGCTCCCTGCTGCCGTCGGGCTGGGCACCGTCCTGCTGCTCATGGAAAGCGGGCTTCTTCCCGATGTGCGTGACACGAAACCTGCAGCAGGGGACGGCCAGGTCAAAAGCTCTTCCCTCCCTCGTCCCACTGCTTCCCTCCCGCTGCTATTTCCAGCTTGCCCACGCCTCCAGCTTGGGATCCTCTCCCTTCGTCACGGACCGATGCTGATCTCCAAACCCCCCGTTCAGCACTACTGTCACCCACCCCAGCCATGCCCCGTTCACCCGACCCCATATTTCCTTCATTTCCTGAAGAAAGCACACCCAGTACAAAGTGCTGGCAAAGAGAAGGACAAAAAGGCCGATGCAGACGTTGGTGCAGGCCCTGACGGTCTGTCCTCCCGGCGGTGGGACGGGTGACAGCTCTCAGAAACGCCCTGAGACGCAGCTTGGCCAAAGGGGAGCTTGCACGGAGACTCAGGTGTGGATTTGGTGCGTGCGAAGCAAATGGGCTGAGCCCACGGAGGAAGAGACGGGTGCATGGAACCGCGGGGACGTTACGCCCAGCGACCGACCGCTGTCAGGGGAGCAGGAGCCCTCAGCAGGCTGAGGGAAGGCAGGGCTTTGGCAGGAGGAGCTGCATTTGGGCACAGAGATCAAAAGCCAAGAGGAGCTGCCCGGCTAAAATCCACCAGAGCACACTGCGCGCAGTCCCCTGGAGCGACGGACGGTGTCTAGGTGGGCCACCACGCCGCCGAGGCGTACCGGGGAACAGCTCAGAGCAGGACAGGAAGAAGAACGACTGCAAAGTTGGCCTGACACCCACAACGGGTGAGTTCATAACTGGAGGCGATTGCAGTATTGCACTTGCGGAGAAGGGATAAGTTAGGGAACTACCGTACCTTTGGGATTTGGGAGGGGTAATGCGCAGACAAAGTCTAGAAGTCTAAACTGCAAGGCAGCTGGTTGTGACCAACGCTCTGATTCCCCTCCGTAAGCACTGCAAGCCGTTGCTGGACCAGCAGACAGGAAACCTCTCCCGAGTGTGAGCTGGTGTCCACCAGCCAAGGAACGCTGATCCCAGCACAGAGGACTCAGGTGGCGCGTGACTCACCCAGCGACCGCGCTTGCTGCGCTCGAGTCACACGCGGGGAAGCCACAGAATGCCCTGGCTCGGCTGAGGCTCGGCTGTGAGTCAGTGGCAAGGCAAACCACAACTTCAGCAGCGAAGTTCAAGCGCTGCTGGGGATCAAAGAAGAGCAAGACCTGAATGTTAAGTAAATGGCCATCCCGAAGGAAGAGGCTGAGAATGAAGGTCCAAGAAGGAACAGACCTAGATGAGATGCCAGAGGTGAGTGAGCGAAGGAGACCACCACCAGACTGAGTGGTCCTACACAACCAAACCCAGAAGTGGAACAAGGAAGGTCAGGCCAGCAAGTGGAGGACAGCGATGAGGAATGTGGCTTCAGGAAGATGTTCAGGTTACTTGATCACAGTTCTTAAACCCTCTTGAGACACAGGGGAGCTCCAGACAGAGGCAGAGCAGGTTCTAAGCAGATGGCCAGAGCACCAGGTGGCCAGAACCACAAACTCATGTCACCAGGGTAGACGACACAGACTCCTCAGCATCACAGCTAGAAATGCTGCTCATAAACTGGAAGGGTCGAGAAGAAAAACGCTCCAGCTCCGAATGATGTACCCGGAGGGCTGCTGTGGTCAGGCCAAGCAGAAGCAAATGTGCCCTTTTAGGTCTGTCCAGGTATTTGGAGACAAGGCACCAGCACTGTGATACAAGAAGACCAAAGAATGTTCCAGTCCCAAAGAGGGACTGGGAGGAGTCACAAATGACAGGATCATTTCTTGGTAATGCCTTTGAGCAGTGCCAGCCTGAAAGAGACGGGGAAGGATTCAGAGGAGCAGGCAGGATTCAGGCTGGAGGGGGGACAAGAGGTAACATTAGAAACCTCTGGATCACGAGGAGAAGGGCAGGAGTGTTTTGGCTGTCTGCCTAGTCAGCATGGCTAAGGCACTTGATTCAACAGGAGACGACGTGCTGCGGCTGAGCGAGCCCGGGACGAGACCCCCGTCAGATGCAGATGGGTTGCGGGTGAGCTCTGCCACTGGCAGACTGGCACGTGATGAGGGAGGGCTCCTTCGATGTGGCCGCTCAATAGCACGGTAGAGATGACAAAGATGAAAGGTTTAGGGAAAGCCTGAAGACAGATGGTAAATTATTCAGTAATATGAGAGTACAGATCATATAAACCTGATTAACTCAGAATTGCAGAATAATTTAGGTGGGAAAGGCCTTCAGGAGGTCTCCAGTCCAACCCTCCACTCAAAACTGGGCCATCTTTCACCCTCAGTCAGGTTGCTCAGGGCCTTCTCCAGCCGTGTTTTGGAAATCCACAAGGATGGAGATCTCCCCACTCCTCCGGGCCCTGCCCCAGGGCTGCACCATTCGCAGGGTGAAATATTTTTTCTTTACCCCTCATCCAGATTTCTCTTGTTGCAACTTGCGGCTGTTGCCTCTTGCCCTTCCACTGTGCATCTCTGAGAAGAGTCTAGCTCCATCTTCTCTTAAACTCCCCCCACCGCTTTGAGTATTTTAGAGAGCAATTAGATCCCCACTTAGACTTCTCCAGGCCAAACCCCATTCCTTCAGCAGCTCCTCATACGCCTTGTGCTCCAGCCCCTGACAGCCTTGGTGGACCAACACCAACCTCACTAGACCCGGTCAGTAAGCTGTAGGTAATAGGAAAGAGGATCGGACTCTCAACCACTGTCTCCAAGACAAAAGTGACAGCCAAAAGAAGATGAACTAGACCGGAGGATTGCAAATAGAAGTGGATTAACGTGGAGCTTTTGTATGTAGCCATGAATCTAGGTGGTTTATGCAGTCAGGATGCTCATAGCAAGACACAGCAAGGGCAGTCCCTGAAAAGTCATCAAGGATCTGAAAGAGAGGAGGGGTCAGCTGGGAAACGTGAGCCAGAATTTGGAGGTAGTTTTGTACCTCGTGGACACATAGGCCCCTTAGCAGTTGGACCTCATAGCAATGGAAAAGTGGAAACTTTTAAAATATAACCTTGGGAAAGGCTTATGTGATGTGGGAACTTAACAAGGATAAGGAGAGAAAAATCAGGATGTGAGGGAAGGTGCATTTAGGAAGGGAGACAATCTTCTCCGGGCACTCAGAGCTGAGTGAGAGGAGACTGAGAAGAGCATGGATGAAGGACACAGAGCAGCGGATGGAGCTGGGCTCCAGCCAGAGAATGAGATTAGCCATGAGTATGCAACTGTGCAGAGATCTGGCTTACCAACCACCAGCCCGGAAACCAAAGACTGCTGACAGCAACGGACAAAGAGGAAACCAGAAGCTGTCCGCCTCCAGAAAGGTGCCATCTCAGCCAGAGTTCAGCATGGGGAGGTCCTCCCCTTTACCAGCTCCCCATAAAGCTCCCAGTTCACCTCCCTTCTGAGACTCCTAGCTCTGATGGTGGAAGCAGCCACACCTCCGATGCCCCGTCCGGCTCAACGTCACCATGACAGGGCTGTCTCTAGACCTTTCTGCTGTGGAGCGGTGCAACCTGGGCAGGGCTGCAGATTGTATCAAAACTACTGACTACACGGAGACCACAGGTAGCTCAGGAAGTCCCTTGAGGTGAGGACAGATTGGGGCTGGGAGGCTGTTTGTGGGAAGTATCAGGAACACTGCCCTGTTCTTATATTCCTCCCATGGCATCTAATTACAGTCATCATTGCAGGCAAAGACCTGGAGGAGGATAGCCGCTCATTCATTCTGATGGTGGTAACTTGCTACAGGAACCTGCTGTCACCTCCTCCTGCTCCCCATGAGATCCCTAAAACCTGGGGCCATTGCCCCTGAAGCAAGAAAGACCCCAACTCGCATGTAGGTGGGACAGCAGGCTTTGAAGGGACGTGGATTTGGGGCTCTGAGTCAGCAGGACAACCCAGGCCTGGGTCACCTTCCGGAGAAGGAGGGAAGGGAAGGCACCTGCGTGTCATGGCCCGCCACACACCACAGGAATCTGGAGGTGTGGGAGGCACCTGGGCCCTCAGGACTCCCAACTGGAGAGCCAACATGGGGGCATCCAAACGTGGAAGAGCAAGGGGTGCCTGGCGTGGGGCAAGTAGGGAAAGGGAACAGAGATGACTCTATCATGCTTGCTCTGTCAGAGCAGGGCTCCTTCCAGTACCTGCCCACTGAGAAGACGGTGGTCTCTCCGGGATGCATCCTGCCTTTGCCATCCTTGGACCTTCCTTGCCGGTGCAGCGGGTGCCTCTTCCTCTTGCTGCAGTGGATGCAGGGGGCCTGCGTGGAGCCCAGATGCACCGTGTGGTGGTGTGGCGGGCCCCCGTCCTGGCTGTTACGGTGGGGACAAAGGCTGCAAGAGGAAAAGGACGTGACAGGTCGTGTTATTTGGAGAAGTATTCCCTACCTTGGTACAGCCTCAGCGCAGCAAGCCCTGAGAAGCAGCAGCTCTGGAGGGGACCTCCTATGAGGAGAGGAGGAAGGGATATTCCTGCTGGCAATGAAGTGAAGCAGTCATCAAAACCCCCGTGTCCCAGGGGAGAGGGACTTCTTGTTGGGAACGTGCTTTATAACAAGCTGTTGGCATGGAAAGGGGCTGGCTGCAGAGTCTGAGGACCAAGGTGACGCCCAGTGGTTGCTTCTCCCTTACTGTGGAAGAGCCACAAGCTAGAATATGCTTCCCTCACCTGGGCACTGGCACGGGGATGTCCCCTTCATTGTCCCCCAGCATCTCCTTGAGGGCCTCTGCATTTGCTGAAGAGAGAGAAAAAAGGGAGCGTGTCAGCCAAAGCGGTCAGCAAGGCTCGAGGCCAGCCCAAGGAAATGCTCACCTTCATTTTGGATGATGCATCTCACAATCTTCTCCACGGTGTCCTCGTTCAGCTCCTCCTCTTCATCTGAAAGGAGAAAACATGGCACTGAGGGCTGGGATTGGGATGCTCAGCTCACCCGGAGCTGTGAGTGGCGACAGAGAGGTCCGTGCGTCCCCACGGCTCCATGAAGCACCTGAGGAACACCAGAGCTCCACTCTGGAAAGGAAAGGGCCGAAATGGCAGCCAGCGGTGCAGCGAGGTGGGGGTCACATTGCTCCTTCTGGGGAGCGTCAAAGGACAGGCAAGCTGGAAGAGGAGGCTCCTCGTGGGGACAGTTCAGCCCTGGAGCTCCTGGCTGCAGGATGCTGCGGTGCTAAAGGCCTCCAAGGGTAAACGGGACAAGCTCACAGACAAGAAACACACTGGGGGCCTGTTAGATACGTGGAAACCATCTCTGATGGGGAAAGTCCCAGAGCTACAGCGTTAGAAGCTTAAAAGAGTATGCTGGGGAAACTTGGCTAGATGTCTGCTCTGTTGTGGCGTTCATCCCCAGCAGCCACCGCAACCTGCTTTTGGCCATTCAGGGGGGCAGGAGGCTTGGCTGGAGGCCCTGCAGCCCTGCCAGCAGTGCTGTACGTTCCTGTGAGCGGGTCAGAGCTGAGGTCTGGCAGGGAGCTGCCCTGGATAGCACGGTCAGGGGCTGCCGCTGCACTCCTGGAAGCCCACGGAGATGTTTCCTGGGCTGTGGCATCTCCAGCAGGCAAAGCCAACCCAGAAACTTCACACACTTCGTACGCAGCCAAGACAATCCGCTTGCTTGGACCGAGCTCTGGCGCGCACCCACGCTCAGTGCCACACGGGCTCTCTGCAAGCACGTGGTGGGGACAGGCCATGGGGAAACGGGATGAGCACCCTGCCCCGTCCCACCACGGGGCCCCTGGCCACCCCCGGCTCGCCCAAGGGCTGCGTTTAAGGAGCACCAAAGGGCAGCACCGCAGCCCCCCGGCCCCCAGCTCCCAGCACTCACTGGCCTGGAGCTCCGCCAGCACGTCCTTGTTATCTGGGTCGAGCTCGTCCCGGAAAGTCCGGCACCGGTAGCCCTTCTTCTTCAGGACATGGCAGATCAGGAATCCTACCAGCCCCATGATGAAGAAGACCAGGACGAGGAGGAAGACCATGGACAGGCTGTGCTGGGGGTCGGACTCCCCATCATCGCTACTACTCTGGTCAGACATGCGGACCTAAGAGAAGGGGGAAGGCAGCTCGGAGACCTCCAGCGGGCTCCCTGCGCCTCCTCCTCCTCCTCCTCCTTCTCCTCCTGTCTTCCGCGCCGCCGCCAGGCCCTGCTGGGTCAGATCCGGCTCCCAGCTCGGGATGAGGGCTCATCCCCGGCCCCGCCATGGCCGGCTCGGCACGGTTTCCCAAGGACACATCGCAGCCGGCAAAGCATCCCAAGGGCAGCAGCAGCAGCCTGGGGCTGCCGCATCGCCCCCCCGCCGCAGGCAGCATCCCAAGGGCACCGGCCCCCCGGCATCGCCCTCGCCGGAGCCCCTCGCCCCCCTCACTCCTCCCGGCAGGGAGCGGCGGCGGCGGAGGGCCGAGCCGGCCACCAGCTCCCGCATCCTCCGCCGGTCCCCCTGGAGCTCCCTCCCTCTGCCGCTGCCTGCCCTGCGCGGGGGCTCCGGGGGCCCTCCTGTCGCCATCCCCGTCACCGGTGCGCGGCTGCGGCGGTACCTGGGCCTGCGGTGCTCCGCAGCGCTGTCCCCGTCACCTTCACCTGCCTCCTAGCAACCCCGCATCCCCGCGGCTCGGGACGGCCGCGAGCATCCTCCGCTGCCCCGGCTTCCTCGGGAAGGAGCCAAGCGGCTTCTGCCTGCCGAGGCAGCCCCTGCCAGCCGAAGCACTTGCTTGTCCTCAGCCTGATCTCTCCGGAGCGGCTGCGGTGGGGGCAGGCTGCAGGGAAGCTCAGGGAAATGCTGCTGGCAGCTGCAGCGCGGGGCAAACGGGAGCGCCGGGTGCTGGCGCGCTGCTCCCTGCCCCGGGGCGGGCAGCCGCTGCCCCGGCACCCTCCTTTCCGAGCAGTTCTCAGAGCAGCGGTTCAGGGGAGCGGGGTGGAGGGGGTTTCGGCACGGGGGCGAGGTGCATTGACCTGCACTAGCGGGACCGTGGCAAAGGAGCCCCCGCAGATCCCACAGCCCAACGCCCCTCGTCCGGGTAACCGGCTCTCCTTCCTTCCCCAAAAAGTCCGAGCTGCTCAACATCTCCAGCCGTGGCAGTGCCATGACCTCCTCCTCCTTCTCTATCCTCACTGCAGGAGGCTTCACCCAAATCTCCTTTGCTGCTGCAAATGAAGCCTCTGGGTCCTTTACCCAGTGGTGGGTCCTCCACCCAAAAAGCACATGCCACCCCTGCAAGCCCTGGTGACACCAACACTCCCACCCCACCACCACTGAGCTTCCTCCAGCTCAGGGGCTCCCACAGCTGAACCAGCCCCTGAGGATGGGTACAGGCGAGGCAGCCCACAGCCCCGCCGGGCTCTCAGCCTAGCTGCCGGCTGTGCCACCATGAGAGCTCCCGTCCCCATCCAAAAGTGGCCAGGAGAGTCCTGGCTTTAGCTGCGAAGAGCCCAGGACCCTCCTCCATCCCTGTGACTTCAGGAGGTCACCACATCGTAGGTGGCACCCTTCTGTCTGCTGTCCCAGCAGGCAGACAGGCTGGGATGGAGACAGACCAGCCACGGCAGGAGAAGACCATGGGCAGCAGGACAGGAGGGCTGCAGGACAGGAGAGGGCTCCTGGTGCCGGTCCAGCACGCTGCGACGAGCTACAGCACCGCACGATCTGCTGATCAGGGTGTTAAAAGCAGTTCGCTCCTTGCTTCTTCAAAAAGGGGCACCTCGCAGGTCCTGGTTTCTCCTGAGCCCTGGGGAGAGGCTGATTCTCATCTGCTCTTGCACCCACGCTGGCCTGCACAACAAATCCCTTTCTGCTCCCTGGCGCTTCCACCCACCCGGAGCATTTCTGCGTGGGAATCCTCCGAGAGGGTGAAATAAGCCCCGGTCACGCCGTCCCTTTCCCACGGCCGGGGGCACCCTTCATGGGGATGAAGAGGTGGAAGCTGGGCAAGGAGTGGGTTCCGCTCCCACCCGGCTCCTCGTGGGGTTATCCCAGCCCATGGGGTTCCTCCTCCTGTCCATCCTTCCTTCCCCCAGCGCTCATGGGGCACGGCGTGGTGGCCCCGGTCGCAGCTTCCCCGTGAGCTGCATCCCTGTGGAGCTGCATCCTCCACCCCTGCTTGGTCCCTTCAGAAGCCTTCGAGGCTTCGAAGCTCGAGGCTCTGGTCCCCTCTGTGAAATTGCCGGCGGCTCTGCCCCACCGCCCTCACCGCGACCGGCTGCGGTCCCCATCGCCGCGTTACCTCTCTCCTGCTCTCGCCACGGCTCCTCAGTGGCGATGGCAGCGGCCGTCAGGCCACGAGCAGCGCCCGTGCGCCTGCGCTCGGTGCCCCCCAGGCGCCTAACGGGGACGGGTGTGGAAATCCCGCGGGCGGGCTCCTCCTGGGGTCTCCGCTGTGATGCTCGGTGAGGAAATTGCCATAATTTCTATAAAAATGCTACAGCGAAAATCAACGCTCGCCAAACATTTTACCGAATCTTAACCCCCCCCCCCATAAGATTTCCAAACATCGCCAGCTGCCAGCTCGTTAGTGGCCTTTAAACGAGGGCGTTTCTGCTATCAGAGTGCGGAGAGCTCTAAAACCCCTGCGCTGCCGTGCCCTGCCGCCGCGGCACCCCGAGCAGCCCCGTGGCCCCGCCGAGCGTTATCTGCTCCCCGCACCTTGAGGCATCTGCCCGGGGGGGCCAGCCCCGTGCTGTTTATCCCAGCTATTCCAGCTGGGGGCAGATCCCGGGAATGGGATGGGTGTCCCGGCATGGCACAGGCGCAGGGCTGTCCCCCTGTCCCCCACGCCTGTGTCCCCGCAGTCGCTGCACCCCGTCCCACCAGCACCCACGGCTGGGCAGGGGAGACGGGGTCAGTG
>VXAL01004945.1:14899-72637 GCA_013399475.1 Chauna torquata
CCGCGCGGGTGGGCTTTGCGGTCCGCGGCGGGCGCTGGAGACCCGCGCCCCGGCCCGCTTCCCGGGGCTCGGCCGCACCGCTGAGCCCAAGCGGGGCCCCCGCGCCCGGGGCTCGGTGTGCGGGAGTTCCCCAGAGCTTCCTCGTGTCCTTCAGCTCCGTGTCGGGCGCAGCAGGTAGCGGCGGCCTCGCGGGCAAGGCTTTAAGCGGGCCCAGGCTTCCGGAGTGCCCTCCGAACCGCCCAGAGCCGGCCTGAGCCGCCAGGGAAAGGTGCCGCCGTCGGCTGGCAGCGTCCCGTGCGGACCTGTGCCTGCAGTGCCGCGCCTGGAGCTGAAGCAGCGGCACTGGGCGCTGCACCTGAACCCTCCCTGCCTGCAGCTGCTTCCAGGCAGGACCCAGTGACCAGTGTGGACTCTGTGCGATCGTAGATTGGTAAAGCTGAAAAAACCCCTCCGGAGGGTAGCTGTTTCATCTTGGTGCCTGAGTGGGGTTCATTAATCCTATTTCACGCCTGATAAATGGTCTTCAAAGTCCTTATTGCCCAGCCAATTCACGCAGTCTAGTCCAGCACGTTCCTGGTGTTGCTGTTGGAAACTTTTTTTTTCCCTGAACTCTAGCCCATGTAAACCTGATTAAAAACAATGATAATTTAGAGATGATCAAAAAGAAGAGTTAAATCTTCTTATATTTGAAGAACAGTATTACTTTGGGGACAATAGAATATCCCTACAAACACGTGGTACCCCTGTTGTGAAATACTTTGTTTCACTTGGTGCAAGGGGAACTGAACTGAGCCCCTTTCCCTGTGAATCCCTGTTCACTTTGTCTGTTCTTCCAGCACAGAGCAAATAAAAAGCTCTCTACCGCACAGGGTGTGTAATTTAATGTCTCACAATGCAAGAGCGAGGCAGGGGTAGTGAGAGGCATGCATCTGCCTGTCGCTTCTGAGACGGCTTCTGCACATTTTAACCAGCAGAATGTGCCATCTGCAGCTGCTGAATGTTTTGGGGCAGCTTGTTTTCTCCTTGGTTAGCTTATTCTCACTTTCAGTACTGAGGGATCACTTCCGAATTGTTTTGGGCCATTGAACGACTGAATTCCTGTGCCAGCTGGCATGGTTCCAGGTCACTGTATGTGATTCAGAGGCCAGGTCTGACTGCTGCCTGTTGTCTCCAGAGCCTGTAATCTAGTTGATGTGCCCTGGGGAAAGGCCATTCCCCAGAATGTTGTGCGCTACAGCTCAAGGCACTTCTGGTTGTATGTACGTATATGTTTGTATTTATACACGTACATATTTGCACGCGTCCACGTATAAATATGACATCCTCTCGTGGGAGTTGCCTCATTAAAAGAAGTGAAGAACGCTTCTGTCGCAGGCATCATCGTGCGTAGTTAGCACATAAGGCATAAAACCACCATTGCTTTAAGCTGCAGGGGATGTTGCTGCTTTCCCCCTTTCTCTTTATGCTTACGCATCCCATCTGCGTTTCTCACCCTATTGCAGTCAAGCTCTGCTTCTTGTGACACTCCAAACCAGCAGCTTTCCCTGTCGCTCGTGTCTGAACTTGATGACCGGGAGGTTATGCTGATGCAAGTGTTCTCAAAATGATTGTAGATGGTTGTAAGGAGCTGGTGATAGAGCAGGACTTACTTTGAAGTTGTGAAGAAGAAAGCATGGTCAACCTCAGTGATGTGTTTTCAGGTTTGCAGCCTGCTTTAGGGACAGATCGTGAGCTGTTGTAAAAACACGGAGCCTGCACGTTTCTTTCCGCAAACGCATCTCTCCTGCTAGGCCAGGCACCTCTCCACGCTACTGGCAGCTCCCCAGGTTCCTTCATTCCCAGCATTAGAAGTTAGGCAAAACTAACCGACTTTCACTGCACTTTCAAGGACCTGACTGAATACTTAGTTGTTGTGATTGCGGAGAGAGCCTTTCCTTAAAGGACACTTGGCAAGCACTTGGGAATCAGGCGATGTTAAAATCAAAGCTGTGTTATTGTGAGCACGAGAGAGCTGTGGAGATTCTGGCACGTGTTACTCTGGTGTGTTTACAGCATCTTCTGTATATGAGGCAGGACAAGGTACAAAATTCTTGCAGGTGTGATAGCAATACAGTTTTCCCATTTTTTTTTTTTTCAGGCAAAATGTGAGCAGCCAAAACAATACAACTGCCTGGCATTTGGTGCAGGCTCAAGTTCAAGCTCTTCCACTCTCTGTGGTGAGGTACCTAGGGATTGAATGGAAGGAAACAGAAAAATGAGCTGTCCCAAAATTAACACACAATATCAATTTTTAAAAGGGGGTGCTAAAAAAGCAGTGAAACTGTTCCTTGGTGCATACATGAAATTAATTTGGTATGCTTAAACATGAATTACACCAGGGAGCCTTTTTGATATAATTCTTGTAGTTTAGTATTTGGAAACAGCACATCCTTTGGATTTTTCAGCTGTCCTGGTAGGAGCTTTTTTAGGTGTGGTAACCTGTAGCTGCTGAGTGTTGAGCCCTTTGTAGGGTTCAGCCTCATGCAGGGATGATTTCACGGTGTCTGCTGGCTGAAGTAAGAGAGCATCGGGAAGCCGGTCCCTGCTTCACATGCTGATGGGATGTAGCACGTTCTGTATTTGAGTTTTCCCCATCTTTGTTTCTGTTCCTCCTTGTCCCCTTTCCTGTCTGCTCTCTCTCATGCCAGTGGAGCCCCTGGTCCTTGTCACCCAACTTGCCATGCCTGCTTTTCCCTTCCTTTTTCTTGTCCCCTCTCCTGCCCCAGCAGAGGCTGCTCTTTCTCTTTCCAACCTCTGAGGCTTTTTCTGCCCGCTTCCCCCTCCCTTTTTCTTCTCAGATGCATCTCTGCCTTTTAATCAAATTGCTTTCTCCTGCCTTGCCTGGGGACCGACAGTTGACGCCATTGAAACAACAGAAGAAGTTGCCCCCGTTCCTGCTGTGCTCCCGGGGGAGATCTGGATGGAGTACACTCAGAGCGCACGGGATCTTTGCAGAATTTAGCTTTCAAACTTTTACTGTAAATGTATGGACTTCTGTGAGTAACTTCTCTAGAGTTGGGATTTTTCCTGCAGAAACAGCAAAAAGCACATTCTGACGTGACACTTTAAATGTCAAATCCACGTCTGCATGAGGCAGTAGGCAGGGCTGTATGCCTCACTGTGCTCTTAGCCTTGAAAGTTTTTTTTGGTTATATTTTCCACAAAATGTCATCATGAAGCTGAAAACCACAGAGGAAACTTCATCCTGAACAGTCAGTGACTGGCGGTGTTACAGGCAAGTAAAAGCAGGGGATTATTGGCCAGCTGTGACTGTAAAAGGCCCTGTTAACTTTGTGTTATGGTTACAGCATTGCCTGCCTTCTCCAAGCAAGAGGCCACTATTTTCTCAAGATAGCTGAAGTCAGATTTACCTCTCCACACCTTTCCCAGCTTATTTGTGGCTGCGGTGAACAAATCTTTAAGGCTCAGCATTGCTGAAAGGGAGAGGGTTGTCCCGCTGCTTATCCTCTCCACTCTTCTGCTGCCTTTCTTGTGCTGCGTCTGGAAGCCGCTGGATCCCAGCGTGAACCGATGCAGCTTGGTCACGCTGCGGAACCAGGAGAGCTTTCTGCTGAGCTGGCAAAGCAGGGCTGCTGAGTGCCAGGGCCTGCTCGGGAAGCTGGGTGGGATTGTGTGGGCGAAGGACAAGAGGTGGAAGGAGTCAGGTTTCCCCTTCTGCCAGCAGCTGAGTCAGTCCTGAAGCTTTTGGTCTTGTTTTTTTTCCCCCCTCCTTTCTGCTTTGAATCCCAAATCCCTACTTTTAGTTGTCCAAGAGTGCCTCTTAATATCCTGTGAGAGTTGCTTCTTGCTTCTTTTCCGTGATGATTCTTTAGTGTTGTTTTTGGCCTTGTTGGAGTTGATCTCTCGTGGGGGTCTGGCTTCCACCTTCAGCAGCTGCTCTGGTGCTCCTGCCTGTGAGTCAGCCCATCCTCCTTGTCAGAGTTGTCCCAGGCAGCAGCCTCTGAGAAACACTGAACCCTGCACGTTCTTGTGCAAAATGCCGTGCCAGATCTGCCACGTGCAGATCGATGAAGTTGTGCAGTAAGGGAGATGTTACATTGCTTAGGCTGTATTTTTCCTCTGAATGTTAACAGATCTCTGCAGGGTCCTGCATAGTGCAGGAAACAGGCGTGCCGTGGGAGTTGCCCTGATATATTTTCCCTCTGGAGACAAGCTCATGCATTTTGTATTTTTCATCTTCCCACTTTTTTTATGAAGTGCACACTTTTTAATTAAGACAAGTTATGAAACACCAAAGAAGATCTCTTATTGATTTCCAAGTAGCTTTAATTTCCTCTTGTTGGATATGTGGTGTTAATTTTTAACTTCCTGTATATTGAGGTATGTGTGTTAAGTGCCAAACTGGCAAGCGGGTGTTGTCACGAGAACTTTAATTTGAATCCATCCAGCTCCGTGACCATTTTTAGCCGACTTTCCAAAGGAAACAAAGCTTATGCAAATGTTCCATCTGTCCGTGAGCCCTCTCCAAATAACTTCTGAACCTATCAGCCCATTACAGGCAAATCTGATAGAGGGACAGAAACCTCTGTTACATCAAGGTGTTGCAAGTTTTATGAAAGCTGGTGACTGATAAGGGACTGATAAGGCCCTTCAGTGAAGAAAAAGCTGAAGTTTGGACTCGGCTGTTCTCTTTTGCTAGCTTGCCAGTTGGCAAGCCACGGGCCAGGGGGTGTAGTGGTGAGAAGGGATCAGAGAGTGTATGGGAAAAGCTGCAGTTATTACCAGGGGCAGGAGATGCGCTTGTGGCCAAAAGACAGAAATCGGTAGGAAGACAGGCTTTGTGGAGCAACTTGTTGCGTTTAAGTGAACGTGAGACTCAGGAAGCCAATGTGCTGGAACAGTTCTAGATACACCTCGTGCAGGTCCTTTGTCAGCCTGAGATTTCTTACAACCAAAGCGAGCACAGCTTTGGATGGGAAATAAGTCGTGTCTTTTTGTCTTGAAGGTTTTCAAGCCATACCAGGCATCCCAGCATGACATGTGCCGGTTCCACTCCGAGGACTACATAGACTTCCTGCAGAGAGTGAGTCCCAACAACATGCAGGGGTTCACCAAGAGCCTCAACGCCTTCAACGTGGGCGATGACTGGTGAGTGAGTGCTCTGTGCCTCCTGCGAACCTGGAATTGGAAAGGCTGATGTGATCCTGCATTGCTTATGTCTGGAGAGCTCTTGTAGCATGTACTGGCATTTTTTTACCAGAATGAGGTGCATGCCCCTCCTGAGTATACCAGATTATTAGAACCTCCTTGATTCCTTTCCCTTCTCTTTAGATCTCGCTGTCCTGCTTTTTAGATCTATATTTATACTGTAAGCATTGTGGGCTAGAGACTGTATCTCCACTTGTTCTTGCAGAACCTCCGGTTCTTCTTGAACATGCTATTTTTTAAATAATTGCCTGTCATTTTAGCTACCTTGATATGTGCATGTTAAATTCAAGGCAGCTTTGAGAGCCTGATTTTCAGGTAGAACTGAGGAGAGTTTCATGCTTCTGTACAAAACCACATGAGATCTTGTTGAGAATATTCAATTCCAGTCTTTCATGTTCATGAGAGATGAAACTTGAAAGAAATGTGTGGAAGGGCTCTCCGGATGACTGGGGAAGAAGACAGCTTACCATGTCTGGTTGAGGAAAGTAATGGCTGTCAGAGAATAAGATTGTTCTTTGTATTCTTTGGAAGGCAGTGCTGTAAGTGCAAGCATGAGAGGAGTTACATTAGCTAGAGAATAGTGCTGTCCCAAGAAGGCGTTAGTAGAACCTGGATTTTAATGTTTAGGCTGGGAATCAGAAGACTGTTCTGTAATGTCACTGCTCTGACAATCAGAAACCATCTTATCAGAATGGAGGAGGAAAAAAACCCACAGTCCTTAAGCCATTACTTGTCCATGAAAGACGCTTGTGACATGATGCCTGTGAGTCGGTGACACAGGGACTCCATGTCCTGTGTTTCTGTACTCTCCCAGAGATCCTGCGTGGTGGGATGGCTCGTGCCTCAGCTCTGCCCTACGGTCAGTGTTCATCTCCGGTTACGGCAGACTACACACTGTGCTGTGCGCTGTGAAGCGGAGGGGGCAGGATCTTTGAGATGCTGCCTGTGGGGGGGTAGCTTGGGAGCAGTCCTCCCTCTTCCTGAGTCGTGTCCTAGCTCCAGGCATATGTCCGCAGGGCTGCGGGACAGCCACTGGAGCATGTTGCGGGCAGGGGAGCCTATTCAGCACTAGCTTGGAAGCTTTGGTAATCATTGTCAGATTCACTGAGTGTGCCATTGTGTTTGCAGTCGGATTGCCACCTGCTGATGCTCAGTGTTGTAAGCAGGTTGGGAATGATCCCAAATTAACTCTTTCAGAGAGAATGAGTTTTGATCTTGCTTAGGTAATGTCCCTGGACAGTTTTATTCCTGGCTTTGCTCTGGAGAAATGGGAAGAATGAGAAGATGTTCTTTGTTTGAATCATGATTTTTGTTTTTTGTTTTTTTTTTCAGCCCAGTGTTTCCAGGACTCTTTGAATTTTGTTCTCGCTATACTGGGGCCTCCCTGCAGGGAGCAACACAGCTGAACAACAAGGTAACTGAGCTGATGGGCTTACCTTTGAAGCACAGGTAGAAGCCAACTGGTTATCAGTTTATGGGTAACCTCATGGATGTGTTTTGTGTAACAACATAGCAAGCACTGCTATGCTGCAAGTGTAAATTCTTAGCCCTGTAGGACTGCGAAGCTTGAGACCATTCCTGTGCCATCAGAAGCAACTATTTAGTAGATGTTTAATCCAGAGAGAGTCACAGGTCGCTAATACTGCATGTAGTACAGTCACAGAGTACGCTCAGCAATGCAGAACAGCAAACCTGGGGTCTTCAATGAACCCAGCTGCTGGAAGACCTCAAGTGTGCTGCTAGGCCTCTGCTGTGGAAATGCACTAAATGAGACCACCCAGAAGGTCTGAAGGAGGAGGTCTCTGGGGAGTATATAAAACAAAACTCCAGAGGTGTAAGGATGTTTAGAGGGGAGAACACTTCTGGGAAAGGTCTAACGAGCATAAAAGACAAGTGCAGGAACAAGCTACGTGTGCCAGGTGCTCTGTCTAATGCTGGCTGGAGGGGAGCAGCGGTGGTGGGAGGTGGTCTTTTCTGGTCTAAAGGGGAGTGCAGAGCACACAGCTAATGGACACGGCGTAACAAACTGCTGGCTGGACTAATGAGCAAGATGGAGCTTTGAAAAAGCCTCTGTAGGTAGAGGAAAGGGCAAAAAGGTGCATATGGCCACAGCGCTGGGCTGGACAAAGTCCCTGCTGACTGGGGAAGTGGGTGCGAGGTCGTTGTTACCACGTTGCCATCTTTAATTTACTTTCCTTTCTTAGATCTGTGATATTGCGATAAACTGGGCAGGGGGCCTGCATCATGCCAAAAAGTTTGAGGTAATGAGGTGAATCTACATCCTCCTCTATCTTTTTGAACCCATGCTCTGTGTTGATCCTGCTCTAATGCTAATTGTTTTTCTCTGTATTACAGGCTTCTGGGTTTTGTTACGTCAATGACATAGTTATTGGCATCCTGGAGCTGCTCAAGTAAGGACATGGGGAACGTGCGATACTGTCTTGGCTGGCATGTGGCTTCCCTCTGGTGCTTCTCTCATCTCTGTTGAACCTCTCTTCCTTGTCTGGCAGGTGGCTGTGCCTTCCTAGAGTCCAAGAAGGCCAACAACTCGATCTTTTGGCCTGATCTCTCCTTTAGGCACAAGAAGGGGTCTTGAGCAGGTTATAATAAAACTGGAGTCAAATATTCCAATTCTCAAGTGATGTGGAAAGTTCAGTTCAGTTTCTCTTTATCCATCTGTGAAATATCCATTTCAGGGTCTCCTGACTCTGTTTTTGCCACGGTGAGCCTTTTGTAGGTAAATACGAAGTATGGCTCACTGGAGACAGTTAAATGGCCCATATCTTTCTCAGTTTGCTTGACTGGCTTAAGAACCAGGACTTGGGCAGCACATGGATGATCAAAGTACGCTTGCTTTGTGTAGAAGATTTTTTTTAGAAATCGAAAAATAAAATCAGAATGGAAGAGTTACAGAAATACCTTCCATTTCGTGGATTAGCCTGTGGCTTTTTTTGTACTCTCAAATGCCCTGCTTATCACTGAATCTGAGACAAGATGCTGTGGCATTTAAAAAAATAAATAAAATAAAATGAAATAAATTTGGGTTGACCAGAAAATAGGTATATGACTGGTGGCAAGCTTTCTTGCTTACAAAGTCAGATTTATGGAATGTACTGGGGTTTCTTGTACCTCCTTCCTCTGCCAGTCTTCCCTGTTTTGTGTTTGGAACCTCAGGTCTGTACTGTGTATCTGCACGCCTATTTTGTAGTCCCACATGAGTTCCATTCAGTAGAGACTTCGAATACAGCCCAGTTAACCCTAATGGGAGGTTATAATATGTCCCTATTCTTTTGTTTCCTGTTTTGGGGAACCATTTCTGCAGGAGATGGCTGCATGCTTGACTTCGCTGCCCACTGAGAGTACTGTGGTCCCTCTCTTCTTCGCTTTACCTGTGTGCAAAGGCTGTGTGTGTGCTGCCTCTTGTTATCTTTGCTGTCATTTGTCTATGGGATAAATAATCTGGGCAATTTTATATGGTTTATGCCTCTGTTGGGAGGCTGAGACGAGGTACTGATCTGCTAATCAGCATGGCTCAACGCCATCAACCAGCGTGATTAGGTCACTGCAGGCACGCTTAATGCCGTGCTTCCAGCAGACAGACGGCACGAGCCATATGCTCCTCTCTGTTTCAATGTTGTCTTGTTTTTTCAGGTCCCTCCCCGTAGGGTTTTGGCATGGATGCCAGATCCCCAGCTCTTTGGGGAATGACCAGATGCAGCATTTCCTTAGGAAAAGCTGCGGAAGTTCTCTGCAGCTGAGCAGGCAGCTCTAGAGTTGGCAGGCAGGGTGTGGCTTTAGGGCCATGTCCCCAGTCCTTGACAGTACCCAGTGCTGTCACCTTTGACCATTACAGCAGTGCGTTTACTTGTGGTGATCTCCCCTTCTTCATCCTCTGACTCTGTGACCCAGCAGGCTTCTTCTCCAGTAAATTTTACACCTGAAATACCTGTTTGGATAGCTGAGCCAAAGGAGCCTGCTTGAGTCCAGTTGCTCCTCTTTTCTCTTCTACCTAAACATCCATTCTGACTCGCACCATGCTCGGTGCTTCCCTCACCCCTGTCATTGTTGATCAGCCTCTCACCGTCCTCTCAGCGTTACCCCAGGGCCGATCCCTATCATGAGAGAGCGACAACACTCTGCTGTGATTTCCACAGCCAGTAGGACCTGTACCCCAGCCTCCCCCTCCTCGTTTGGAGCAAGGCAGCCTCTGTAGTCCAGCTTGGCGGTGTTGGTGCTAGCCAGCTAGGCCACAGTGCTGCCAGTGCTCTGGCCCAGTGAGGCAGTAAGCATTCCTTGGCTAGCTGACCATTCGTTTTCAGATACAGTTAAAAATTCCTGGAGTTCTTAAGGTTAACTAACTGGCAGGTTGTTTGTGGGGAGGGGGAATGCAAAAAACAGCTTTCTAACTCCATGTGGTTAAAATAGGTTTTATGTGGTTTCCAAGATATTTCTGGCCCAATCTGAAAACCTTTTATTCCAGTATCTCTTTTGAAGCACATCAGAAGAAAATGGTTTAGAGGGATGTGTGTTTTAAATGGACACTGTACAAATGGAACATCTAAAGCTATTCCATATGCCTGAGGTGGGACAGATGAGTTCTTCTGGCAAGTGGGCTTGCAGATAGACTTCAGTGGTGACTTTCAGAGCACTAGGTGATACTGAGCCACGTGGGTAAGAGTGCGGTTGGGTGCAGAGCAGACAATAATGCTGTTTTTCCTCCTGTTTGTGGTAGATACCACCCACGTGTTCTGTATATTGATATTGATATCCATCATGGAGATGGTGTGCAGGAGGCTTTCTACTTGACGGACCGTGTCATGACAGTGTCGTTTCATAAATATGGCAACTATTTCTTTCCCGGTACAGGTATGTAGTTTCCTTTATAATGTGAACCTGGTCTTGTTTCAGAGGCCTTTAAAAAGTGCTGCTGGAGTATAGAGGTATAAAATCACAAGATTAGAACTGCAGGGAGAAATGGTGGAAGAAAGAGCATGGAGAAGGAACTAGAGAGGAACAGAACTATAGTTCTTTCTAAGCAAGAGGCATCCTAGCTAGGTTATCAGATCTCAGCCCAGAGTTGGCCTTCCAGCCAGACCCAGAGATCTGGCCTTCTGGCACCTCTGAATTCTTGGAGCTGTTGTGACTCTCCTGTCTTTCCTTGGCCAGGGGACATGTATGAAGTTGGTGCAGAGAGCGGTCGTTATTACTGTCTCAACGTGCCTCTGCGGGATGGCATTGATGACCAAAGTAAGTAGGTGTCCCTTGCCTTTTCCCCTTGCCCAGATGTTTGCTGGTCCTGCTCTCCAGCGCCATGACAAACCTGTCTTTCTCTCCAAAGGTTATAAACACCTCTTCCAGCCAGTCATTAACCAGGTGGTAGATTACTATCAGCCCACCTGCATCGTACTGCAGGTAAGAAAACAAGCCTCTGTGCATGTGTACATCCATGTCAGAGGCCGTAGGTTGGAGGGGCATTTCTCAGTTGTGGTACCCTCTGTTCCCAGGGGTCAGGGTTGGTGCATCCTAGCTGAGCTGCTGTCTGCACCTCTGGTGAATGAAGGTGGCGTACGGGTAGGGATGCTGATATACATCTGGAAAGCAGTGCCTATCTAGCCAAAATTCAGTTGTTCTTTTTCTCTTCCCCAGTGTGGTGCTGATTCTCTGGGTTGCGACCGTTTGGGTTGTTTTAACCTCAGTATAAGAGGGCATGGGTAAGTACAGCAGGGCTGGAACACAGCAGTTGGTTGAAAGACCATCCTTTAGTCTGAAGGGCTGCAGAGGGTCCTCTGCTGTGAGATCTGAACTTTGACTTCCAGCCACACCAACAATTTTTTGGGTTTGTTGTTTTTGTTGTTGTTTGTTTGTTTTGTTTTTTTAAAACCCTTGTGTGTCAGGAGGTCTCAGAATGGGGCTGTGCACAAGAGCTTTGTTCACAGAGTAGCACGTGGTTCGGGCTCCATGGGTAGGAGCCCCGAGTTCCAGGTGTGTCACACCAGCCATGGTGGCATTTGAGTGCACAGTGATGCTTCTGATGTGAGTGTGTGCTGCAGTTAGCAGCTCTGACATGCTTGTTTGGGGTTTCTAGGGAATGTGTGGAGTACGTGAAGAGCTTCAACATCCCCTTACTGGTACTGGGAGGAGGCGGTTACACAGTCCGCAATGTGGCACGGTGCTGGTGAGTCTTTTCAGTGCTTGTTGAAGGTCTCTGATTAAGCAGCTGCTGTAGGCTGTCCCTGCATGCACTGTATAGCTTTCTCTGGACTGAGCCCATGTTATTCTGTGTTTTTAGGACTTACGAAACGTCGTTGCTTGTAGATGAAGCAATTAGTGAAGAGCTCCCGTACAGTGGTAAGTTGGAGTTCCCTTATTTTCCCTGTTAGTTGAGCTAAAGTACCAATTGTGTTAACTGAGGAAATAACACTTCTATTCTGTGCTGACCAGGGCCAAAGTGACAGTGCTTTCTGATCTTAGGGATGGCCCTGGTCTCCTTCTACCTCCTGCTTGTAGGCTTTGCTGGGCAGACACACCCTTATTGTGTTGCGTGTCATTTAATTTGGATCATTTCCTATTCAGTGACCTGAGTGTTACTTCTGCTGACTCCGCAAGGAACTGTAGGAAACAACAGTTGCAGAGCTGTGCATCACTGTGGTTTTTAGGGTCTGGTCACCTCTAGCATGGTGGGAGAGTGAGCTCTGCTGCTCTGCAGCTGGTGACTGGCTTCCTTGTCTCTGTGCTTTAACTCTCTTCCTCGTGCCATCACAGAGTACTTTGAATACTTCGCTCCAGACTTCACCCTTCACCCTGATGTCAGTACAAGGATTGAAAATCAGAACTCCAGGCAGGTGAGTGCTTGCAGCCTTACTGTGGTTGCTGGCTGTGTAACCCCAAAGCCCTGTGATTGCTCTGTCCTGTGAAACCAGGTGGAGCCCCCACGCAAGGGATTCTTGTGGGGGCAGAAAACTGATGAACAGCAAGCACAGCCTTTCCTCTGGGATGTCAGAAAGCCTCAGAGGGTCCATAGCATTTGAGAACCTTTCTGGATTGTCTTACTGTTTTCTAAGTGCAGGAGTCTCAATGATTGAATTGGCTCTCCCACCTCCTCTGCTCTGATATAATTTTTGCACAAAATTTTTTTTTATGAATGCGTTTCTTCTGGCCACCACATAGATGATGCAGACAGGTAGTAGTGCTAACATTTGTGACTCTGTGCAAAGTGCCAGCTCTGATGGTGGTGATCCTTCTCTGTTTTTTTCTAAGTAGTACTTGGATCAGATCAGGCAGACGATATTTGAGAATCTGAAAATGTTGAACCATGCGCCCAGTGTGCAGATCCATGATGTCCCCTCTGACTTGCTCAGCTACGATCGCACAGATGAGCCTGATCCAGAGGAAAGAGGCTCTGAGGAAAACTACAGCAGGTACCAGCTCTGTTGTTCTGGAGAAATAGTCTTCCCTTTCGGTCCCTGCTGGGATGGGTAGAATACATGCTGGAGACTGTTTCCTGGAGCAGATACAAACTCACTTCTGAGTCTGCTTTTATCCAGGGATCCTCTCCCTGTAAATGTGTGCTCTCCTTACAAAACAGTCCGTGGGGTGTTTGGGTGCAAGCCATCTTCTGACCTGCAGTGGGACCTTTTGTGGGCATTCTTCTCTGTCCCAAGGGTTCTGGGGCTCTCCTTGCTGATGGTGATTGTCTTTTCCCCCAGGCCTGAAGCTGCCAACGAATTTTATGACGGTGACCACGATAACGACAAAGAGAGTGACGTTGAGATCTGAGGGCTCTGGTGTGGGACTCTGGACTGTTGGGGGGGGGGTCCCACGTTGGGTGTTGGTGCTTGGTGCAATTAACTGGGCCGCATGGGAGCCAGTGAGCCCTCCCTTCATACTTGGTTGCATGTGGTGGCAGCAGAAACAGCACCACTGCAGACTTCTGCTACCTGCAAGGCAGAGAGCAGTGAAATGTGTTCCTTACTTTCCACCACGTGTCACGGTTCCAACAGTCGCTGCTCTGGGAAATGGACATTCAAGTGGTGCTCGGATCTGTACCGTGTACTGGCTGGCAGCCATGCAGCTGCCTTCCAAGCCTGACCCGCACTGGCTCAGTCGGCTCCTTTAACTCCTGTGCAGGCTTCTGCCAGAAAGGTGGGAGCTGGAGCGCTTGTGCCTAGAACCTCTGCCTCTCGTCAGCAACACGCCTGCCGCCCCCCTGTCTCCCCAGCCCTCCGCTCAGGTACCCAGCTGATTGTCCTCTGAAGCCTGCACCGAGGCTTGCTTCCTGATGTCCTTTCTAACTGTCTGATGCTCCACAGCTCAAGGAAAACCATTCAAGAAGACAAGGCCAGTTCTGGAGTATAGGTCAGGAGTGTGATTGGAGCAGGGAGCAGCTTGTTGGAGCAGGGTGGAAGAATGTATGCAGAGTGTAGTCTTGTTCGTTTCCCCCCGTACTCAGTTTTGTGATCACAAATGAGTGCTGCAACACTTTGCCAAGTTGAACCTAACTCGCCTATTTTCCTCGTTCTGTGAGAAGCTGATATCACTGGAACAGCGGTTTGGTTTCCAAGGTCAGTACGTAGTGTGTCTCGCACCTCTGACGCAGCTTCCAGCTGTGTTTTCCAAGTTCACACATGGCCCTTCTGTGTGTTTGCAAGAGATTTGGGCTGCTTGCTCAGAGCCAAAGCCACTCCCTTGTGACTGTGCCCAGGAGATGTCACTCTGCTCTTGGGTGACGGAAGCTGCCTCCTGCAGGTCTTGTTGTCTTGCCCTCACACAGCAGAGGTTTTCAAATCCCAGACTGCTGCTCCTTCTCCCATGTTGTCACCTGGTCCTGTCATGATTTGGAGGGTGCTGTTTGGGGAGAGGGGAGAGGTTTAGCCTCTTACTGTGCGTACTGTTCTGTTTGTTTACTGATGTCTTTAAACATTAAATGAAGAGGCAGTATTTTTCTTACCTGACCTATCGTTCGTCTGTTTAATGCTCGTGCGTTTTGGCTCCCGTCTTCCAGCAGCTGAGAACGTGTGCGTCGTCCCTGGCAGCGTGGTGTCTTCCACTGTCTGACCTGTCTAAATGAGTGGAGGAGACCCTCGAGGTGCGCGCTGGTGCGTGCTCAGCACCGGTGCGCTGGGTTCCCGTGTAGAGGACAGGTCTGGCGGGCTCGTCGCCACTTCTGCTCATGCCTCTGGTTACAGGGAAGGCAGGGGGCTGCAGAGCTCAGGTTCCTTGAGTTGCACGCTCCGTGCAGCCTGCTGTTTGCCTCGTGGCGTTCCCGCAGCCCATGTTAGCAGCCGTACCGCTCTGTTTCTGGTCCCGCTGCTGTTTCCCCATCACTCCCTTGACCCCGGAACCACAAGTACCTGTGCTGGGGGGTGGCGGATGACACTGGGGGTGGGCTCATGAATATTCATTTATGGGCGGGGCTAGGTGGTGGCATGGCAATGCTGTGACCTTCTGTGAAAGGCTTGTCCCCATGGCCATGTGCGTGTGGTAGGTGAGCGGCCCCATGTGCTGGCTGGAGGCCTGGAGACCGGAGGGCTTTGGGCACCTGGCCCAGGGGAGGCCAGAAGCAAGCGGTGCTGGAGGCTGGGCCTCACTGGAGGCTGCTGGCTGCTCTTCTGCTACTCACAAGGCTCCAGCTGTGACAGCCAGCTTCATACTAAAGCTTGAGTTTATTTTTTCAAAGGCCAGCTCCAGCGACAGAGGTGCGTGATGTCCCCGCACGGGGACCTCCAGCCGCGGCTGAGGCTGGCCTGCTTGTAAAGCCTGCTTTAGCCTCAGCAGCCAGGTATTGCCGCATCTCCACTCCTATCAAACCATTCTGCGCAGCAACGTGATCTCTGCTCAATTTGATTTTGGCTGCTGATTATTGTAAATGCAACCTAATCAATCGCCGTTGTTTCTCTTTGCAAGTGCGCACTGACTGGCTGCAAGCTTGCAGATTGCCCCCTCTTCACGAGGTGCCTGTCTGCTGCTGTGCACTCAGGCTTTCAAGGGAGATTTCCGGCTCCCTGTCGTGGCCCAGCCTCTCCGGCGCAGCGCCTGGGCTCTCCCATTCCTTCTTTCTATCCCAAGTGCAGCTCCTGTGGCCGTTCTGCCTCACAAAGAAGCAACAGGCAGTGTAAAAGGCTGAGCTCTGCTGTGCATTTGTAATGTTTGCCTCTTCCTACGTGTGGAAAAAGTGCCCATGTGATGTTAGAAATAATAAAATTAAAATTATCAGTTGATCAAAATAGTCAAAATTAATAGAGGATTGAACAAACTAATTCTATTCAGAGTACTTATCTGGTTAAACCGGTCTATTTTTTTTCTTACCTTGCCTTCAAGATCCTGTCTAGTATCAAAATACACCAGCACTGCTGCTACCAAGCTGTTCACTGTCATTTGTTTTCAGATTTTGGTCAATGGAAGCCTCAAGTCCGGCCCCGGAGTCTTCTCTGGAGCTCGTCTGTCACGCCGAGCGGAGAGGCAGAGCTGCAGGCGGGCTCGGTGGGGACGGTGACGGCAGGTGGGTGGCTGGTTCCTGCTCCTTGCTGTCCCGCAGCGCTCGGCTCTGGGAGCTGCTGAGCTCGCTCTGAAGCTGCCGGGAGGCCGGGCGGTGCTGACGGAAACCTTCATCGCCTCTGAGGAGGGCAGGGCAAGTTAATGGCTGATCTCCCCCTTTAGTCTCCAGTTAATTAGCAAGAAAGCTGGGAGGCTTCAGGCTCCCATCAGATCACTCGAGTTTTTCCCCTTGGTTAAGACAGCTTTGTGCTAGTAAAACTTCTTTTTCCAGTTCCTGGAAATGTCAGATCGGACAATGGTTAATAATTACAGAGCAAATGTACCTAACATCGCACAGAAGCTAATGATGCCGTCTTGTCTCGTTTTTCCTCTCACTTGGGAGCCTTTGATGTGATCCACGACTCCTGCCTTGGGTAGGGTTTCTCGGCTTCTGCTCTCCACAGCCCAGGCTGGGCTGGAAGGTAGGTTTCCCTCTCGTTCATCTTTTCGGAATCAACAAACTCACCTCTTCCAGCCAAAACCCAGCCCTGTCAGACTGTGTCTGTGGTAGGGGAAGGAACATTTTAAAAACACGTGGCTGACACGTGTTAAAAACGCTCCTTTTCCTGTCACAGGCCCTGTGAGCACTGTCTGTGCCAAGCGATGCTCCCTCCTTCCAGCCGCGCAGCCTCGGGGTTGTGCCGGGCTCGTGCGGCACAGCCGGGCCAGGAGAGCTCTGGTGCCTGGAGCATGTTCCCCTTCATGGGGCTCGGACGGAGCTGGGACCTTTCCTTCCTCATTGGTTTGCTTTTTATTTGCTGTGTGCTGTTTAAAAAGCTTATTGTAGCTCTGTTGGATTATCGTTTTTATAGACTAAAGTAGAGGAGGCTTCAAGGATTTCTTCCCAGGGGTTAGACATCCTTGTGCCCTGCTGTCGGCCTTCAGCCTAACGAGCTGTCTTGCCGTGGTGCGTGTTTAACGGTGATGCAACTCTCACAAGCTTTGCCCCTGTTCCTGCTACGCGGGGGCTAATTCTCAGCAGGCCATAAACTGTGCTCGGCTGTGCTTTACCAGTTCAAAGCAACAAGCAACCAGCTCCGCACCGCAGGGAATCGCGAACGCGTCCCAGAGCTGACCCCCGGCAGCGGTGCGTGTCCGAGCCCTCGCGGCTGCACCCTGCTCGGCACGGCAGGACTTCCCGCGGGTGCAGGCTGCATCCTGCGCCAGCAGGCGTTGTAACGGGCCAGGCAGCGTATGGAAAGCAATGACGGATGACCTCCGCGCACGTTGTACGCCTTTGAACGCAGAGGTGCGTTGCTCTTTCCTCGCGTGGTCTCGGTGCAGGGCACCGGGGCGTGTTTGGCTGGGCGGGGGACCAGTCAGCACCAGCCGTGGTGCGCCTGGTCCTCGGTGGAGGCTGAAGTGCTGAGGACGGTTTGGCTTGCACGGTGTTTCTAATTCTGCTCCTAGATTTTCCCGTTAGTGTTTTGTAAATATTTTCCATTCATAGCTCTGAGTACTTTTTTTAATGGCACCTGAATTGCCTGTTTCTTTCTCTGAAACCCCGTACATAGCTTTGGGGTTTACCTGGGGAGTGGATTTGCCTTGTGAGAGTATTTAGGGAAAAGAGAAAAGCAAACTTGCCTCCGTAGCCTGAAAGTAGGTTTTGGGTAGAGCCACACCTCTCGTGCCTCTCCCAGAGGATTTTAGCTCTCCAATGAAACTATAATCTAATGAATATTGGATAAGCTTAACAGGAGTCGTATTTGCCACCACCTTGTGTAATAGTGTGTGTCCTAAGTGGTAAATGCTGCTTCGCTGCTGAGCATGGTTCCGAGAGCGAGGAGGGCATTTTACAGCTGCTCTGCTTTTCTTCAGTGGCCAGAGATGAGCCTCAGCGAGGAGCAGCAGTGGGCTCTGAGGAGGAGGAATGCTGACCAGGAGGGGATGGTGACAGTCACCTGCGCGCATCCATGCCGTGAGCGTTTCTGACCCACTGCTGCCTTCTGCTCCCACCTCACCAGGAGGAGGCACTCCCGGCTCTGCGCTGTCTGTGGCGTAAACTCCAACCTGGCTTCTCAGTAACCGTTTCCAAAGTTTCTCAAGTTAAAACAGGACCTAAAATGCGGTCCCTTGGGGAAGTCAAAAAATATTAAGCCTTATTGGCAGTAGTATATCACATTACAATTGTTTGGTTGCTTACTGAAGTCTTGCAGGAAGCTTTTCAGGGATGTGGTGGATCATGCAGTAATTAAGCCAATCTTTAATTGTAGTAAAGCTTCAGCTGTCCTTTTGTTTCTTCACTTGGTCAACTTCCCTAGCTTGGTTTTACGGGAACAGAAGGAACTGTGGAGTTCTGTGGCTAGATACCACGAGGTATCTTTTAATACAATTTTTTTAAGTTCCTGAAAGTATTCTTTATTATTCAGTAAAAACTCTTGTCTAGAAAATTAAGAAATCCTTGATGTGTTACGAGTGTTTTGGATATCTCTTGATAATTTTAAAATGGGTTCTTTGCAAGAGAGAAAACTGTTGGAAGGTCAGTACCCTATATCTTAAGAGGTGTCAAAAACTAAAAAATAAACTCCAATTTTGAGGGATGACCCTGTTGCCAGATAGTGGTCTGGAGAACATTGCCTTGCCAGAAGGCTGGCTTTCAATCTCACACATGGCCCCGGCCCTGTTTCAATAGATAATGAACGACAGAATTCTCCCTGTCCTTTCCATACCCGTATGATTCAGTTTTAAACATTTTCCCCCCTCTTCACTGTGTCTGTACTCGGAGAATTCCTGGCTTGCTTTCTTGTCCTGCATGGAGAAGCCTTTCCATGTTTTCCTTATTCTGTGAAATCTTTAGAAGTTCTAATTCAGCACATTTACAAAAGCTCAGCAACAGATACTCACTGTGAGAATACTAATGCTTTGTTGCTTTGTCTCCTGCTGCAGAGCTCGCTGTTACGAGCTGATTGGTGAACGTGTCTCGCAAATGGCACTGTACAAGATTGGAGCTGCTCCTGGCTTCATGTGCAAGCACCTTGCCGCAAGCACTGAGCAGATGATAGGTACGTCCCTTCTCTGATTGTGGCTCAGCTGAAGCCCGCCCTGTCGGATCACAGTTCTAGGGCAAACTCTGTTTCTTCATCCCTGTCCTCACCGGAGCTGTCGGTCATCAGAGCTTTCTGCTTCTTCTCTCTGTATTTTTCCCTTGAGCTGAGCTGCTGTCTTGGTGTTTTTCTGCTCCCATCCCCACCCGGCATGTGGGATGGGGATCCAGGCTATTGTTCGCTACTCCTTGGGGTATGTCTCCCATGGCTTGGGGCACAGCGATTCCACCTGTATCAGATCCAGAATGCTGTTGTGTTTGGGCAGGGAGCGCTGCCTGGATTTGGTGTTTTTATTGACAGCAGCTTCCAGAAGAAGCCAGTATCTTGTGGTGTCCTCCCCCGGGGAAGGGCATGTCGGTCTCCAGGCTGAGGTGCTGCAGTAGCAGCACAATAGTGGGCAGATGGGGTTTGCTAGCAAGAGCACAGCGTGGCCCTGCAAGGAGCGGCATGGGGCTTGCCGCATGTGTTGGAGAAGGAAAAGGGGAGGGTGTTTACAACGGTGCTTTTCTTAAATGTATTTCCTTTCCTTTCCTTTTTAGATAACTCAGTTGATAAACCGGATGAAGCCAGAGTGGTGGAACTGGAGAAAAACTTTTGGCTGATGGTGAGGTTGGGTAACAGCTAGGATAGCAGGGATCAGAATAAAGCCTGTTGTACCTGACGCTGGACTACAGCTGCTGCCAGTCACTTCTGCCTAGACCTTCCTGACAGAGGAAGAGCATGTGTTTGCATCTTAATTAGCAAAAATGTCACAGCTGTCACACTGAAGGAAAACAACATCTGAGCTGTGGGCATGGGGCTTCCCTACCTCTTGAACTCACACCAGAGAGTCACCTGCAGTTTGTCTGATAAGGAAATAATTGAAGCTGTGATGGGATGTAATTGAAAAATGCGATTCCTGTCACTGCCATGTGAGCAGCTGCCTCCAGACTGTGCCAAATCTGACTTCTTCCCAGCAAGAAAGATGTCACTGCACCAGTTTCAATGTGAATATGTGATCTGGGAAACTTGGGGTCCATCTCTACTGGATTGGAGATCAGCTACTGGTTTTTGACCTCCTGGATTAGATAGAGCTATGAATTGTCACCTCTGGTTGTGTGACTGGAGTGCTGCATGAGGGCCAGGTGGTTGAAATTTTGCAGGTTTTTTGGGGGGAGTGGGGGGAAATGCTGCCCCCCATCCCTGTCCATACATACTCCTGTTACATCTGTGTGCAGCCCATCTGTTCATTGCCTCTGCAGCTGGACTCGGAACTGACTGCGTGGCAAGAGCTGCAAAGTGAGATGAAGAAGATGAAACCGGACTTTGAGGAGAAACTACCTGATGCATGCGGTGAGAAGATCCTGGATGTGGAGAAACAGCAAATGGCTGCAGAGAAGCAGGAACTGGAAAGGAACTTCTCCTGTTGAGTGAGGAGGTACGCCTCAGCCTGGGACATGAGCTGATGTACTGGGGGTGGCTTACAGCAAGTCAGAGCTTGTGTCTTCCTCAGAGAGCTCTGTTCCTCTCTGGGGAGAGGTGACATTGGAACCAGGAGAAATAATGACAGAGATTCTACTGGTCATAGATGTTTAGGGAGTGCCCTCAGGAGCCCCGAGCCACCTCTGCTTATGCAGGTGGAGACAGGACAAATATGAGGAGGCCGAATGGTGCTGGTGCTGCTTCTAGCTGCTCCCTGTTTCCCTTTTCTCTTAACAGTAGCCATAGACCTGAGGCGAGCAGGATCAGTCCACAGGTGACTACTTTTTCATTTCTCCCTAGTTCAGAAGTTGTCTTTGGGTAGGCATTCCTTGAGTTGTCTCACCCTGCTCTTCTGCTCCGCGGGCAGCTCTGGTTGTTAAGTCTGCGATTCAAACCTTTTTAGTGCACAACATGAATGACGTTGTCTGTCTTGAATCTTTCCTCTTGCGCTTTGCCCATCATTCCCCTCGCACGCTTATTCCAGCTCAGCATCGCCCTGCTCTGCAGTGCAGTGACCTGGCTTCTGTGGGACTGGCTCTTGTGTCCTGGCTTTTCCACAGACACCCAGACTCCTCCAGAAGTTGCTAAGCATATTCTCAGGGTTGGTTTGTTTTTATTCTGTATCATCGGAGAAAAAGCTTGGGAGGCTTGCTCCTAAAACTGCCGTGTTCTCTTTCCTCCTCTGTGCGAGGAAGAAAAGGCAGAAGTGTGATCGGTGCTTGTCAAGGTGCCGTGTGTTAATGTGTCCTCGGTTCAGACAGGCTGCTGTGGCTGCACCGAATGCTGTGCTTTGCCCGGAGCACAGACGGTCTGTGCGGACTTGGGTTTGCTCTCTGGTTTGAATGCGGACGTTTCTGCCTCCTAAGTCCCTTGTCTGATAGAATAGAAAATACACACTGTTCTTTGGAAATGTATTGACTTCTTTATCCATGAGAAAAATAGGGAGCAAGATAAAGCCTCTGGCAGTTGTTCATCTAAAGCAAACAGTCTTGAAATGGAAACTTTACTGAAATACCTTTCTTGGTGACAACATACTTTTGTAAGCAGCTGTTCTGCTGGAAGAGGAAGAAAAATGTTATTGAGTCTCCTCCCTCTGACTGTTTACCTTGGAGAAGATGAGAAAGAACAGATTTGAGTGAGGGAAACATTCAACTTTCTGCAGCTGGGGCTGCTTGAGACCGGCAAGTGGGTTGTGGCAGCTCCTGCTCTGCGCCTCGCCCCGGTGGAGGCCTCTCCTTGAGGCTGGGTACTGCGGGCCAGAGGTTTCATCTCATCCGGCTTGGACTGGCTGATACCAGGGTCAGGTCAAAAGCTGAGTGAGAACAAGAGGGAGATGGTGGAAAGGGGTCCTGCAATGCAAGACAAGGCCTGGCAGGGTCTCTGGTAGGTCAGACAGCAAGGAGCACAGGCTGACAGTGGTGTGGACCCTCTGGCACAAGAGCCCAGGCTCTGGCTGTCCTGCAGATCCCCTGTGCCAGCCCAAAGGCAGGCGCTTTGGGGAAAAGCAGGAGCTTATCCACTTTGGAAGGAAATACGCTTCAAGTGCTTTCCTCTCCAAGGTATCTTTTTTTTTTTAAATCAAGATAATTTTTCTCATTAGTCTGTACACAAAATAGCCGAGCATGTATTAACTTCAATCACTGTAGTTTCTGCTTTGCCTCTCTTCAGCTCATAACTCAGACCCTCAGTGCAGTTGCTGAGTCTCAGCAGTGGCCCTTTTGTTCACACCTGCATAGAATTTCTTCCCTCTTTATACTCACTGACATTAGGATCAGCAGATGGCGGGCGCAAACACGGAATTGGAGTTTTCCCTCTGTTATAGAGTGTCTCTAGCAGGCTGCTGTTTGACATTCATGGGCATAGATTGCTGGGGCATTTTTTATATATATGTATTCACCAGCTTCCTGACAATTGAGGCAGACCTGTAAATCACCACGTCTGAGACCTGTTTCAATTACTGATTTTGGGGGGCACTATTATGGTTCCTGCTGTAGCTTGCCAGCCAGACCCCTTTGGAGGTCACCCTGCTGCAGGAATGCATCTTTCCCTACGTCAGCTCCTGGGAGGAGGACTTCCAGTCCCTAAGTGATCATACAGGTCACCTTCAGTGCTGCCTTCTGCTCTCATGTGTCCTTGAGAAGGGAAGTTGGTGGCATCTTCTGAGGGGAAGAACAGGACTTTGAGATAGGCCAGACTATTTGGGAAATGCTCACGTCTGGTGTCATTTGCTCTGTGACACTGAGGTCTGCCATGTTCTGCATGTTTTTGTTTCTCCTTCAGGTCAACAGGCTGAAAGAAAGAGCTTGAGGATATCAAGAGAGAAATGGCTTCTGCTGCTTCGCTTCCAGGCACTGCAGGCAACATCCAGCCACCACCAGCACCTCTGCTGCCAGGGCGTTCTGGCATCCCTCTGCCTCCACCAGGAATGGGCATTCTCCCTCCTTCACCCAGCTTCGGATTCAGGGGAGCCTGTGCACCTCGAGTGCGTCCGTGGGGACTGTCCCCAGAGCAGGTTTACAAGCCAGCGGTACAGCTGCAAAGACCAAATTGGACCAAGGTAAGACCTACACTTAAAGGCTGCCTGGCGCCTTGTGCTTTCACTTGAGCAAGCTCCTGTCTTTCCTGTGTCTCACGTCACCCTGGCTGAGGCTTTTCACAGCACTGTGTCCTACAGTCTATAGAAAAGTCCGTTTACTATTAGAGGGAGGTGATTTCATCTCTGCTTTTGTGTGCAGAGAGGGCAGCGCAGAGCAACACGGGGGAGAAAGGCTTGGTGGCTCCGGGGATGCGCAGCTGGGTCAAACGCCCTTTGCAGTGTCAAGTGCCCCTGTCCGCGTGTCGAGAGGCAGAGTGTTCCTTAGTCTGTAGCCACCAATGAATGCACTCTAGAATTTAATGAGGTTTATGTTACCGGTATTAAGTGAATGCCTTCAGCCCTCTGCCTTGCAGAAAGTGTTCTGAGGGCAGCTTCGTGGTAGCACCTGATTTAATAATCCCAGCCTGTGTGAATGTGGAAGCAGCAGGTAACCACACCGCTTGATAGAGTACGCGGTACAGTCCTGGTAAAGGAGAGCCCAGCGTCTGATTGTGTGGCTCTGGGCTGTCTCCCGCCAGGGCTCCACAGGCCCCTTGTAGGGATTTGGAGCCCCTGCTTGGAGGGAGGCTGGGCTTGCTCTGTACCTGCAGCCAGGTCCCCACCTCCCATCTCCAGGCCCTCCAGAAACGGTGCCGATGCCTGGCCTGCAGCCTGCTGGCTTGTGCTTTCCTCTGCTGCGTTTGAAGGCTCTGGTGGACTCAAAGGTCTTCGTCACTGACCTGAGGTGTCTCCCTGTGTGAGCTGGCTGAATAAGCTGGCAGTACTTAGTGAGATCTTGAGAAGATCTGAAAGCCCTTCAGGATGATGAGGTCCTCTCCAGCCATGAGAGAGAGTTCTCCTGGCTAGGCCATGCCTGCTCTGTGCCTGCATCTCCGTGTGACTCGCAAGCAGCTTGCGAGGCAGAGCAGGAGCCGCCTGTCGGCAGAGTGTTCACGGTGGTGACAGAGGGCAGGCTGTGCAGCGACGAGCTCCGTGGCAGGACCGATGGCAGCAGAAGAGAGCAGCCAGCCTTTCTCGGGAAGATGGAGATGGTCCAGGCTGTGCTTACTGGCCAGAAAATGGGTGGGAAAAGTGAGGTCCTTGCTGAACCCTGCCATGTGAGCATTTCTGAGCCCTCCTCAAAGACCAGGAGATGGGATAGAGACATCTTTTCTTCTTGCATCTGACTTCCTCATATTTAGGCTGTGCAGTTTGTTCTCCAGCAGAGCAGAGAGGTGAGGTCGGTCCGGTTAGTCGGCTGTGCGTGAGAGTGCCTGCTCCTCGCTTTCCAGCTCCAGTAAGCTGAGGTGCAGCTGCGGCATCTCTTACAGGTGTGATGGCTCCTGGAAGAGACTGCTCCACGGGTGGGATGCTTGGGCAAGACCATGTTCAACTTTTAACTGGCTTCCCTTTAAAGCCACTGGGTTGTGCTTAGCTGTAGCTAATGGGGTTGACTGTGCAGAGCTTTGCTCTGCAGAGGCATAAACTGCCTCTGGTCATCTCATCTTTTCCTCTTGCTCTTGCCTGTGTGAAATACTGAACTCTTGTTCCTTGGGCCTGTCCCAGTCTGAGATTTTTCCCCCACTGCTTTTTTTTCAGTCCAGAGGGTGAAGAGGCACTGTTTCCCTGTATGAGAGAGGAGACCTGGAGCGAGATGTCTGTGGGGGGCCTTTTCTCTTCCCTTTTGTGCCACGCACAGTCACCCTCCCTTCCCAGCCCTGGGGGCTCCCCTCAGGTTTCTTTCCACCCTGGAATCAATCCAGGGCCAGGGATGGTTCAGCTGTTTCTGCGCTGATGGTCCTGGATTTCAGTATCCATCTTCTTGAGTTCAGATGCTGTGCTTTGTGCTTTCTTCTGGCATTGTCCCTCTCTCTTCTGCCTAATTGCCTGTCCCAACAGTTGTGTTGAGAGTAGGCTACCTGACAGAAATGTCAGCTTAGTGCCATGTACGGTGAGTTACTGCTTTTCTCACTGATTTTCTCTCCCCTTCTTCCTCCTGCACTACCAGGTAATGCTGGGGCTGTCTTCCCCCATCTCAAGTGCTTTCTGTAAAATCCCTCTTGCTGTTAGACATTTATGGAGCTAAAAGGAAAGAGTGCATGGCTCTCCCCTGTGTCCAGAGCAAGGCAGGCTGTGCTCCTCCGAAACTCCCAGCCTGTGGGAACATCACGAGCTTGGAGCAGGAGTCTGGTTGCGATGGATGCGCTGCTTTGAGCTAAGAGCGGAGCTGACTGCTGAGCAATGTCCCATGTCCACCGCAAGCCTCCGCGGGGCTTTTGCGATTTCCCTACCTTTATGCACAAAGGAGAACAGCAGGACCCTGGCAGCTGCACGAGCACGTTGCCTGGGCAGAGGGAGCCTATGCTCTCTGCCTGGAGCTCCAGCCAGTCCTTTGGAGGGAGCTTGCCCCTGTCCTCAGGGCAGGGTCAGTGGCTGTGGCGTGTCCTAGCACTTCGGGCTAGCCCTGTGCCTGGTCAGCGGGGATGTGTAAATGGGAGGGCTGGAAGGGAGGTGCGCATGGACTCCCCCTCGCTTATGTTCCTCACAAGGTGGAAGTGGAGAAGAGGATCCTGCCTTTGAGCTTTCCTTTTCCTTAAAATCATCTTGGTCTTGGTGCATCAGCTGAGAGCAGCAGGCAGCTGGCTGTGGCACCTGTGCCTCGGTGGGCTGCCTGAAGGGTTGTGCTCAGTGTCTTAAACAGCTGCAGCATCAGCTGGGGATGGTTTTCCTCTCTGCACGGTAACACAAAGGGTATTACGCATCAGGTCTATGTTTTCCCTTGCTCATCTGGCATTGACACAAGTGGCTGTTTACAAGTGGTTTACAAGTGCTTGGAATTCCTAGGATTAGGGAAGAGGACCTGCAACTCCCTGGACAGAAATGACATCTGGCTGTTTCAGGAAGCATCTGTGGTTTCTCATCTTTGCTGTCCTATGCCTCATTCCTTGCCTGGCCTGGCTGTAGCTGGGTCTGTAAGCATGTATTGAGTCCCCCAAGGCAGGCTGTGCGTGGGGTTAACTGCCTGTGGACATCTCTGGAATGCTGATCCCAGAGTCTGCTCGGCTCCCAGAGGCTGAAAGAGCACAAAACGTATCAGCCGTCACCAGCTCCCATTGCTCTGGGTGCCTGTTAAGGACCCTGTTAGCTTCCAAGCACAGCTTAAATTAACTGGGCCCAGAGTCAGCCGCAGGCCATGCACCACTTCTGCTCTGCAGCCTGAGCCACAGGGAGCCGGGGGTGGCATGGAAAATTAATGAGGTGGCTTGTGTCCCCCACGCTGGGAGCCGTGCCAGACCCTGGGCCCCCTCCCTAGCCCCAAAACACAGCAAACCAGGGTTTGTCAACCTTGCTGTTGCTCTCAGTGCTCAAGCTGTTAAGCAGGAGCTGTAGTACAGGCTGGGAGAAGGTCTGTGCCCCCACCTGAAGGGAAAGCCTTATTGCTTCGGGGCTCTACCCTCATTTACTTCTGTAATTAATGGGACTGCCTCACTTGGACCCTTGCCCTGTCTTCAGTTGGGATGGGTCGCTCACATCTCTGTTCTGCCTTAGTTTCCCCCCTCTTAAATACCCAGAGCAAGCACCTCGTAGCTAGCCTGACCGAACAGGGACTAGAGAAAGCCCTGTGAAAGGGACTGCAGGCGGAGCGAAGGGATGATGTCTTCTGAAATGGAGGGAGCTCCTGGACCAAGTTCTGCTCCTGGGACCCTGCGTTGTCGGGGCAGAGCAGTGGCTGGTCTCACCCTGCGTCTTGCTGCTGCCAGAAGCTTGTACCTAGTTTTTCAGAGGACGTGAGAGCGTTCTGGCCTAAACGCACTGTCATGCCTTCAGAAACAGACCTGGCAATGTAGTCACGGATAAGATTCCAGCCCACTTGTCGGGAGGGCGATGGATGCTCTCCCCAGCCTGTCGGTCAGCAGGGGAAGCCACAGCCAGCACGCCTGGGTGCTGCCAGGAGCTGGCTCTGGTGCGTGCTGCCCAGCCACACCGGGCCTGCGTCCCCTAAAGCGCGTTCCCCACCTTCTCCACCCCTCGGCAGGACCTGGGGACCAGCTGCATCGCCTGCCATGTCTTCCAGGCACTAACACAGCCCAGCCTGGCACGTTCGCAGGCTAGCCACGGTGGTGTCCTCATCTCCCCATCTCTGCCCTTGTAGGGGCTGAGAGTATGGGGAGCAGAAGTGTCCTGCAGTCATCTCCCTCCCTTTGTGCTGGGTGTAGCAGGGATGTGATGGGAGCAGACGGTCTCCTTGGAAAACTTCTCGGTAGAAGAGTGGCAGTAGGACCAGTAGGGCTGAGCATCCCCTGCAGATGTCCTGGAACAGACCAAGGGTCGGTGGGGAGCAGCGGCAGGTTCACGTTATCCTCTGCTGCAAAACTGCCCGCAAGAAGCAAGGCCGGCCCGCCAGTCCCTGGAGATGCGCTGACACGCGCGGGCTCGGTGTCACTGTCACTACAGAAGCAGTTGTTTGGTGCTTTGCCCCAGCACCAGCCCTCGCTGCTCTGGCTGCTTTCCGTCAGCAGCTCCTTGTTCAGTTGCTGCGCAGCATCCCCAGACTTCCATGCACAGCAGCTGCTCGTCCTGGAAGCATCCGCCTCGTGTTTCCCCTCTTCTTTTGGTTTATAAGCTGAGGGCTGCTTTTCTGAATGTCCTGATTTTTTTTTTTTTTAGTTTGAATTAAGTTTCGTAGTTTGAGTCTTGGAAGCCTGGCAAATAGTTTCATACTAGGACAGAAGTGACCTGGAGGAAGGACAGCACGCGGGTGTTTTCTGAAGGTCTGTGCTCCAACCTACAGGTCTGTAGGACAGGTAGGGCGGCACTCTGCATTTCTGCAACAGGGTAGGGTGGTGCTTGTCCTGGTGGTGATATTGTTTAAGTTTTAAACTCATTAAAAATCTTTGTCTGTTAGCAATTCAGGCCACAGTGCAGGTCTGCTTTTGGACACCAGGTGGCACATGGATCTCTTGTTTTGTATGGAGGCTTTGTGTCCCTGCTGCAGTATGGGGCTTACAGCCATAATTCAGAGACTGTCAGAGCAAATTTCCGGTCCTGGCTGTGGATTTCTGGGGGGAGCAGAGTCCTGGCTGTGCTCTTTGAGAGCTCTCGTGGTGCTGGCACCATGCAGCACCTGCAGAGCCTGTCAGAGGCAGGTTCCTAGCACTGCTGTCACCAGGCTGCACAGAGCAGAATTTGCTCGCTGGTGGACGTTGGTGCCTTTCCTGCGTGAGTTCTGCGCTGGCCCAGCACATCCTCTGCCACCGAGTCTGCAGCCAGCTCACCAACCTCATGCACTCTCTCAGGTGGCAGAACAGCCTTGTTGCCCAGAGGTTCCCTCCTTTTCTTACTTTGTGATTCTTTACGCCCTCCAGCCTTGCAGAGCTGGGCTGTGCACGGGGGCAGCGCTTGCCCTGGCTGTGCTGGTAACAGTGCGGGCTGGGGGCTTCGGTCTCGGGTATGCTGCTGCAGATATTGCATGCAAGTGCGTGCAGTCATCTTCTGTATTAGCTTGTCTTCCATGCTAAAAAGCTTGTGGATAAAGTTCCTTCCATGTTAGTCTGTTTTATTTTCTGCTAGGTGTAATGTAGAGAGGCAGGAGGTAGTGAGGCTGAAAGATCCAGGGCTTTGCTACAAGTCAGCTCACTACCTCTGAGGCCAGATCCACAAATGTATTTAGCTCCTAACGCGTCGAAATGTAAGATCCCATTGCAGTTGTAGGGACTTTAAATGCCCATCGAGCGGTCAGGGCCCCTAATACCTGGTGCATACACCAAACCCAAGTTTGTTCTTGGAAACAAAAGAACCTTTTCTTTGGAAACCTCTTCCAAAAGTTCTTTGAACATTTTGTTTCTCTGAAAATGCTGCTCAGCACTTTGAACAAGCTAGCAATTTTTTTTTCTGGTTAGCTGGTCCCTCCAGGTGCTCACAGATGCATTAAAGCTTCCCCACATGCTCTTCATATGTCCTCAGGTTTGCAGGATGTTGGGAGGCATTGCTTCCCCTGCTCACAAATGCCTTACTGTGGGAATCCCTGGCATGATGTCTGCTCTAACCAAAGCCTCCCTTCCTTTTCCCTCTTCAGCACAGACCTCTGTATTTTGTGAAGCAGGGGCCTTCAAGATCCTGAAGCTGTTGCTTCTGTCTTCCAGCAGCTGTGCTTTTTGTGCTGTTGTTGGCTGAAAAGTGGCACTGAATAGGAACAGAAATTTCTCTCTTCCCCTCTTGCTTAGGAAACTTGTCGGACAAAATGGAAGCATCTCTCCCCAAACCTGGGAGCTAGTAAGTTCTGGTTCAAGACTGCTGAGGAGAACGAATGTGGGGAGCTCACCTGGTGTCCTTACAGCATCACAGAGTAATGCAGATTCAAAGGGTCCTCTGGAGGTCTGGGGTCCAACTGTCCTGCTCAAAGCAGGGCCTGCTGCAAAGCTGGAGGCTGCTCAGAGCCTTTTGCAGTTGAGATTTAGAGTCTATTCTGGTGAAGTCTACATCTTCGCTCTCTGGACTTACCTGGGCTCCTTTCTTTGGTGTTTAACCACTCTTGTGAAAATAATTCAGCTTATATCAAGTCAGGATTTCCCTTGTTGGAGCTGGAGGCTGTTTTCTCTTAATATTTTCTCTGCTGTTGCTTCCTAGTTTCTCTTGGTGGGATGCTGGATAACACAGGTGGTGGTCTCACACTGATGGCCAGCTAAGCTCCACCATACCACTCTCACTCCCCCTCCTCAAAGGAACAGGGGGAGAAAATATGATGGGGTTGGGGGGCGGGAGCTCTTCAAGAGCTGCTCCAATGTGGGTCCGTACCATGGGGTCCATCCTTCAGGAGCAAACTGCTCCAGCATGGGTCCCCCACAGGTGGCAGTTCCCACTGCATCACCTGCTCCTGCGTGGGCTCCTCTCCACGGGCTGCAGCTCTGGCCCAGAGCCTGCTCCTGGGGGGGCTCTCCATGGGCTGCAGCCTCCTTCAGGCCTCATCCACCTGCTCCACCGTGGGCTCCTCCATGGGCTGCAGCGTGGAGATCTGCTCCATGTGGTACCCCATGGGCTGCAGGGGGACAGCCTGCTCCACCATGGGCCTCACCACGGGCCGCAGGGGGACTTCTGCCCCGGCACCTGGATCACCTCCTGCCTCCTTCTGCACTCACCTCGGTGGCTGCAGGGCTGTTTCTCTCTCATTTCCCACTCCTGTCTCCCAGCTGCTGCTACACAGCAGTTTTTTCCCTTTCTCCAATGTGCTCTCCCAGAGGCACAACCAGTGTCGCTCACAGCCCAGCTCTGGCCAGTGGCGGGGCCCTTTTGGAGCCGGCTGGAGCTGCTCTTCTCTAACAGGGGCAGCTTCTGGAATCTTCTCACAGAAGCCACCCCTGCAGCTCCCCACTACCAAACCCTTGTCACATAAACCCAATAAAACATGCTAACAGCATCACGCTACTTTGACAGGGTTTGGGGAACTAAAAATTTCAGTTGGAAAACTGAAACTTTGTATTTGAAAGGATGCAGAACCTGTTCGGAGGGCTTTCTTCCTAGATCCTGTAAGTGTTTCTCCTCTGCAGAATACATGGAGTATCTGCTGCTTCTCTGATGTCCTAGGAAAGGGTTTGGGGCCTGTGCACTGGAGCTGCACCTCCTAGAAACTGAAGTCACTTCTCATTGCAAGTGTGCTACGTGGAAGCACAGATGCACAAAGTGCCGGCGGGGCTAGGAGGTGTGTATAGGATACCTCAGTTTCCCACCTGTGTGTACCAGCTCAGCAGTTTTCTGTAATGCACCCTTGTGTTTTAGCAGTTGAAGTTTTTGTCTCAGACCAGACATCGGTGTTTGTGCGCCTTGGACGGACCTTCGCCTACGCTCCGTGGCAGGCAGCGCTCCCTGGCGCGTTGCAGCGTCGCCCACGGGGCACCCAACTGCCCTCCAGGCGCTGGCTCCAGCGGCAGCAGAGGTCCCGCTGTGATGCTTCGCCGGGTGAGGTGGTATTTCGGGCAGAGGATGTGTAGAAAAGTAAATGGGAGTGAGACAGGGCTGTGCTCCAGGGGCTTTACTGTTCGGAGCAAGGCGCTGCTGCTTTCCCCGTTGATGCTGGCACTACGGTGGCGTTCGCCTTGCGGGAACCGGCCGGCAGCGCTCGGTGCTGCGGGTGGCAGCGAGCCCCTTGCGGGGAACCGCTGCTGCCTGAGCTGCGCTTCCCTCAGGCTGCTGCCGCCGTGGGAAGCGCCTGGGGGTTACTGGTGGGCTGCTCCCAGCTGTGGGGCACTTACTGGGGGATGCTGGGGCCCGGAGTGTGGTTTGTTGGCAGTTTGGTGGGCGAGAGGTATCTGGATGAGCCCCAGCTGAGGGCCTGGGGTGCCCTAGGGTTTTGTGATTTCACAGGGGTCCGGGGGGTCCTCTGGCCTGGAAAACTGGGGGGGTTTCTCCGGGGGTGCGCGTGGTCCCCTTGCTCTGCGTTGAAGTTTTCGAGCCCCTTGCAGTGCCGCTTTCAGCCGCCAGATGTGCGCAGTTGAGCCGCGTTGGCTCCGAGCCTGGCGATGAGGTCAGAGGATGGGGATTGGGAGGAAAAATCAGCTGGTTTCCTGACGAGGCTCTGACGCANGCTGCGCACGCAGCAGCCCCCGCTGCGCCCTCCCCGCACTCGGCCTTGAAGGAGCCTCTGTCCTGCCAGGCAGCCTCCCCCGGGAGGCTTCTCTCCTTTCTGCCTGGAAAGGGGCTGTAATTGGGAGGGGGGGGTCCCCATCTGCTGCTGGGGGGCACGGGGAGGGTCGTAGGGAGGAACCGCCTGCCCTGGCACACACAGGCGGCACCGCCAGGCGTTGGGGCGCTTGGTGGTCCTGCGGTCCGAGAGCAGGAGCAGGGACCCGCAGCCTTTTGTGCTGTTAAATAAGGCAGCCCTCTGCGGAGCGTTACGCAAGCCCTTCTCTCGATCCCTTTGCTCTCCCTTGCAGGGCTCCCCACGCCTCCCAGTGCACCCCATTCCAGTCCCGTGCTCGGAGCCCGTTGCCGTGCTGGTGCAGCGCTTCTCTTTTCCAGCTGCCCCCACGCCCTCCCCTGCTGACGGTATGGGTCCCGCTGCCAGCGTACCCTGGACCTCAGCTCCTGCAGCTCCCGGCGTCACTCCTGCCCCGTGGCACCGTCCCACCAGGCTGGGGTCCACCCTGACACGTTGCTTGCGCTTTCCCAGCACTCCCATACTGAGTCACCCAGGGCGTGCTGGGAACGCACCAGTGTTTCGTGGCCGCAAAGCTGCGTTTTGCAGTTACTCAGACCCCATTGCTCACAGGGTGAGATGTCCTGGCACTTCATCTTTGGATGCCCCTCTGCAGAAATGCTGCAGAAATACCTGCGCTGTGCACGGAGGATGCCGCCGCCACCCCTCTTGCCCTTTTTGGCCGGCTCCGACCTGCAGAGCTGTCTGCTGCGCCAGTGCCAGGCTCGCTTCTCCCCTGCCATGCTGGGGACGTGCCCGTAACTTCTGCAGCTGGCACAGCCTGACAGTAAGGTCAGGTCTGGGTGTCCCGTGGCAGGAGCATCGCAGCAGAGCTCCGGCTGCAGCTCAGCCTGGCTGTGATCCCCCAGAAGGGACTGTCCTCTCCCAGAAAAGGCCCTTAGAGGCTCTCTGAGTTTGTAATACAGCCAGCGTGACTTTGTGCGCAGCTTTGTCGTGTGCGAGTACCAGTGCTGGACAGGCTGGATGCGTGCAGTTACAGTATCGAAATGCGTGCTGGGCCCCCTGCTCCTGGCTGAATTTAATCTCTTGGTCTTATGATTTTACCTGCAGTTACCTATATAAGTGCTTTATCTGTCTTTTTTTCCTCTCTACTTCTTTTTAGTTCTTTGCTTTTCTTCCTCATTCTGCTTGGTTGCTCCGGTTGCCACAAAGGGTGTGGGATCCCGAATCTATTCGTGTTTTTCCTCTCCTAGCTGACTGATGCCTTCTGGTCCATTTTGAATTAACCCTGGAAAACTTCTAGTAAGGTTCATGTGGGAATTTAAGCTTCAGAATGAGCTAGATTTGTCCGTAGGCTGATTAATTCCTGGCTTGAAAGCTGGAGGATCAGGGAATGGCTTGCAAGGTGTCCTTGGGCTGGTTTTGCGTGTTCCCTTTGGCTCCCAAACCTTGCTGAGGGGCAGCACCCCGTCAGCTCAGTCCCGTGTCAGCTTCAGCCCTTTCTGCTGCCCCTGGGCCAGGGTATGTTCCCACGAGAGGTAATGCCCAGGACAGACCCTGCACTGAGGCTTTCCTGTGAGATTCACACAGGTGAAACTTGGTGTTTTTCTCAAAAATGGAAAAAATATGTAAACGTGGAGTGTGGCTGCTTTAGCTGTTGGGATTGTTTGTGTGAAAAATGCTGGGTTTTGTACTGAATGTTAGCCTTTCCCTAAGGATTGTGAATGTAACAGTGAGGAAAAACAGACTATGAAAGGAGTGCAGGGGAGAGGCAACCAGGAAAGCTCAGGAGGAGATCTGGCTGGTAACGAAGTGTTTGGGGCAAATGTTTTGGCTGTAAAGACAGGTTACGTGACCCGCTGAGGGCTGGCTGGGGGCTCTTTTCTGGCTGGAGCATCGCTCCCTCCCGGGGCCGTCAAGCGGCAGAGGGTGCTCGTGCACTGCTGTGCAGCCCCATCCTCTCCCTCAGCCATTTTAGACAAAGTGTTTTTCTTTCCTGCAGTCTCCATTTTATGTTTCTGACGCAGAAAATAAAAAACAGGTTTGGGGGAGGAGGGGGGGTGAGCTGCGCCAAGGCAGAGCTCGGCGGCAGGGGCTGGCTCGCTGCGAGGCTGGGGGCAGAGCGAGGGGGTCCCCGGTGGGAGATGCTGGAAGCTGGGGTCTGCGGAGCAGAGCTGCTGCTCGTGTCCGCTTCCCCCTGCCAGCCCCCGAGCCCTTCCCACGCTGCGACAGGGTGCTTTAGCTGCAGCACTGCTTTTTTGACCCACATCTCTGTATTCGCCTGGGCAAGATCCCCACCAGCTGTAAGGGAGCTGGGGAAGCTAAGGCTCTTCTGCAGAGCTGCTTTTGTCCAGGCTCCCCTGGCAAGTGGGACTTTCCTGTTTTTTTTTCCCATTGTTCAACATGCTGAGTCTCCATTATTGCCTATTCAGGTTCTATTATTGCTTTTTTTCCTTCCTGCCTGTGCATGTTGGGGTGGGATGTTGCCCCAGGTTTGTTACTGACAAATTCTGGCGGCGTCACCTTTCCCAGCTGTGTGGAGAGCCCCAGGAGAGCTGCCAGCTTGTGATATTTGAGTAATTGTTGTTAATGTCTCTATTTGTAGCAACGGTTCTTATCTTACTCATCACCACATCTATCCTTCGTGCTGTGCAGTGGAGTGCTTAGGGGTGAGCACTGAACCGACCGAACAAGGATGCTGCAGGTCGGGGATGGGCTCACACACCCTGCAGCGTACGGCCTGCTCTGCTCGCCGGGAGCTGCCTGTTCGCAGGCTCTCGCTCTGAAGTGAGCACAGCACATCTTTCCCTTCCATGGCAAGAAAGTTTAATGAGCCTCAGTATAGCTTCTGTTGTTTATTTTGTGTTTTTTTTTCCCGTTGAAGGGTTTGGTTCATTTTGTGGCATCTGTTATTCCAATACCTGAGACCCAAGAAGCGAGGTCCTCACCCTTAGAGATAATATGTGCAGAGACTGCAGCTGCTGTAAATGTATCTAACTTCAAACTGGCTGATGCTGCCAGCTCCAAAACCTGCCTGAGGTGTGGATTAAACGCCTTGCAGCTTGGTCCAAGTCCATCAGGAATCTTGGGCAGGAATCCCTGGGAAGGGTGGCTTGTTTGAAGTCAGCTGGGATGAGTCTGCACAAGCAGCTGCTCCGTCAGTGACAAAGGTTGGGATATGTCTGCAGGACTGCTCGGTCACACCTCAGTTCCTTTTGTATAAATTTGTTCATTCCTCATAGGTGAGTCCTAGTTGCTTTTATCAAGTCCTAGGCCCAGTTTATTCTCAAGTTCTCAACCCCCAGTAGTTACCCTTTTGTTGCTTTCCTAGAAATGTGATCTTGCAGCTTAATGGAGCTCTTTGTTCTGCTTTTACCCAACTGCTTTGTCTTTTTTTTTTTTCCCCTTTCCTCAGCCATGCACAAAGATGCTTCTCAGGGAGATAATAAACATGCTAAGAGCATCCCGAGAGCCGCTGTGGTTTCTGGGGACAGTTAGATCAGTGTCTTTTCCTTTAAATATCCTAAGCTGAAGAGCCCTTTGCTTGTGATCTCACGCGTGCCCATGTAGCCGAAAATAGGTCAGCGGTTCGGTGCCGGCTGTCTGTGCGGGGTCCCTCCGCGGGAGGAGGCGGGGAGCAGCGGCACAGCCGCAGGCTGGCTCCGGGGAGGGATGCTCGTCCCCCCTGCCCTGCTGCCAGGCAGTGGGGCCAGGGCCGCCGGCTCCTCGCTGGAGGTGTTGAAGGGAGAGCGCCCTGCGGAGCTTCCACCGTGTGCTTCCGTGCTCGTCCTCCCCGGGGGGAGGGTGCAGCGGGAAGGGGTGCCCTGGCTCCTGCGGGCCCCTGGGCCCTGCCTGCCCCAGCCCACGGTGCCGCTTGTGGCCAGCAAGGCGCAGGGGTTTGGGGTACCCGGCAGCGGGGTGCTCAGCCCTCCCTCCGGCACGGAGCTGGCAGAGGGAGTCAGAGACGTAGGACGAGGCCCAAGCCCTCGCTGTTCCTCTGTGCAAGGAGCGTTGGCTGGGCTGCTGGTGCTCCTGGGGACAGCCGGAGTCTGACACGGGTGACGAGCAGTAACAAGCAGCAGCAAGAGCCAGGGACTGCAGTGATATCAGGCGTCCCTCAGGCATTGTAGCACCGAGCCTGCAAACCTGTCCCCTGAAATGCTCCCGCTGCTGCCAGGGGCATCGCCCCACGGGTCCGTCGTCGTTGCGTCTCCCGCGGAGTTTTGACATATGGGTGGATATTGTCGCCTTGGCCTGAAGTCTCTGCTCTATGTTAAGGCGATAGGTGACCTCAGGGAGGTTATGGTGCTCTCTGCGGGGGTGTCAAGACCGCGTCCCTGTCCGTGAGCCCCAGGGAGAGGCTCTCTGACCTTTCCCAACCCCTTTGTGAAGGCGTTTGTTGCATGGAGCAGCCAGAGCTTTGTTACTTATTACTGGCGCAGGTCTGCTCAGCCATTGCGTGAGGAAGAGATGGGCTGGTACCCGAGGGATGTGCTCGTTCAACAGCCCACAGCTTATCTGAGGTTCCAGTGCTCACAGAAAAGAAAGACCAGGAGAGTGGAAAGGAGAAGGAACCTCGGAAGAAAAAAGGCTGAGGGGCTGCATGCTTTGACTTCGGGCAGGTCCTATGCGAGTGTGACCAGGTCAGAAACTGCTTCGCTTTGGCAGTCAGCAGGTGGCTGTTCCTAAAATTTGACTTGTGCTTCTCTGGGCCCTGGCAGCCGTCTTGCTGGGGAGTCTCATATCCTGGGAAAAGATCACAGCTGCGGTCCTGGGGCTGGATGAGGCCGAGCTGAATGACAGCGTGGTGCAGGTGAGCGTGCACTGGGCAGGAGAAAATGACCGGGGGCAACAGTTTCCTGACTTCTGCTGCGTTGCAGTTTGGGACTGTGAGGGACCCCACTTACTGCAGAGCTTTACTAGGTTTCTGTGCCCGTCCCTTCTCGCGCCGGAGAGGCAGGGGAGCTCTCGTGTCACCCGGGCTGCGTGTGCTGGGCGCTGCTCCGGGCAGCTCGGTGCCGCTGGTTTGCGCGCTGCTCCCGTGCAGCGCGGCGAAGCTGCTGCCGCAGCCGCGGGCGCTGGTGAAGCTGGCAACAATGCAGCTGTATGCAACGATCGGGCAGAGTGAGCAGCTTGGTAAGTGGCTTCTCTGTAGTCAAAGAGAGATCACATCAGCATCTTCCCCTAATGGAAAAGTTGCATTTCTCACTGTTTCCCCTGTGAGATGTCCCACTCCACCTCCCGGTTCAGCCTCCTGCAGTACCTCTGCCTGGTGTTGCACAACAGATGACGAGACAGGCTAACGTGCACGCAGAGTTACTCTCAGGGGATGGCAGACATCACCTACAGCAGTAAAAGTTCTTTCAGATGGAGGGCGGGGGGGCAATAAAAGGAAAAAGAGGAAAGGGAACACTTTCCCCAGTGGCCACCGGGGAAGAGAAAGTGCTCGAGTCTCCCCAAATGAGCATCCTGTCCCACGCAGCGAGGAGTCCCCAGACACTTTCCCTGCAGGAACTTTTGGTCCCTTCAGGTCTTGTTCAGCCTCCCCATTGTCACTCGTTAGGCCCACAGCGGTGACTGGAACCGGTTTTGATCAGGTGCTGATGTTTGTGCTGCCCATCACCAGGTCATGGTTGTTTTTTTTTTTTTTTTTAAATGGCTGTTGCCTCCTGGTGTTGTCTACTGAGGGATGTGACCACAGCCACAAAGGGAGGGGTGGAGAAGGAATGACAGCCGTGACAATAGTGCCTGCCCGACCGCGCTCCTGCGGTGTGCCCGTGCCGGGCCCTGGGCACCAGCACGCTTCTGTCTTTCAGACAGGGACTTTATTTCTGTAGTCTCCTTTTCTTCATCTTGCTTCTTGGTGTGCCTTTCAGCAGCCAGTGATTAATTTAAATGCTGTGCTTATTTTTATTTTTTTTAAAAAAGAGCTACTAACATCTTTAACCTGCCTGGACAGAAGTAATTCTCTTTGGTCTACTTAATCAGTACTCTTATTACCTTAGTTTCCAAACAAGCTGACTCTGCCTGTAGCGGAGGAAGCTATATCGTCTTCCCTGGGTGTGGGGAGAGTCTAGAAGAGTAAATTTTGGTCTCGATGCGTTTTTTTGTTTGTTTTTTTAAGATCTAAGTGGTATCAAAGGTCCTTATATCTGTTTTAGGAAAAAAAAAAAAACCTCACTGCCTGCTCCTGTTCCTTGAGTACAAGCTTTTATAAAGTGTGTGGTTACTTGGGTTCACCCCTGTCTTTTTTTTTTTTTTTAAGGCAAGAGAAAAGTGAAGAATTAAGAGCTCCCTGTTTGTCTTCCCCAAACATCTGGAGATGATCTCAGGTGTCCTGTTCTTGAGGCAGAGCTTTGGGCTGTCTGCATAGGAAAAATCTGATGTTTGAAATGCAAAAGAATCTGGTGTCCTGTAAAACTCCAACAGTATAAGTCATGCTTTCCTGCCACATTTAATTCCAAACAATAAAAATTTGATTGTGCAATGCCAGTAGTTAACTTGAATCAGGAATTTTTTTTTTCCTTTCTTCAGTGCAAGAAAGTCTTCACGTTGTCAGATCTAAAAGCCTCCTTTAACAAAGCCATGGTTTTCCCAATCTAGTTTAGCCTTGCTTGCTGGTGGGTAACAGACGAGAGTGAGGTGGAAAACAGGATGACCAGTCTGGATGCTGTACCGAGGCGGGCAGGCTCTCCAGGAGTTAAGGCTGTGACCTGAAATGAGAGTACTGCAGCTTCGCAGAAAGAGCAGAGTGGAAAATAAATCTGACCTTGTTACCAATGCCAGAACCTTTACAGAGTTTGAGAACAGGAGGGTTTAAATGCCTCGCAACTGCTTATTTCTTGCTGGTTTTTTGTTTGTTTTTGGTTGGTTGGTTTGGTTTGCCTTTTTTGTTGTTTTTTGTGTTTATTTTTGGAGGGGAGGTGTCTTTGTTCGTTTTAAACTTTCCTTGGTCAGAATGGCATTCTTATAGTTCAGACGCACTCGGGGCTTAGCGCGACTCTCTCCACGACGGACAGGAATTCTGCCATCGCTTAGCCCTTGCTGATGCTCTTTCTGCAAGCATCTCCTCGCTGTGCCCGTCTCTACGTAACCCAGTACCTGCACTCTGAACGTGGGCTCCCTCCTCCTCCCTGAGCTCACGGATGACCCTATAAACCCATTCCTGGCCATGAAACTGTGCATTTGGGCTGAGGTCGTTTCATTTCCAGAGAGCTTGCCCAAGGATGAGGTCTGAATGCAAAACTGCTCTGGAGACATCACCCAGCTGTTTAGAAAATCTTTCTGGTTGCTGTCACAAGTTGGGAAGAGGAACAAGTAACAAGCCATTTTTTCCTACTCATGTGGGAGCTGGGAGTCCAAAAAGCAGAAGGCTTTGCCTAGCGAGCTGCGTCAGAGCTGTGTCTGCCTGCGCATGGGGATGCTCCCTCGAGACTGGGTCAGGCAGCGCTCCTCTTGGGAAGCATCCCCTCATCTCCGTTCAAACACCTTCTCCTGCGTTATTCTCCTGCTGCTTTCCATGCTGGTGGCTGTGTTGGGCTCTGGTTCGGCTCCGCAGGAAACAAGTGCTCAATATGCCTGAAGTCCATGGGACTGTAGGCATGGCTTTCATGTTTTCCGTGTCTGATCTGTCACGTGGGAGCTGGCAGTCTTGTGCAGAGAGCTTTCAGGCTGCCGGTCCTCATGCGTGTGCTCATCCTGCACCCACTCGCTTACCTGCTTCCTCTCTCACTGAGGCTTAATTTTGTGCTTGGTAGAGGGGGCCTGGGCATGATGTGGGCGGTGGGCTCGATCCCTTCGGCCCCAACCAGTATCCGATGTACCTGCGGGTGAGTCTGCGAAGGGTGGCTGCCCTGGGGTAGCTCTGGGATGCGGCAGTGGGTCTGTCCAGACCTGTTCCCCTGCCTGGTTTTTTTTTTTTTCATCCCCAGCTCCAAGGCACCACGTCTGTGGTCCCGAGGTCAGCGTGGTTAAGCGGGGTAACGAGCACGGCTGTGGCCAGGAGCCCCCTGCCCAGCTGGGGATGCGGGGTCTCTGCCCAGGATGGGGGACATGGCCCTTCCCCTTGACAGGTTCAGCCAGCAGCAAAGCTGAGCATCAGTCCCAGAGACAGACAGACGCACGGACAGGACGCCGACACGGCTGCCACAGACGTGGCACTGCCTCCAACAGCACGAGCACCGACAGCCACATCCCCTCCCCTGGGGCTGGCAGGGACAAGAGGCCACTGCTGCAGGCACACACGCACCCGTGGTCCCCTGAGCACCAGCACGGCCCCTCTGTCCCCCCGCAGCACACGGGCTGTGACCCATGGTCCTGCCCCTGCCACCAGCACGGAGCCCTGCGCTCACACTGGTCCCCCCAGTAGCTGGTTTTGGGGACGCACGCCGCTCCCGCCCCGTGGCTGGAAGTTAAAGCTCCAGCCCCCGTCACCGATGCTGAGACCCGACTGGCAGCAGCCCAGTCTGACCCCAGGAGCTGGCACCAGTCCCCACTCGCGTGCGCTGGGTCTCGCCAGTAGCTGGCACTGAGCCCTTGCAGCGCGCGCGCGCAGGGTACGGTGCAAATACACAGCAAGAGCTGAGAAAATTCATTAAGAAGGCAGGGCAGAGTGCGGCGATCAGGCACAGGGCTCAGCCGGACGAGCACTGACCAGCCCCTTTCATTTATTTCTGCCTTCCCCCGTAGGTTTGCAGAGCTCCGTCCATTCCCACACCCATCCCGGTGGCTGGGGTTGGGATTCGGATCCAGGCTGCTCTGGGCAAAGACAGGTCGGGCTCGCTGACGTGGGCGCTGGGTGGAAGGTGGCTGCAAAGTCCGCCGCCTTATTTTTGTTCCTATGATTGCTGCGGCTGTGCTGCACTGCGCAGGGTAGCGAAGGACAGAAATATCAATGAACTAAGCAGATCCGATGTCTGGAAGGAAGGATACCTAGTGTTTTTTCCTGTGATTAAAGGCCAGTTGTGCTGAGTCAGTGTCCAGGGAGGAAGGAAAGCAGGAGGCAGCAGCAGGATGCAGCCTACGGATGTATCCTTCCTTCAGACAGGATGAGAGCGCCTGGCCCCGCGGCTGGCAGTCCTTAAACAGCCTTATGCAAACATTTCTGAAGAACTCACCTTTTATTGCATTTTTAGAGATCGGAGATGGTTGAAGCATGGAGAGCTGTCAAAATACCGCAAAAAAAAAAAAGAGGGAGCCTTGGTGCTGGCTCGATATAACTTAGCAATGTGGGGGGATGATTTGCCTGGATCTGAATCTGAATTTGGGGTGAGCCACATGTCTGGCAGCGGTGGCAGAGGCATTTTCAGGGGTGCATCTGGAGTCCTGATGACAGCTGCAGGGTAGAAACCATGCTCCTGGTTGAAGCAAGTATTTTAGGCATGCGCTTCTCTATTTTTGTCTCTCTTTTATTTCTGAGAGCTTAAACAAAAGTGTAAACATGACAAAAGGATGGATTTTTGAATGTGGAATATAGTACTCAGAATTTTCCAGCTGATGTAGAGAACAAATTTGTGGAAAAATGACAGTATCCTTTTTGCTTTTAGGAAGAAAGATGTTTCAAAGTGGATGTGAGCTGTGAAGAGGGAGTTTACGAGGCTCAGCAAAGTCTGGTAGAGGGAGAGAGCAGAAGACAAAAGGCACTTCTGTCGTGCTGTGGAGGAAGGAGCGTTCCCGTACAGCTGTGGGGGAACCCTGCAGCGCTGCAGGGACGCTGTTTGCCAGCAGCCGGGACCTCTGTCACTGAGTCTCCTTGACAGCTTTGGGCAAAGGGAGCGCTGCAGTGCTCAGTGGTCTTCCAAAAGCCACCCAGCTGGCTGCATTGGTGGAGTTTCTGGACTGATGCACGGCTGGTGTTTTGCTGGGTGCGCTGGGTGCTTGCCGAGGGGCTGAGTGCCCGGGTGCTGCGGTGCAGCTGCGCCGTGATGGGCTTCGAGCAGCTGGGGCTGGACCTGGACATCTTGCTCTCGTAGGAGTGCTTGCGGGCGCTGCGGGACTCTCATCCCGCCTGGGACGTGGAGCATAAGCCAGATGCCGCTGGTGTGGGAGCGGCACACTCCTACCTTTTGCCTTTGACATAGGAGGTCAAAGCCTCACCCAAACAGTGAGCAGATGAGGCTGGGTTCAGCTCAGCGTCGTGGTGCGGTGCTCGTGGCAAGCATCTCTGCTTTTACTGGTGCCTTTGAGCGAGGAACCACCGCGGGTGAAGCTGAATGTTGCAGTAACCTGTGGTCTGGTGCTTACGCTGGAATTTTGCACCTAGCAACTGGCTTGAGGTCCCTGACTTCTGGATTTTCACAGCTTTGTTAAGGATGCCGGGACACCGTATGGCAGGTTGCAAAGGAGGTACTCGGACATGGAGGGACCTGTACTGGAAACTGGGCCAGTGCTTTCTGTCTGACCCCCAGAAAATGCCTATCGGTAGCTTTGTCACAGAACTCAATAACTTCAGAAATACGTTTCTGGTGAGCAAGATGCCCTGTCCTCCCCTGTTCTTAACTGCTACCTGTGTTTCCCAGATCCGCTGTGCTTCTTACTCCTCCCCTCCCGAAGAGGGATGTCGGTTGCCTTTGTGCGTTTTCCCCCACCACTGCACGACGCAGCCCCCGGGCAGCTGTTTCTCCTGTTCTGCAGCAAGCTGTCAAGGAGCATCAGAAGCAGCATGAAACAGGAGAGAGGATGCACTGCACAAAGCTGGCAGAGGGGAAGGCAGAGAAGGAATGCAGGGGAGAGAGGAGCTGGTAGAGATGAATGCAGGTATAGGACACAGTGGGGTGTTCTGGACAGCAGAAGTTTTAGACTGGATGCAAAGCCCTGCTGGCAACGTGTGCGGAGAGCTACAAGAGGAGAGAGATGTGCTTTGGAGGTGGATTCCCACGGATGGAGGCTTGGGGATGTGACGAGTGGTATTGCTGTCCTTCACTGCGAGGCTACGGCCTGACAGCAGCCATCGGGCTTTGCCGGCAGAGCTTTGAGCACAGGTGCTGGGCGAGTCACGGCACACCCATCCCCAGCGATGTGCAAAGCCCGTTAAGATAGAGGGAACCTTGGCCAGACTTGAAGGCCTTCTTAAGCAGCTTCTCATCTAAATAAAATGCAGCAATCCACATGACGCGCCAGAAGCCACGCAACAAGCTACAGCCGTTCAGTGCTGTAGTCCTGCGCTCCGTCTCCTCCCTTGTTTTTTTGGGAGGCCTGGTGGGTATCAGTGTACGAGCTCTTCCCTCCCTGCTTTCCAGAGTCACGCCGTACTCTGCTCTGCCAATGCAGGCGTCTGGCATCAGCCCACCCCATTCCAGCCACATAAGTTTCAGATTTCCTTGCAAATGCATTTTAAAAGGGGGAGGAGAAGAGGTCGTGAGCAATCTTGCAAGCTTCCGCGGAGCTGTTGCATGAGCCTGGGGCTACCTAAACCAGACGCAGGTCCCTGAGCCAACTGGGCGATGCTTATGCTGACCGGATTGTGCAGCCACAGCCTCGGGCTCCTCACCCCTTCTGCGCCCTTCCCTGCGGGTGAGTCGGTCTGTGCGGCAGCAGGCACCCTGCACCGTGGCCGTACCGCTTCCTGGGCGCAGGCTGGACCTGGCAGCCCGCCTGGCGCTGCCAGATGAATGCTGAATCATGCTCTGACGTTACTCGTGTCCGCTTTCCTTCCTAGCTCCACACTATGCCAAGTGCTACGGGTGTAGCTCTAACCTTGTCACTTTGTAATAAATCAGCCCTTTCCTTCACCTTTTGTGACTTCAGCTGTCAAATTGGGATGTTGTTAGTGAGTTTAAGGTGGAAGCCCACTGACCAGTGCTATGGGTGCAGACCTGGAAGTCCAGCCTGGAGCACACGAGTGACAGGTGACCCATCCTAGCTTCATCAGCAGTTGCAGCTCATCCGAACTCAAAGGCCAGGGCTTAGTCCAGCAAGTTAACTTGACTGCGTGTGCCCCACGCCGTCCCCACAGTGTGGGCTTTCTCACTTACTCTGCTCCCTGCTACCAGAGGCCTTCTCTGCTTGCAACATCTGGACTCAATTACTGTCCCTCTCCATTGATTTCCTGTGTCTCTGGGTTTCCCGAAATGCATCCCCTCCTCCTGGCGGTTCTGAACTCACGCGGCGCAGGGCTCCGCAAGCTCTCGCGTTCCTCCCTGCCTCCCGCGGCTTTCCCTCCTGGAACGAGGTGGTCCTCGTCCTGGCCCCGAGCAGATCAGGCTGCACGCCCACGCCGTCCTTAGAGCCGAGCCCGGGCACCCCCAGGGCTTGGCTTGCTGCAGGAGGCCTGGCCAGCCCTCCAAGTGCGTGTTCAGTGTCTGGCAGGGCTGTGTCCCACTTCCCCGTGGCTGAGGTCCCCACCCTGCCTCAGCATCGTGCCTAGATCGCCGTGTAGTTCTCGGCCAGCTGCTTCTTCTGCAAGGCTCAGGCTTCCTTCCCGTTCCCCTCCGAGACCGGGGGCTTTCTGAGCCTCTGCGTTTCGTAACGAGCATCAAATTGCTCTGGGTTTCTCCTGGGTGCCTTTTGGCTTCTTTCCTGGACCTCTGCTCCTGCAGTACCCGCCAGAAAAGCTGCGTGCCCCTGGCTTCAGGAGCGTTAGAGGAGGAGGGGAGAGCAGCGCGTTCTCCGCTGGTGGTGGTCTCAGCTCCTGCCTGCTGCTCTGGGGGAGGCCCAGGCGCTGCCGCTTCAGGGCGCTTGAAACCTGCAGAAGTCTGGGCTTGCTTAAGAGAAGGGGGAGATGGAAATGGTTAAAACATGCAAACGCACAAGTTAATGATTTCCATCCCCTTCCTGGTGTGTTCCAGCTTTTGGAAGGGGGTCTGGCCAGCAGCTGTGCCAGCAATCACAATTGTAGCTCAAAGAGTATTTTCATTCTGTGTCAGCTTTCATCTATGGCCCCCTTGGATTCCCCTGACTCCTGCAGATGCCAGGGTTTCCAGGGCTCCTGCTGCTCGCAGTGAATGTTTTCCCTCCCATACCCATCGATGGAGTTAGATGGTGGGGGGATGAAGAAGGCACTGCTCACTCCCTGCTTTCCTCTTGCCCCATCCTTCCCCAGGCACCGGAGAGGCTTTCTCCCAGGATCCAAGTGACTCAGCAGCATTTGCAAACGGAACAAAAAGCTGCAGCTTCTGCGCCTCTGCATCCAAGAGCACAGGGGAACAACCTCTGGTACGGCTCAGGGTTTCATGTGGGGAAGAGTAAACCAATATCTGCGGCTGAGGGGTCCTGCACTCAGCTTCAGGTGCAGAAGCCCACGCATTTCTTGTGGGTCCTGGTCTCGCATCTAAGGGTGCTAAGCCCTGGCAGCAGGCATATGGGAGTGGGTTATTCCTCTGGCTGTGGTCTGAGCTTGCCCTTGAGGGACGGTGTCCGCTCTTGCCCAGGGCGCTTCCTCCAGAAGCAGTAGTTCTTTAGCAGCTTCTGCTTGCTAGGGCCCTGTCTGCCCAATGTCCAGAGAACCTGTTGTGTGTTTCCAGATTAAACTCAGCACTGCTGTTCTTACCCGCAGCAGGACTGCGTCTGTTGTGCTCTGCCAGCACATCACCTTAAGTGATTTTGCATGGCACCTCCCTAACTTCCAGCAGCTTTTTCCTGATGCCTTTTCTTATTGCAAGCAGTGGTGGAAGCAGGGAGAGGAAAGGATCTAACTTCTTGAATCAGTATGAGGGATGCTTAGAAGTCCTTCAATACTCTATAAAGGTGGAGAGGAGTAAGTGAAGCCCAGAGGTGAGGCAGGGACCCCAAACTAGCAGTCTCCGAGCATCCTTCCTCTGCTCTGGTGTCTGGTGTGAGCTGAGCTCAGTCTGAAGTCCCCACTGGGCCACTGTCCTGTGTTGTCCTCAGAGACCCCCCACAGCAGCCTAGACCCTCCATTCAGGCTCGGCATTAAGCGCGTGGGTAAGCGTAGGGAACCCGAAAGCACTGGCTGCGCTAGGCACCCATGCACTGCTGCTGCCGCCCAGCCTTGCTCTCAAGGCTTTACGAGAGCCCCACCAGTGAATTTGGGCTGGTTTGCTCTGAGGGGAGCATCTCTGCCAGCTTTAAGTGCCAAAGCCGCAGGGATGGGTGTTGTCTGCCCTGGGAGCCCCCTGGCTCTGGAGATTTGCGGGGAGTGAGCCTGGGGCTGGGCAGCCTCCCCTCCATCGCCCAAAGGACAGGGCTGGCAGCCGGCATTTGCGCCCCAGCTTTCCCCCATAGCACGCCGGCTCGCGTTCCCCTGCCGCCCAGTTTTTGGGGTGCTGGGTGCCCCTGCCCAGCTTGGCGGGTGCAGTGCCGGCAGGTGGCACCCAGCGCAGGCAGCCGGGCAGGCGCTCGCAGATGTTTAATGGGATTTTGTAGCTCTGGGTTTCATCAGGAGCTGTTGTCCTGGAAACAGGAATCCTCAGAGCGCTCGTGCATTCGGCATTAACTGCTTCGGTGCCTCTCCCATGGCCAGGGAGGATGCACAGGAGTGGGTTTTAAGTGGCCCTTGAAAATCTGCTCCAGTGCTGTTTGAGCAGAAGGCTGAGCCTGGAGGGATGCAGGGGGCTCCGTCCTCTGCCCGGGAGCCCTGGACCGGCGCGGGTCTGCGAGGTTCCCAGTGGGGTGTGGATGCTGCACCCACGCCTTGTCCCAGGACATCTCCTGCCTGATGGCCCCAAGTGTGCGGCTCCTGTCCTGCTCTGGACCCATCTACCTGGACAGGAGAGGGCACCGGAGCTTTGCTGCCACCAGGGTGGTGGCAGCACATGTGCCACAGCAGCACGTGGGTCCCTGCGGGGTGACATCCTTGTTGCTGGGGAAGGAGAGCAGCTGAGAGCACGCTAATCTCCTTAGAGGCCTGAGCACCATCGGGGGAGAGAAAGGGAGATTAGAGGGCAGGGGGTGGCATTAGCAGCCGGGGACTCCAATTGGAGAGGACCAAGGAGGCAACTGAGCCAGGCGTGGACGGCGAGCACCCAGGGAGATCAGCGGAGGAGCCTGAAAGGCCTCAGTCGGCAGCAAATAACCCAACAGCTGGGCTCTGCAAGGGGGCGAAATGCTTTAGGAAACACGCCAAAAATCCTGGCTGAGCCGCCCCCCTTCTGCCTGGGGAGCAAGGAGCTGCCAGGCAGTCTGGGTCCTGATCCATCCCCTCCCCTCCTTTCCAGCCCGTTGTACTGCGGGCATGAAGGCGTCCCTCCAAGCGCACAGGGAGGGAAGAGCAAACCGGCCGGGTTTTGCCCCACACCTGCTGGACACAGAGGAGCACGATGTGAAATGTTTGTTGTCTCTTTTCCCTGATACAGGGGCGAAAGGCGCTCTTTTCTCTCAAGAAATAAGGCGTGCGGCTGTTGTTCAGAAAGGCTGTCAGGGAGTCCAGATGCTGGGCTCTGTTCCCTGTTCCTGCCACATGGATTTCACGGGGTCCCGTGTCTTCTCTGCTGATGGTGACAGCACCGGCGTGGCGGCCGTTTCACCGGGAGCCGGCAGTCTGGGGCCCGTCCTGCTGCAGCTGGGAGCGGGACGGGGCCGGTGCTGCTCGCTGGGCAGTGCTGCCTGGCGCAGGGCATTTCAGGGCCGGCACGGGAAGGAAAACCAGTGCCTACGACTGCTGCTTGGTGTTTGTTCCTAACAGCTGTCCAGGAAATCGTGGCATGGTTCAGATACCAAGCTTGTATCGCTGCAGTTGCTGATGCGTTACATCCTTTTAATCCGCTTAATCCAAAATAGCTTCTCCACTCCTCCATCAGTGCTGGCTTACACAGCACTCCGTGCTCCTGTGTGCTGGCATCTGTCCTGCCCAGCAACGTGGACCAGGACTCCAGAATTCTTCTTGCAGGCCGAGGAGGTAGAATCAGACCTTTTACATGCATGATCAAGCCAGGAGTGTTGTACTTCTGCCAGAAATACTTAAAAAGTGGAAAGAGTTGAGGTTGAAGAGAGATATGTGGAGGTGCCAGAAGCTATGGGAGAAGATAGAGAAGAAGCCGGTGCCATGCTAAGGGCACAAGGAAGAGAGATCAAGAGGGTTCGGAAAAGGGAGACAGCTCGGAAGCAGGCTCAGAAATGACAGGGTTTGAGGAGAACAGTGTGAAAGAGATGGCTGCAGTCAGCACAGCTTGTGCACTGCTGAAAGCATGGGAGATTCCGGGTACAGGGCATGTGGTGCGCTCTGTGGGAAAGACAGAGCAGAAAAACAGGACCCAGCAGAGCAGAACTGGGGACACGTGGTGCCAGGTCTGTGCCACAGCAGCGGCTGCAAGCTGGTGACCAGACAGAAGAGTGGGGGAGGGAGATCTCTAAGCCAAGCCTTTGGAAAATGAAAACCAGGATAGAGATAGAGATGTAGGAGAGAGAGCTACCACTTCCCTGTCTCCGAACAGGGGGAGCGCTGAGAGAAATCTGCAAGCCTGTTTTAGCAGCCTGTAGTAGCGGTGGGAGGCTCGCTCTTCTGTATGCAGCAAGGATTTAAAGTCACAGGGTGCCCCGCAAGGTGGCGGGGAAGGAGGGGGACTGACGCTGCCAGGAAGGGAAACCTGAGGCTGGTGTAGACGGCTGCAGAGCTGAGAGCTGCTGCAAAGGGTCAGGCGAGTGCCTGAGCTTCACAAGCTCTACAGAGGTCCCAGCTGCTGGTAATATCGATTAAAATGCTGACAAATGATAGCCATGCGTGTCCTCGCGGCACCAGATAACGCCTTACTTCTGGCCAGGGTTTTGCAGGATGTCGGTTTGCGGCAGGGATCTCAGTCCTGCCTGGTTCTCTGATGCCCGTGCAGGAGACGAGAGGAGCGAGGGGGAGGCCTGGCCTCCTGGCAGAGGCACCGTGGATGTGCTGGGGTCTCCTCCTGCCTCCGGCCCAGCTCCCTCCGGCCACGGGGCTCCACTCCAGCCGGCAACGGGGGCAGGCGGGTCCCAAGGCTGGCGCGTGGCTGGCGTCACCGCGCAGCCGTCCTCCTGGCGTCTGCGTGTCCGCAGCCGGTGCTGGTAGAGGTGCGGGGCACCTCGCGGTCCTCCACTGGTGACGGGACTGCGGCCGTGGGCACGGCTCCACGTTTCCCCCCGGCTGCTCGGTGGTGGCATGCCCTGTGTCCCGCTGCCTCTCGCCAGGCTTGGTTTGCTCTTCAGGCACTTCCCACTGCGTGCCGTGAGCGCAGGCTGCCGGCAGGAAGCTCTCCTGCCATAACCGAGCCCTGGGGTGATGCTTGCCTCCCCGCAGCTGCTTCAGACCCCACTTCCCCTCGAGGGGGGGTTCCCGTTGCACACCTGCACAGACAAGGGGCCATTGCTCGCTGCCTGCAGCGTGCCAGGCACGGTGCTGCCGGAGAAGCCGAGGGCGAGGGGCAGCTTTCGGCTCAGGCGGTTGTTTGGCTCCTGGGCAGGACGAGGAGGGAAGGGACCGGGGCACTGGCTGGACCTGCTGCCCTCGGAGAAGTCTCCAGGCTCCTTCGGAGCCGTGACACCAGGGCTCCTCTGCTGCATTAACCAGGCTGCAGGGGCCAGCAGAGCTCCCTTTACGCCGTGCTCATGGGGGTAGAGGGGGGGGGTGAGTCCCAGGCGCTCTGTGTGTTACCAAGGGATGTCCTTCAGCTGCTCACTGGGCTTTCACCTTTTTTGCTTTTTTTTCAAAGGTGATTGCAGAGCGAGTGTTTCAGGCTGTGGTACCCACACGGTCCCAAGCATTTACCAGCTTTGGCATGGCCACGGGGTGCAATGGAGAGCGTGTGTTTTTGGAGGATGCTGCTAGAGCCGGTGCTCTCCCACAGGCTGGGCGGTGGGCAGGTGCTGCCCCTCGCAGCCCTCTCCCCGCAACCCCCATCTGACACCCTGTGGTCCCCAGGAGCTCGCCCAGCAGGACGCGTCACACCTCTCCGTCGCTGTGCTGCCAGCTGCCGGGGCATTTCTCCTCCCCGTCACGGCTCAGCCTGCCTCGTCACGGCTGTGAGGCGCGCCGGAGCTCAGCCTGAGACTTGTCGGCTCTGATCTCTGACTCCTGCCTGCCCGGGCAGCTGTGACTATTCAGCCACCAGCAGCTTCACACAAGCCTGTAAAGGAATGGGAAACGCCGCTGGGCCCCCGCTCAGCGGCTTAAAGGACTCATTGTGGGGGAGCGAGGTCAGCAAAAGGGGATTGCTGGAGCCGGCTCATGGATTGCAGACCATGACGGGGCGCGCACACAATAGCTCAGTGTCCTCCGGTCCGGCGCTGCGATTGTCCTGCAGTCAGAGCTGCTGCCCGATGATTCAGAGCTGGTTTGTGGTTTAAGTGACTCAACCCATCTCTTTTTTTGTCGCCTCGACGTCATGCACCGGCCATCTGCTCCCCGCGGCAGAGCAAAGCGAACACAGAAAATCAATCGCGGCTCCATCCCGCCCGCCCACTGCTGGACTGGGCATCCGGAGCTGTGGCCCAGCAGGAAGCAGAGCAAGGGCTCAGCTGGGCTGCATGCAGGGGGATGAAGGGGGATGCTTCCTCGGCTTCCTCAAGGGGGATGAAGCTGTGGTGCTTGGAGCAGACAGGTGCCCCCTGCCCCGTTGCTCAGGCTGTTGCCTGATCAGTGCTGCTAACCCCAAACCGAGCCGGGGACAGGCAGGGTGCGGCCCTCCCCTGTGGGTGCGGTCATGCCTCAGCAAAAATCTGCGTATCCTGTGGCCAGAGGCAGTGATTTCCAAGTCTTCCCAAATGTTTTGCCGGTGCTCTGCAGAGCCACCGTAATCTTGAGCTGAGGATGACCAAAATATGCAGCTTTGAGCATGGGTTGCCAGCCTCCTGATCCTTCAGCCCTGCCGTAAATACTCGTTGCTCAAAGCAGTAGTAATATTCAGTGTTTTCCTGTTGTCCTACTGCTGATGAAGAGGCTCGAGGAGCCAGCTGATGAAGCCCACCTCGATTTCCGAAGGGGTCTCTCATCAAAGTCTCTTGAAGACATTCCCATGGGATGAGAGGGGAGGTCCTTACACAGCCGTTAGCCCGCTGTTTAGCAGGAAATGAAACACATTGGGAAGATGGTGAATGGTAGGAATATTTCTAATAACATTTGAGTAGGAAGAAAAAGGCTGCAAAAGGGCCTCGCCTAGATGCTCAGTGGCTTACACAGTATCAAAGGGGTTGTTTTACCCCCTTTGCCCTTCCCTTCGATGCACGGTGGTGCTCTGAGCTGACCACAGCCACTTTAAAGCCACACCGGCCTTATGGGACGTGTGTGACAATGACAGCTGAGTGCCCTGTGGTGGCTAAAACTCAAAAGCCCCTCCTGAGATCTAGGCATCCCTGGGAAAGAAAGGAGAGGAAGGAAAAGCAATCAGAGCATGACACAGCAGTGGCTTTTTTTGGGGGGGGGGTTAAATGTGTCGTGTGACTGCATCTTGGATGCTGGATGCAGTGCTGGTTCCCCTGCCCGAGGCGGGACGTAATAAGCTAGAAAAGGTGCAGAGAGATGCAGCAAGAATAATTGGGTAGACCTGGGGCTGCTTAACCCAGAAGAGGCACATGAAGGCTCTGTATGAAATCAGTCACTGGAGATGTTTGTGTGTCTGCCACAGACCCTCTGAGGCGTGAAGGAAGCCAGGAGGAGCACGCTTAAATGCGAAGCTGTAATTTCACAGCACTCCTCCTTACAGGATGCTGGGGGTGCTTTACAGGTTATGTGGCTTTAAAAAGCAGCGCAATACATTTTTGGAAGAAAAGCGTGGGAGGATGCGAGAAAACTCACTGGTAGAGAAAGATGAGAGTGTCGGAGGGGGTGAGGGAGGATTTGAGACCTGCCGGGAGAGGCTGCGGGAGGGCTGCTCTGCCCCGGCTTGCTGGCTTCGGGCTGGGGACAGGAGGCTGTCAGGGAGCGGAGGCTGTGCCAAGGGAGGCAGAGAGAGGACGAAGACAGGAAGCCCATTGAATACAAGCTCCTGCCTTCTTTCAGATCTCTCGCTGTGCTGTTCCAGCCGGCAGCTGCTGGGCCATCTCTCGCCCCCGTCCTCTGCTGTAGCCCCGAGGGGATCAGCGCACAAAGCCTGGCAGCTGTGAATGCTCCCCGTGTTGTCCGCGCAAACCAAGCGCTTGGTCCCCGCTCGCCGCCGTGCCCAGATGGGAGAGCAGCGCTTGGGCAGCTCTTGCGCAGCCCAGCAGCAGCAGCGTCCCTCTGGGACGGCACCTGCGCAGGGTGGGTTACAGCTGGCACCCGCCTCCAGCACCCAAAGGTGCCCACGCTGTGCAGGGGACGTCTTGCTAGCAGACGTAGAAGGGAGGTGGTAAACGCCGGGGGTTCGGAGGCTGTCGGTCTGCCTGGTGACTGATCCCCTCTGCTGGACTGGCTCCTGTCCCTCTGGGGGGAGGAGGATGCTCCAGCCCCGGAGCTGCTCACCCATCTCTGTGCCCCCTGTAGCAAGGGGCCCTCCAGGGCACAGGGAGGGAGGTGCTGGGCTCCCAACAGCTAATTAGCAGAGCTGCTGAAAGGCCTTTACGCCCTGCGCTGGAGCCCATTGCCTGTCCCCTCTGCGTGGCTTTGCGTGGCTGCCCTCAGCATTTCAGCAGTCTGCTCCCGGAGGCTGCGTGACAAATTGCTCATGAAAGGTTTTCCGCCCTGAACGAGTTAATTCCTCGTGTCTGTGCAGCCATTCAGCTGCTGCTTTATATTCCTGAGCCTCCCCTTACACCTTCCCCCCCAAACACAAGGCTGCCTCTTCCTTGCTCGGTGTCTGCGCGCGGACACGTGCCCGTGGTGCGGTCAGCCGGCCACGCTCCCGTGGGGTCCCCCACGTGGGCGCTGCAGCCCTCGCCCACCCGTGGGTGCTCCGTGGGGCGCAGCGGCTCGTCTAATCTGGAGCTGCTGGCGTGGCCCAGCCTCGCGGTGTTGCGGTCAGGGTGATCTCAGGCCCTAAGCGAGCAGGGTGTCCTGAGGGCCTGCAACCTCTGGGCCTCGTTACGGGGCCCCCAGCGGCTCCGCAATGAAGTCGGGGTGGGCACCAGTGGAGGCCCGAGCGTCCGCTGCCCCCACCCCTTCTCCCACCCCAGACCCACCGCCTGGGTGCTGTCGGATGCTCCCCTCTCCAGTGCTGTTGCCATGATCTTTGTGTTTCTGCTCCGCTCTAGCCTACCTGCAAACGTCCCACGCAACTCGTCCACGTCCTCCTCCAGGGAACTGCTCCACGCACCGTAAGCTTTACGTGGGGAGACATTCCCAGAAGTTCATTTAGCCTTTTCTTTCGTTCAGTCCCACCACATCGGCCCTGGCAGCCCCGAACAGGACTTTCACAGCCCCCCCCGGATGTTTGCTCCCTCTGAACACGGTGCTTTTTGCAGCCCTGGCCCTGTGGTGGGAACTTGGTTCCCCAGCGTCTTGGGGCCAAGCAGCTCCCCCAGTCCAGCTGGCCCAGAGGAAGGTGGGCTCGAGCAGAGCTGGCCTGCAGGGCTTTCTCCCCACTGTTTCTAACATTTTCTTCTCTTGCAGCAAAATGAAGACTTCCGCTAGCTGCCAAGCTGCTGAAAGATGCTGCCTTGTTTTCAGAACCAAGCAAGATCCTCAAGAGCAGTCAGAAAACAAGAGACGAAGGCAGCGTTGAGGAGATCATGGAGATCATCAGCTGCTCGGGCTGGACGTTGTGCCTGGGCAAAGGCAGAAGCCAGCTGGACTGCTTGAGCTTTCAGTAAGTAAAACAAAGCTTCACTCTGGGATCTGTGCTTGGCTACGAAGGGTAATTTAGCGTCCTTCTTGCTCTTGGGGCTGTTTGGGCCAGTTTTTGTGTCCCAGCTCCCATGTCAAGTCTTAGGTGTGCCCCTGTAGAGGACAGAAGGGTCAAAAGCTTTGTCCAAGGTGAGGGACATCATCTGCAGCCCTCCTGTTCTTACGGTGAGCAAAGGGTAGAGCAACAGCCACAGCCTGACCCCCCCACCCAGCTCTTGCTGGGGTGCAAAGCAGGTGCCTTAACCCCGACTTGTTCAGGGACTTCAAGATGCGCTGCTGAGCCAGGCCAGCCCCAGCTCTGCTGCTGCAGGTGGCTCCTCCAGCAGTGCTGGAGGCTCCTGCCCTCTTCCATCACTGCCCCTCCGCTGGGAGAAATCTGTAGGTGAATTAATCTGGGCTTGCGCTTCTCCAAATGCTGGAGCGTTGTTGCGCTGGCTCCCCCTGTGCCCTCATTCCCCTCCTGCAGGGAAGGAACAGGGCCAGGGCCAGCCCGTGAGCACCGCGCTGCGCGGGCACGGAGGGGCTGCCCGCCTGGAGCCCCCAGCCCCTGGGGCTGCCCTGCTGAGCCTCTCATCCTGCGCCTCGGGTACAGTGCCTGGACCCTGCCTCTGCTTTTATCTCCCCTCGTCAGTGTCTGCTGCACGCTGCACCCCTTGTGCGGGCGGCGGGGCTGATCCTGCCGAAGAGCCGCCTGCGGGGCTGCCTGCTGGTGCGAGAGCTCGCAGCAGGAACGGCTCTGCCCCGCTCTGCATCTCCCAGGTGCTGAGTTTGGTTGTTGCTTTAACTCGACATTTTTGTAACGATGAGGTAACGGGGTCATCTGTAACAGCCCAGCATCCTGCGGGCCTGGCTGCTGTTGCAGCCGAGAGCACAAATACTCCGTCCTGTGCGGATGGGGCTTGGCAAGCCTGTGCGGTGCTGGGTCACGAGCTGTGTGTGCGCAGCGCGTGACTCAGGCTGCCCGCGGGGAAACCTGGGGCTGAGCGCCTGTCCCCTGGGCACAGCCAGCCGCCCACGCCGGGCACCGGGCCACCGTTCCCTAAAGCTTGTCCCCTCCCGGTGCGGGGCTGCAGAGATGCTTCTGACTCAGGTCACGCCGAGCCGCTGCAGCTTTTCATTTTAATCTACTTCTGGTATGCTCAGTAAAAGAAACCTCAGCTTTTGTGCTGTTCTGGGTGTTCCTGGGGCTTGTTAGCCCATTATGGGCTGGAAAAGCTAATAAAAATCAGGACGGCGCGGGAGAGCAGGGCCAGCCCGTGCGGCGGCTGTCGTGCTGGCGGCAGCGTGTGCGCTCGGCCGGGCACTTTGTGCAGGGCACGTCTGCTTGCTGCCGCGCTTCGTGCCAGTTATCTCCGGCCCACCCCGGGTGCTCGGCTCCGGCATGCAGACCCAGCGGTGCGTGAACCGGAGACAATAACAGCTCGGGAGCCGCTTGCGCTGCTGATAGGCCCCTGGGAAGAGAGATACGTGCTGGTGTGCGAGTGGTTTGTGCTTAAAAGAGGGCAAGGCTGGGGGGGGGTCGGGGGGGGGCTCCTGTTCAGCCTCGAGCAGTGGAGGGGCAGGATGGTGCCACCAGAGGGGTGGTGGCACCGCCACGCTCAGGGCTGGGTGCTCCAGGAGTCTGCTGGAAGCAAGGCTTGACCTCTTCCCCTGCCAGCTGCTGTTCCCGGGGAAAGATGAGGGATCAGAAAGGGTGGGTAGGACAATTCATGCATCACTCTCTGTTTTCTCGGTGCTTGGGCATTGCAGGGCTCCTGGCGGGGCCGAGAGCCGTGTCACCCTCGGGTCAGGGTGGCAGCGGGCTCAGCCCAGCTGGTGACTGCGTGGGCAGGGAGGAGCTGCCTTCACACAGCCAAATGCCAGTGGCTGCATTCAGCGGCTGCAGGAAGCTGCAAAATGAGAGAGAAATCAGGGTAAGTGAGCTGGAGCCCTGCCCAAAAGCTTTCGCTTTCTTGTACCGGTTCCCTTTAATAAAGCCATTTTTCATGGCTTTGCAGCTGTAGACAAGTGATGCTCTGGTAGCGCCGTGTTACCATGACAGTTTGTAAGTACAGCACGTGGAGAAATAAACATTATTTTTGGTACAAAAATGTGATCTTGACTGTCTTTGCCTCCATATCATAACTGTGATGCAGAGAGCAGCCTGGGGCCTTGTGGCACTGAGCCGCAGGGAGCTCACCCAGGCTGGAGCCATGGGCGGGCTGCTGGGCGCCGACGCAGCATCGCTGCTGCCTGCGGCGGGCTGGGTGCCGCCACCGTCCCGTTCCCTGTGCGGAAAAACTGGTAGGCATGGCCCCGGCTGTGCAGCTCGAGCCGTTCTTGTCCCCAGAGGTGTCTGTACCAGCGTGGCTCTGTCTGGGCTGGATTTGGGTGAGCTTAGAGGCTGCAGCTCCCTGCCGGCATACACGACTGTTGCCTCCAGATGGCCGCTTCAGATGGGCAAATGCCTTGCCGCGTGCTGGTGTCCCTGGCTTGCTGTCACAGGAGCAGTTTGTCCTTGCGACCGGTTCTATATGTGGGGCAAGGAGCCGGTGGCGCAAGGCTGTGTCCTCGTGTCTGACAGCTATCCCGGGGCCAAGCGCGTGTCTCGGCAGCTGTTTTGCTGCTGGCGTCCCACTGGCATCCACCGGTGGACGTAGGGAGGTCAGAGCATCGGGGCCCAAACGAGCTGGGACGAAGGGAGCCCAAAGCCACCTCAGTGGTTTTGTGGTGGCTGGAGGAGATTGGAGCAGCCCCCGGCTTGAACGCAGCAGCTCCAGGCTCCTCTCTGGGTGCAAGGCAATGAAACAAGCCCCTGAAGCAGAACTGGGATGGCAGGAGGTTGAAAAGGTGATGGGAGGCATCACCAAGGGGTTCCTTGGTACCCCCTGGGGCCGCTCCAGCCCTTCCTGCTGCAGTGAGGTGCCACCAGCATCTCCCCACCCCGGTCGTCCCTGCCTTCCCTGTCCCCCTGCTCGGGGGGACACGGCCATCAGCCAGGCCCGTGCCTTGGGCCTTGTCCCCAGGTCCCTTCCTGCTCGAGGTGTCCCCACTGCTGCAGTGGTGGGGGGGGACAAGTCAGTGTGTTGCTCTCTCAGGCATGGACTCAAGGGACTGCCAGGTTAATTTTAAAATGAGGGCAGAGACCTCATTATTGCCCCAGTTTGGCACAACTCTCTTTAGGTGGTTGTATTTTTTTTTTTCCTGAGGAGCTTTTTGACGAGCTAAGCCATGACAAGTCGCTAACTGGGGCGCTTGATGCCTCCAGGCGGGGCACTGGCAGTGGGAGCAGCGTGCCCTGTGGCACCCAGCAGCTCACGGCAGCCCTGGGGTCTTGCAAAACTGGGACAAAACAGCTGTGCTGAAACAACCTCCCGGACCCTGAGCTGGGCCAGACCAGAGGAGCCTGGAGGGGCACAAAGGAAAGCCAGGCTGGGGGGGGGAGGGCTTGTTTTTAAATTGGCTGCTGATGCTCGGTTAGGGTGTGGGGCCACCTCCGGAGGGACCTGAGCAGGGGCAGCAGAGACCTCGCTTCAGCAGGGAGAGGTGCCAGGACGGCCCCGGGGGCTGCCACCACCGGGCCGGTTTCTGTTTCCACCTACACAGGGCAGCCTCCAGCATCGGCTGGAGCAGCGGGCTCCAAACCTCTCTGATCGCACATCCCTACCGGTAAAAAATTTTGGAGCCCGCACCCCCAAGATGTAGATTTATTATTTATGCACATGTACCACTGTGCATGTTGTGTACATCGCAAAGCCCACGCTAAACCAGCTCGTGTCCCCGGGGAGGGGATGGGGACAGGGACCCCCCCACCAAGCCGTGTAGGAGGGAAGGGGAGGCCCCACGGCAGCTGCCTGACCCTAGCGGGTCCCACCTGTGGCACTGCGTGGGACCCCCTCCAGCGCGGCACTCACAGGGTTTAAGCGATGAGAAAGCAAATTCTGTTCTGGATCTCAACGCTGGGCTTAAGCTGTTAAAAAAAAAAAAAAATCAAAGCGTCAGGAAGTGGATTTATGGAGCAGGAAGAGACGCGGAGGATCGTTAAAAGCCTCTCGTTCCTCCCCGGGTATGTGAGGCTGTAAAAGGAGCCGGCTGCGTTGTTCGGGGGGATAAACTCCCGGGGAGCGATGGAGCCCCTGGGAGGGGGCTGCTGCGGAGAGGGGGCTGCACCGGGGGCAGCGGGAGGCAGCAGCAGGCAGCAGCCAGAGCCATGCCCGAAACCTCTTGTTCTCTGTTTTTCTTTTTTGTTTTTCTTTTTTTTTTTTTTCTTTTTGTGTGTCTGTGGCTTTTTTTTTTTTCCCGTTCAGCTTTTATTGTGATTTTTTCCACTTTTTGCTGGGCGAGGTCCCAGCTGCAGGCACTGCCTGGTGGGACCCCCTTGTCCTCGTTTTTCTCCCCTCCCCTCCTCACCAGCTCCTCCAGCACCGAACCCCCTGAGACTCCCACAGCCCATGTCTCCCCGGCAATTAGCCCTGAGCGCCTTTCCTTCATCAGCGCTAATTAGCCGGGGTCAATTGTATCAAAACTGTGTCTCAGTGCCTTTGTCCTCCCAGTCCTCCCATCGCCCTTAGGAAATTTCAGTGCAACAGAAAAAAGAAAGAAATCCAAATCGAAGGCGCATCCTCAGGCCACTGCTCGCCCTGCTGGGAGAGGCTTTTGCTTCCCTCAC
>VXAL01004946.1:1166-29337 GCA_013399475.1 Chauna torquata
GTGGTCTTTAACATCCCTTCCAACCCAAGCCGTTCTATGATTCTATGAAGTCCAACAATCAACCTGACCAACCGAGTCCCATCACTCTGCCATGTCTCTTAGTGCCACATACACACATTTCTTAAGGGTTGGGGACCCCACCACTTCCGTGAGCAGCCTGTTTCAATGCTTGACCATACTCTCCAGGAAGAAATTCTTCCTAATCTTCAATCCAAAGTTCTCCTGACAAAACTTTATACTTTTTCCTTGTGTTTACTTTCTTCAGGACCAAGTTTTTTGATCTTGGTGTTGTTTTTTTGTTTGTTTATTTCTTTCTTCCCTTCAGAGATTTCTTTGCATTCACAGAGAAAGACACAAGATATTTGTATAAGACATGGTGTGCATAACAGTGAGGATAAAACAGGACTCTGTTAGCTACTACAGGCAGCTGGGCTGACCAAATTACTCACCTTCCAGGACAGCTGTGTTCTGTGCCTTTGCAGGTGCTGGGGAGATAAAAATAGCATGGTTCACCTCTTGGGCAGACATGGCATTAGATTTCAAAATCCTCATCCTATGCATGAAACCAGAATAAAAGGGCATTGTGGTAGACAGCAGCATGGGAGGTAGAGCTCGGACTGGTTGGAAAGTGAGCCATCTTTGTGAAAGTATTAATCATGACCTACTGTCCTCTTCTCCCATTTGCAATATTTTGGTCCGGCGGGTTTACAGTCTCCAGTGTCATAAATCAATGCATGGACATTTTTCCTCCATCTGAACAGTTCACTCTTTGTAAAACCCAATTTTTGCAGTTCCTCCATTGATCTGAGGGAAGTGGCTGATGCTGAGCAGTAACAAACTGTGATCATCAACCTGATGCGGTAGTCAGTGCTCTGGGGCAAGGCAAAATTCTGTGTGCTCCTCCCATGTACTTGTGAAAGGGTCAGCAAGTGGTATCCTGCCCACACCACTTCAGGGCACCAACAATGCAGACATGTGCCTTCCCTCCTGCCCACTTGCAGAAGTCATGACTTGCCTCAGACACAGCTTTGACTACTTTATTCTGGAGTACTTTGTGGGCAACAGGCTTTTTTCCAAAATGCCTTTCTCATGCAGACATCTTGCCTTTCCAGACATGTCACCCTTCGTTTTTCTATTTTCAGAATATTCCTTTTCAGGGGTTCAGTGGCAGTACTGCAATCCCCTGAATCTGACCTATATAAAAGACTGGAAAAGGGTAAAAATTACTCCTTTTTGCTCTGTCCTTTACTATGCCTTTGTGATTTATAAAGAAATAACAGCCACTGAGCTTTCTCACTTTTATTTATTTTTAACTTTGGCAGCATCAAATCTTGGTACGCTTCCCTCCTTTTTCATGAAGACTTTCTAGAGAACTTTGCAACTGGCAGTATTCAGAGCCCTTTCCTAAAAGGCTGAATGAGCCTTTTTCTCATGTGTTTGTCAGGAATGTAAGTCCTGGAAGTGCTAATAGCTATAAAACATCAACTTTTAAATATCATGATTTAAATGTCCCGTCCTCCTCTTATTAAACAGCTTCCAATCTGTTGTCCCTTTTGATGTCATCATCCTACCAGTTCTCCAGACTACTGAGGACTTATCTAGGGAAACCACAGAAATCAGTACCTGAAAAACAAATGTTTCTGAAGAACAAAAAATAATTTTTGATGGTTTATTTATATGTTTAAATAACAGCAAATGAGTGTGTTATAAATATATATATATACATAAATTTCACTGTTAAGTTCTTCTAGACCTTGCTGTTTGCAAATGGGAATGAAGAGTCTGTTTTAGTGTTGTGTTTAACAGCAAGGAGTAGTTATCAGAATTCCAAGGCTTTTTTCTCCATTAGATTATATATATCTTTTTTCTGTACTTATGCATGTTTATCTGGCACAATACCAAATGCTGTGTAAAATTCCATAGATCTGAATTGCAATTTCAACTTACCAGTCATGTCAACTTTAAATATGATTTTTTTCCCCTGCAAAGTTCTACTTTTAAATATGTATATAAAATATCAATTTGAGTGTTGTGTCAATCAGTGACCACTACTTCAGCCTGCTACATTCACTTAGAGCAGCTTATACATTACACTCTATTCAGGCTGTGGAACCACGATGTCCTAGAATGAATACAAACTAGGGATAAAAAGCTTTTTGTTTCAAGGCTCCACAAATGTGGAATCAGTTACCAGTTGATTTAAGAACAACTGGGAGCTTTTCCTGTTTTAAGATGGAACTGAAACAATACTTCATGATGACTAGAAGTTGTTGTAATTGTTTTAATTGATGTTATTCTAGTGTTATCTTGGTTTATTGTTTATTTATATGCATTTGTTTATCACAGGTCATGCTTGAAAGTAGGCTTTCATCTCAATTTACATAGCTAACAAATATATGTATGTATGTGTATCAGCTACACTTGTTTACATCTGACAGCAAAACCATATGCATTCTACATATATTTCTTGCCTTTATGTTTGTGCTATCGATTAAGACATTTGAGTTTGATTTCAGCTTGACTTTTAAGTTTGCAGGACAAACCAAGCAAGTATGTATCTAATAGCATCAGTCAAATTACTATTTGGCTCCCAAAGCACAAATCAAGTTAAAGCATTAGCTAAGCACATGTTACTGTGCTTTTTAAAGCAGTTCATTCTTTAGTTGAAGGGTTTTAGTCCCGCATTGTGTTGGCTTTAAGCAGTATTAGCATTCAGATATTATTTTTGCATCTCTAAAGGCAAATGAGGTATTAAAAACAATATAGCATCACTAGTAGGGAAATATAGTCTGGCATCAAGTATTTATTATCATAGCTGATAAAGGAATGGCATGTTTAATTTACTCTCTGTGAATGGTAAATATCTACATAAGTATTCCTACCTGTCTTTACATATCCAGCAAGTAAACTAACCTATATATAAGAGGAACAGAGAAGAAGAGCAAGTCATTATTTCATCTGTTCCATTTACAAACTCAGAAGTCACAAATGTGCAGCTGGGAAATGTGTTTGTCTCAAAGCTTCAAATCTGTGACATGTTAATTCATAAATAATTGTAGTCACGTGGTCTTCCTCGAGGGCATTAGCTCAGTATTCCCAATACAGTGCACGTACTTGTAATAGAAGAGAGTAGAGTGGACAAAAGTGGCTTTCATAAATTTGATAAAATTTCTCAATAAATCCAAAGCATCTTTCACTATTTCTAGCAGCAAATGAGCTTAGTTAAGTAAGAAACACTTTTTAAATTGGAATGGTCTTTGTAAACTGTCAGGTGAGGAAATACAGGGCCAGGATGCATTATTTTTGATTATGGAATCTGAGCTAAAGATCTCACAGCCCTGGCCCAAATCCTGCTCTGACTTGCACCCCTTTTTAGCCCATGGACCACCTTATATCCAGATACTAAGTACTTCAGCTAAACAAGAGCACTTTTCTATCGGGACAGTCATATGATAATATCGCCTGTGTCATTGTCTAAATGCAGCTGTTTGCAAAAATATAGGCTTTTTCCCAAAAAAATTGTTTTTGCTACTCTGACTGCAGAGTGAATAACAGAGTATGAAAGGAACCTGAAGGAGCCGTTAGGGTCCATTGTGTCAATCCAGCTGCTACACATGCATATTAAGTCCACATTTAAAAATGCTTGTGAAGCTTTTTCTGTTTGTTTTGTTTTGCAGTCCATTTTTAAACATTCACACTTCTTCCTTTTTCACTGTCAGAATACCTAAACCATTCTGAACTAGTTCTTGGACAAATCCCAATTTAAATTGAAAACCATTTTAGTTATTCAAGAGTAATTTTTTCTTTTTCTTTTTTTTTTTTTTTTTAAATCAGGTGAACTTTAAAAAAAAATGAAGATTTAGTACAAAAAAATAGTATTTCCATTGGTTACTAAAAAAAAAAAATCTTGCCTTGTCTGAGAGCTAGCTGTCAGGCTCTAGTCAACATTGGGTTTAGTCTCCTGAAACTAGGAACTAAAATGGAAACCTGACTGACCCTGAATCTAGTTATTATGGTCCAAACCACCACAAATTCCTCATGATAAGAATTGTGTTCTATTCAAATATTAAATTAATTTGCTGTAGACATATGGTTGTCAACCAAAATTTCATATTTCTAATAATTCATTTGCTAGAATACTTTCAATTCAGAGAATCAATCTTGTGAGTATAGCAGAAGTACAGCATCACAAATGAGAATGCCAAATTTAAACTGTTTAGTCTGGGAATTTATTGCTGGCACTGGAATGGTTGTTGGCAGAAGAAGTCCATACAGGGGGTTCGTTCAGCTACTTCATTTCCAGTCTATGTCATTAAGCAGTGGTTTGAGGACACTTAGTATTTTGACAGCTAAAAAGAAAAACAACCTACCCCACCTCCCCATTTAATTGTGTACTGGTACCTCAGAATTTTGGCTTAAATATTAACCTGATTTGCACTTACAAATTGGGAATTTCTTAGAGTAACTGAAAACGTGTATCAATAATATAAGCTGTTGGTGTTCTTGATTTTTATACTCATCCTAATGCTCGTTCTGAAGATGCTGATGTGCAGTTTTTATCTTGAGTTTTAACATCCTGAGCTACATAAAGGATGTTGAGTGAGCAGTTAGCATAGGGCTAGGGGCACAGTGCTCTTGAAAGATATTTACTTTAGCAATTGGCATACTTCAAGCAGAGAACATATAGGATTAGTGTGAAAACTGTGTTGTTACTAGTTAACGGAAAGGATGAGGATGAAGGTTTGAAAGGGTTTTTAAAATGAAGACCAAACAAAACCTTGCCCTTACCTGCAGCACACTGCAGGAAAGTGTCAGACACAACCAGCCGCTGCCTAGACCCAAGAGTCAGCCTGTGGCTGGAAGGCACGAAAGCTTCTGTTTCTGTCTGGCACTCTAAATGCACCCCAGTGACCAGCCGGCCTGAAGATGGGAAATGTGGTCACATCTATGAATGCATAAGGCAGATACCCATCAGTATTATTTTAAGCCTGGAAAACGTGTCTGCATTTTCTCTTTCAGATAAAGACAATGATTACAGATAGGGAAAAAATTAACAATAGCAAATAAACCTCTGATTGTTCTGCATGGGGTCAGAGATTCGTAGAGCTGCTTACCAGCAAACACAAGCCATGCAGGCCATTCAGCCTAGTCTTTTTTCTGCTTCCCTCATGTATTGTGTCAGGATTGATTTCATTAAACTTAAACTACTACTGATAGATAGACATTAAGTCTGGCCTTAAATTCCTCCAGAGGAGGTGATTTTGGAAAAGTGCTTGATAGTTCGTTCCATGACCTAACCATTCCTGCAGTTGTAAAGTTTATCCTAATATTAACCATATTATTTATGTTGCAGCTAAAGTCCATTACTTCCTGCTTTGTCCCCATTGACTAATGAGAATAATTGGTCTCTGTCCTCTTTGCAACACCCCTTTATGTAGTTATAGAGAAAAGTTATGTGTCCTTTTTGGCTTCTCTTCTCTAGACTGAACGTATCTCAGCGTCTTAAGCTTTCCTCCTGGGTCTTATTTTCAATATCTTTTACCATTTTTGATGTTCTTCTCTTAAGTCTTTCTAATTTGTCTGTATCTTCTGAAAAATGTGGTAGCCCAAACTAAATGCAGCTCTCTGGATGAAGCCTCAGCAATGTCAAAAACAGCAGAAAAACTGCCTTCCTTGTATTATATATGATGCTCCAATTAACAAAACCTAATGTAGTGTTTGTATTGTCTGTGACAGCATTGCCTTTTTTACTTGTTCAATACATTGTCCATTATCACTACTATTCCCTTTTCTGGAGTTTTCTGGTCTAACTGGTTATATCTGTAACTTCAGTCATTTTACTCTTAAATTGTTCCATCATCTGCTTTGAGTTTCCATATGGCCACATATGCTTCCAATTTTCATACTTACTTGTATGTGGCTTTGCCTTATCTGAATTTTTGTCCTAGTGCCATTAACCTACCTTAGCCACTAGGGTAAGTTTGCTGTAAGTTTGTCAGTAGGATAGACCTTTTCCACCAACTGAACACTCTCAATAGCAACACAAAAGCACCATCAGGAGCTTATCTCCATAACATTTCAACTATTGCTACTGTGCATGTAGGGATTAATAAATTATATATCCTTATATATTGTTATTCCTTGTTATTTCCTTGGAACAGGAATATTTCTTTGTACGTGGTTAATCAGTGAACTATGAAAAGGGCAAGAAGGCTAGACTAGAACTCTCCAAACACAAATTTTCTTATTTGCATGGACTTATGGTATTTTGATATGGTATTTCCTTCCACCTTAATTATGAAATCAAACTTTCAGCAATTTCCCACAAGCTAGAATTTTAAAACCTCACTTCAGAAACCCAGACATCTGATGTTGCAGAATTGGGATATGCATCCATCCCCAACTCACATGGGTGGTAGGTGGGAGGGAATGCAGTTACTACTGAATCCCAACCCAGTGCCTCTGCTTTTGCAGGACTAGGCTGGAGCTGTGCAAACCCAGGACGGCAAAAAAGCCTTAAGAGACCATTTTGTGTTGCAGCTGCCACAGTATCACCCTACTAAAACCCAGGTTCATGGAGCTGCAGCTCAGGTTTTCAAGGTTCTCAAGGCTTCTCTTTCTTCAGCAGTAAATTTGGAAGACATCAGAGCCTCAGGATGGGCCAAAGAAGAGTTCTTTAAACAGTGGAGTCTCCCTCCTTGGTGATATTCAAAAGCCATCTGGACATATTCCTGGGCAACCTGTTCTAGGTGGCCCTGCTTGAGCTGGGGGGTTGGACTAGATGATCTCTAGAGGTCCCTGCCAACCTCAACCATTCCGCGTGATTCTGTGATTCTGTGAAATTAGGTCTTTAATATCTCTATATATTCATCAAATTTGAGGAAAGCATTCAGGTTCAGTAAAGTGATATTTTCTCATAATACTGTTTTGTTGGGAACTCTATGCATGCACTAGCAAAGACTCTTGAAGTACTTTGGTTAATCTACATAGAACTGAATCTTTCCAGGAGTTTTCACAGGATTCTTGCTCCCAGGGAGAGCTCAGAAATTCCTTTTACTCTTACTTTTATTTCTGTTACTCTTTGTTGTGCATGAAAGAATGCTCTTCGCCCTCACTGGGCTAACGAAGATTTATAATGTTTATTCATTTCCTTTTTCCTCTTAACATGAACCGGAACAGTTTTCCTTACTCAGATTTCCAGAGGTATGTCTACCTCACTCATAATGCGTTCCCAGGAGCAGACAAGGGTGCATTGTGCTGGCAGGCAACCCACACCAGGGCCTTGCGTGCTGTCTGTGGGCAGCCTGCCCAAACATGCCTGGCAGCGTCCTAACCACCTACTTACATATTAACACTTTAAGAATGCCGGATGTGTTTGGGCCCACAGGATGTTGCAAGGGCTACAGAAGTGCGTTTTCTGCTCACGCATTTGCTGGGTACAGAGGCAGGTCCAGCCCAGGGGGCAATTGTGAGGCACCTTGGGAGGAAGATTTATTCATCCTCTCAGGGATAAAAGGACACTTCCAGCATGGCCAATCTAAGGCATTTCACAGTGAGGGAGGTAGGTTACCCAAAATATGAGATTTTACAAAATATTAATAACTGTATATAAAAGGGAAGGAGTCCTTTTACTTATACATGTTGATTTTTGAATCCTTATTTATACCTTGATTTATACTTCTAATGTTGGGGGGGGAGGGGGGATTTCTAGGGAGAGAGAAGCCTTTTCGGTTTGTTTTTTTTTTTTTTTTTTTCTTTTTGAAAGGAGAAAAGGAGAAAACAAATGCTCTCCTGCTGTATTCTCACTCTAGGAAGTACTGAGAAGCACTAAGTACTACGATTTGTGCAATAAAATCATGATAATTCCATATGGTAGAATGTCCATGTAAACAGTGACTTTGAACAGGCCACATGCTGAGATAGTGACACTGGGTTAGTGTAGCTATCCCCTCCAGCACAGCTGTAGCTTATACCAGCAATAAAGGCTTTCTGATGGTGTATTATTTGCCAATTCAAAAAGCAAAAAATTTTTATTAATAACAGCACTTTTATATTAATATAGTTGCTTAAACATTAAAGCTGCTGCAGCATAGCTTTTAACAGCATAGTTAAAATTAAAAACATGAATAAACACCCCATCTCAGATTGACGTTATTTTATGAGCCATTCCTAATACAGATCTGGCCATTATCTTGCCACTGCCTATGCCAGTAGTATTGTCTGTATGAATAAAATGTTTGTTTGTGCAGTTGGTCTGTCTTTCAGAGCCAAATCTTGCAGAGGAGAGTGGGACCTAAACCCAACTTACTGAGTCATGGCAAAGTTCTCATTAAGGCCAAGGGAAAAGTGAACTCCCAGAATAAATTACCGTACGCAACATTTTCTTTTGGACCAGCTACCACTTTGTAAGAATCACTCAAGTGCTCTTATCTCCTGTTCTAAAAGGCATGCTTTGACATGTTCAAACGTTAGCTCCTTGTTACAGGAAGACTTACTTTCCAAGAATACAAAGATTCAGTCTTTCATCAAACCGTATGTAGCGGTACATTTACTCTCCCTGAAGAAATTGTTTCTGTTGATATAGTTCAACTACACTGAAGAAAAAGAAAAAGTTCGGTTCTAAGCAGATGGTTAGGATGACTGACTGCAAGCCAGGGCTAAGAAATTACTAAATATTGCTTGTGTTAACATCAGTGTAATTTCTCAATATATCTCACTTCCAATTCTTTAGCTGTTCTCTTCCTCCTGAAGAAAAATGGGAGTTAGGAACTATTTCAAGATGTTTTCTGTCCTTTTACCATGTTTTTACAATCTTCTATTTATTATTGGATTTTTCAGCAACAGGGGAGCCACAAAAAATTTTGCTCCATGATGTGGGAAGTAGTTCTTCAGAAGCAGGACTGAGATAGGAATTTCCCCTATTTTTTAATCATACAAGTAAAAGGCTCTCAAAATATAAATGAGACTCTTAATTCTCTAACCTGTCCTCCGACTGATTTTAGACTACTAAAGCTATCAGTCCTCAGCGATGTCACTTTTTGGAAGATTTGTTCTTAACATGTTAGCATTAATGAATAAGGCATGGGACACTCCACAGTGTCCCAGCTGGGGGAATATGCAGCTGGACAAAATTATCTCTATTAGTTTTTTTGGTTTTGTTTTTTTTGTTTTGTTGTTGTTCTTGTTGTTTGTTTTGTTTTTGTTGTTTTTAAATTATGATATCTTTTGATAAACCTCGTTATAGCTGAATAGTAGAGACATTATAAGACATAAATAGAGACATAATAGGACAAAATAATTCCATGGAAATAATGTTTTAATTTTGAACAACTGTGCTTTTAGCCAGAATATTTGTGATACACCTTGTGAGTACTGCAAAATGGGAATAGAAAGTGAATTTTAAATTCTTAAATATGATGATTTACAATAGAATACCTGACTCTAACTTACTTCCACTCAAAAAAAAAAAAAAAGAAACATAACATGTGATGTGTTCTGCTCTGACTAACCAACATAACAATATTAAATGCCAAATTCTGAATATCAAGCACTTGCGGTGAGCTGCTCATAAATGATACACCTTCATTCAGGGAATAATTCTGAATAATAAATCTAAGAAAATCATAAACTGCTCTTGTACAATTCACAAACAGAAAAAGGAGGTGAGATTTGTCTAACAAATTATTCAGAGTGAATTATGCATCCAGCAGCTACATTGAGTCCCTGATCTGTATTTTCTAAAATTTGTATGGGTTGTCTCCTCTAAAGATTTTGCAATATAATTACCTAGATCAGTAATTCCCCAGCTGGATCCTCTATGGCAATATCTGTTTGCTCACATATTCCTGGATAAGACTGCTTATACACCCTTCCCTTATTCCTCTTCCACATTACCTTTCTAAGCAGATTTGTCACCTGTTCTGGGTGAAACTGTGGCCTCCATTTCCCTCAGTGACCTAAAATAATTAAGAGCTAAATCTCTTGTCTTCAAGTACTTTTGCATATGCTTAAATTTATGCACATGAGCAGTTTCTTGATTTCAATGGGCCTATTCATAGGAATACGTTTAAGCAAACTTGTTTGCAGGTTTGGGCTCTTAAGAGATTTGCCTCATAGTGTTATGTGCTTCCTACTTTATCAGTGTATAGTTCGTTATCACTCAGCAATGTCTGAAACATGCACTACCAACCAAAGGATCTAGGAATTATCCATAATAAAAGAGGCTGAATTTGCTTGCATTTATGTCATTATCTTCAGTGGGATGGTTGTGATTTACATGGAGGTATATGAAATGAGAAAAAGACCCAGTGTGTTCGGAATCTTTTGCTTTTGAACGGTAGTTTAGGTCAGATCCACAAAGAAAACTGGATGTTTACTTGCAATTTCAAGAGGTGCTTTATAACGAACATGGTTCTGAGCATTAAGGAAAGTTGTTGTGTTTTTTTCCATCCATTTGTGGAAGTAACACTGACACTAAGACAAATGTAAACGTAGATGGCTGTAGCGCATTTCACTGCTATAACCAGTGAAATAACTGTAATACAGACAGCACTGCAGCAGTCAGCTGGAGGAGCTGGCTTTTGGAAGGGGGAGAGTGAAGGAATATCTAAATGGGTTAGCTGTTAAGAACAAGAAGCTTTTGATTTAAGAAATATTAAAAGTGAGTTCCTGGATTTTATTCCTGACATACACCCAATTAATATATTTTCCAAAACCGAGACAGTGTATTTGCAGGATTTATTTAATATTAATGGAGGCATTAGAGGGATAATCTAGTACCTTTAAGATGCTTTTTTTTTTTTTTTCCAGATTTTGTTTCAAAAGTACAGAAGCTGCTTCTGACCTAGTTGATCAAAAATGATACTCTTCAGGCAACAGTGCAAAATGTCCTCTTTTCAAGACAAATGTCTTATTTTCAAAGCAAATTTGGAGACTGATGAGAGAGGGAGAAAGGTAATATATGCTAGAGAATGTGCCAGGATTTGAGTTGGAAATAAAATGCATTTTCACATTGCTCATATTGCCATTCAGAACTTGTATTTCTTCATTTGGATGCAAACAACTGGTTAAAAATATCTGTTACAAGACTCTCCTTCCTGCTACTTTTCCAAATTTCTCATAATGGGTATTCTTCAAAGTTATCTTATGATTGCTCCTTAGAAATTTCCACTCACAGAAAACCTCACACACAAAAATAATCTTAATAATTAAATAATTTCACTAATTAAAAAAAAAAAAGATTGGAATAAATTATGTATTTTTATTAGGGACTTTCAGAGATAGTTCTAGGTACTATCCCAAATCTACTTGAAAAGTTTATTTTTCTTCCAGCTGTAAATCAGCATCTTCTATCTTAGAATGTTAACAATATCAGTATATTAATTACTAAACAAATGGCTAGAAAAGATTAGGCTTATTGAAAAGAGGAAAAGTTATCACCTGTAACTCAGTTAAAGTATTTAATTTGCTGAAGTTTTTTCATTAAAGCAAAAAAAAAATCCATTACAACATTTTCTGACTCTGCACAAGTATGCATTTCATAAATAGATGGACTGGCTTTCATATGTTTAAATTCTGGGTTGTTTGTTTGTTTGTTTTTTTGTTTTTTCCCTAAAAAAAAAAAAAAAAAAAAAAAAAGTTTCCACTTTATCTCCTCGTTCCTGAGATGAAGTACTGAACAAAGAATACTAAGACCACCCCCTCTAGCAGGCTGACCTTTCCCCTGTGGTCTAAACCTCACTTTCTCTTCTTTTCTTCTTTTTATTAACTGCATGGACACCATTTACCATGCAAGAGGAATACCTTACCTAATGACATATAACCCAGGACTCATTTTAATATTCATGATTTTGTCAGCTTTATTAAAGAAATTCAAGTAGCTAGCGAACAATGGATTGCATTCCTCCACCATATATCTTTTATCTGGCTGTTAAAGTTAAGCAGTACTAATGCAGTTTTAACCTCTCCTTCTTTTGAATTCAGCTCCTTGGTGGACATGTAATACATGCTATAGATTCTCCAGTGGGTGTACCTATATTAACAACCACAACTATTTATAGTTACTACCAGGGTCCTAAAGACAAGAAAGTTCCCAGTCCCAGCTGGTTAGCTTTGAACTCACTAAAAGAAAGAGACAAAAAGTTAGGAAGTTCTCCCATCAGGTCAAAATCTAGAGGTTCATTTGCCACCTCAGATTTTTTTCAAAACTCTCTAGGAAAGTCCAGACTTAGGTTTCAAAAACCTTAAGGAAAAAAGGAGCCCCTTACTGTTACTGGTTTTTTTTGTTGGTGGTGGTGGTTTTTTTTCATGGACAAATCTTGAAATTTTCCGATTTTATCTGCACCCAAAGCAAGAGATCAGTTTAGGAATAAAAAAATAAAATTACTACATGAAAGGAAACAACATTCAAATGTTGTTAATTAAATGAGGGAATGGATGTCAATGTTAATGTGTAGGTACATAAAAAGAACCTTATTCTGCAGATGTATGACAGGGCTCCCTGAAGAACACAAGTTTTTCTATATTAATTCCATGGTAGTTGAAAGCTACATAATCAAAAACACCTTCTAAGTTTGGCAGAAATAAAACACTGGCTGTTTAAAATAAAAGGTCTGTATGGAAAGTTTGGTTTTGCTTTTTTTATTATTATATTATTTTATTTTATTTTTTTATTCCCCTAGGGTCATTGTGGTAAAGGAAATATTTTTATCTGGGCGTCAGAAAACGGTGGTCTGGCTAGTGACTGCAGTAGTGCAGATGGTTGCATGAGCAGTATTTACTCAGGGGCAAAGTACACCATCATTTAACTCTGCCTCAAACACTACAAGACTACAAGAACAAATCAATGTCAATGGCCACCTGGAAATATCCAGTGAGGAGGGACTGTGGAGACTACTACCCTGAAACAACCCTTCAATCTGAAGTGAGGTGAGTCAAAAATGGGCAAGTAAGATATTGGTGTGAAAAAACAGAACCCTGCTGAGTTGTATTTCAAACAGAAACTCAGCAAGATGCTATGATATACCTCACTTTCTTATGCAAATGGCTTGAAAACCCAAGGGGCATAGCAAGTTTTCTGATGGAGCATGAGCTTGAGTCTTCATACTTTGCAGGTGAATATTTGTGGCAGAATCAATGTGGCAATCTCAAGCTAGCAGAATTCTGGCAGGTTTACTGGAGGCAGTTTTACCAGTTCACTCCTCTCTTCCAGACTCTACAAGTGTTTCTCACATGCCCCTTCTAATATGAGGGACTCCATTTCCTGTTCCAGACCACGGAATTGATGCAAATAGATCTATCTGGGTTCTTCTGCTATAGTTCTGCCCATTCTAAACATTTTACAAATTGATTACCTTTTCCTTGGCTTCTACAGGCATTGTACAGGAATAAAAATGTTGACATCAACTGTCAGGATTAGAATGCATGCAGTTTCTTAATCCCAAGGGATCTTCCGTACATAAAGTTCATTTAGTGTATCATGTACAAGGTTAGTCAACACTCTGTGTGTCTTTGATAATCATTCTGATACACTCAGGAAAGTATCTTCCCTTGCTATCCCTTTCTCTTCAATACTGGTAAAGTTCGTTTAGGAAACTACCTCTGTAGGCTATTATATTTTAGCTTTTCTGTAATTTGTGTTTTCCATTTCTGAAATACCTCCCACTATGTTACATCCCTGTACAGCTCAATTATCTTGTTATTCATTCTTCTCCCAGAAACCTCTGTCTTCCAAGATGGATCAACATTTCTCTGTCTGCTACTTTCTATGTTTTCTAAAATATGACAAAACACACTCAGTTTCTTTTTTGTTGTTAGTTGTGATCTTCTATCTTTACTTCTAGACATAGCATTGTCGTCTTTTTCTACTGACTTTGCTAGATGTCACCACTCATCTCTTAGCTAAGTGCTACATATTTGGAAATATCAAGAGACTCTCAGAGGAAACCTTACTGTTTTTCTTTTTAATACAATTATAAGAACACAGCTCATTCCAGGTATAATTTTACAACTGGCCAATACATTAAATTATTAATTCCATACAAAACCACTTAAAATACATGGTGCTTTAAGAATAGATGATAAAATAGAGTGTATTCTGATTTACCTCTTGATTTGCCAAACCATGGCATTTCCACTACAAATGAACCTAGTGTGTGGCAACTTGCCTAGTTTTCATCATGTGATGTCTAGCTGACATTATGGGGACCTGAACTTTCATTGTAATTGTGATAGATTATCTGCTGCTTTGGTAGCACCAATGGTAGATCAGCAAGAGTCTGAGAATAAGACATTTTTTAAAATTCACGTTGCCTCAGACCTCATTTTCCTCTCTTCAAATATTTCAGACAAAACAACTTAGTAGTATCCAACAATGAGTGCAGGGAGATGATCTTGTTTTGTACACACTGAAAAAAAAAATTGGCAGTCTTTCCTTTGAAGTGCTCTGTCTTCTGTGCCTGAAAGCAAAGGCTTGAAAATTTAAAAGGATACATAGCATTGATATAAATCCAAACCCATCCCAACTTGGAAAAGTGAGGAACTTTTGGGAAAACATTTTCAACAGAGGTTTCATGGAATTGCAGAATCATGTATGTAGAAAGGGTCTTCAGGAAGTGAGTACTCCAACTGTCCGCTCAAAGCAAGGACAGCACTGAATTCACAATTCAGTTTACTCAGGGCTTTGTCCAATCAGGTCTTGAAAACCTCCAAGGCCTAATTCCACAGCCTTCCTGGGCAACCTACTCCTGTGTTAATTCTCTTCATAGTAAAAAAATATTTTCCCTATATCTAGTCAGAATCTCCCCCATCCCAATTAAGTCCATTGTGTTGTTTCTTGCAATGCACATCAGTAACGAAATTAGCTTTGCCTTCTCAATAGCTTACTCCTAATGTTGGAAGGTGACTATAAGGTCCCCTCACAGCCATCTCTTCAGGCTGAATAAGCACAGCTACCTCAGATATTCCTCATAGGGAATGTGCTCCAGCCTTTGGATGATACTGAAAATCCTTTGCTGCATTTGCTCCAGCTTATTTATGTATTGGTTGCACTGGGGTCCCAAAACTGAATCTGTATCAGCCCCAGAATTGGTCCCAAAACAGTATCTGGATATGGTGAAATAAAGGAGAATAATTGCTTCTCAATATACTGTTAATATTGTCTTGTCAATACAGCCCAAGATGTCATTAGCCTTCATGACTACTAGGGCACAGTACTGCCTCATGTTTTGCCTGATTCCCACTAGGACCCCCAGATCCTTTTCAGTAAAGCTGCTCCCTAGTAGGGCAGTCCCCAACCTGTACCATTGCTGGGAGTCAGTCCGTACCCATGATGAGCAGTATGGAGAGCAGGGAGCCTCATTCTCTTTTTTTGTGCTCAGGACCTCTTTGCCAGCATGGAGACGGGAGACACCATATTCTAATATGGAGAGAACAAAAGAAGGGCTGGAACTCAGAGGAAAAAATGAAAAATTCTGCCTAGTAGCCTAATAACTCTTTGGGAAGAACAGATATCTAGGATAACAGGAAGCAGAGAAAAGTTCACTGAAACATCTTTGTTATAGGAGGCATAATGCCAGAAGCCTGGAATTATGATCTGATGAGGAAGATTGTACTGTGAGTTATAAGGACCTTATTGGTTTGAGTACCAGCAAACTAAGTTCTGGTGAGGAAGAGGAAGGAGACTGAGGGCAAATGAACAAGTAGATCAGACTTCAGTAAAGAGGGCATGGAGCAGATATATGGAGGGAAAGAAGAACAGACTAGGAAAGAAAAGCTGAGTGGGGATTTAGAAAGTAGGTAGGTAGGAAACCCTGCCCTTTTAGGTAGGGAATCAGGCAGTGCACATTGCCAGTAAAAAACAATGCAGAAAAAGAATAAAAACAGGTTCAAAGGGGATCTTCACAGGTGTAACAGAGATCAGAATAGCCTGTGAGTCTAAGCCCAAGTAAAAAGTCTGAGATGAGGCTGTTGTTCTGAACAGTGAATCTCATGATGAATTCTCAAGGAATTTCATCGGGATGAGTGGAAATGAAACTGGGTTGAGAGACTACCCATGGGGAAGACATTGAACTGAGATATCTGTGGCAGCATGGAAGTTATAGAGCACAGAGCATCAAGCATCAAGGGAAAACGGCAGGTGACATCTGTAAAAATAAATAATATGTGAATATATATATATATAAACATTATGCAGATTCGTTTGTTTTTATGGCAGAAGTTTTTCAAATGTTCTAGTTCTTGAGTTCTTGGCTATATCATAGTTTTTAGCTATGTATAGTATACATACAATTACAGTCTATTTTTTTACTTATACTTGTATCAAACACTACTGTAAGCAGATGAATATAAATTCTTTGATAAAAATGAGATTAGCCTATTTCTCTACCTTAGTTTTATTGACAAATAATACAATACAAGCAGGGCTTTCTGAAGAAAACTCAAAATCTCAGAGACTGTTCAGCCTTCATTCTTCTCCTTCTTAAAGCTGAGATTTTTCATATCAAGGAAACACTGAAATCAGTTTTTCTACCTTTCAGTTCTCTCTAGTTGGAATTAGTCCGAACCTCTGGCTTCTTGAATAGTAAAATTTGTGTAGACCATTCATGAAGCTTTTTATGCATGTGAGTAATGCAACCTCTGTAAGCTGAACATGATGTTATCTCTAGAAATGTTATGCACAAGCTTTATCTTCAAAGATATTTCTGAATTTAACTTATGCGTATTCTTTGAGCTCAAGTTTGATTTGATAACCTGTCAAGCAATCTAATTTGTTTGCTTTCTCCAGTACTCTTCTCTATATTAGGCAGTATATTTTGCTAACCACACATTCTTGAAATGAATATTGAGCTAAATAGGACCATACACCTTTCTGTAACAAGAAGGGAAGAGAGAAAACAAAAGATTGGGACAAAATTACGAAGAGCACTGAAATATATAAGCAAAATGAGGAATAAGCATATGCCCATTATTCAGCTTTCCTTGAAAATTGCATAACCAGGCTGGATGTTGAGAAGTTGGGTTATTGATTCCACACTTTCTGCTTTCTTTCTCAAAAATATTATTCGTTTCTATAAAACACGAATTTGCTAGCATTCTGTCAAAACTGTATATACTTCTGTTAAAAGTATGCCACTTTGACACCTCACAGAAGGTGTAACTCAGCTACTTCTTGCTCCCAATCTCATCTGACTGGTGTTGGCTGCATGGTAGGCTCATCTTTTGTGATTTTTCATCACCATGGGGATCCCAAGAGGCATCACCAGGATCATCAAGAGAAGGAACCTGGATCAGTCACAGAATACGTAGTCCAGGTCGAGACTCTGCCCTGTTGAGGAGGTTGGAATCCTGAAGTGCTGACCTGTCACTCCCATGAGGCTACGTGTCAGTATTTCCACACAGAAATATTTTCTTTCTCTGCTGAAGTACTTTGGGGGTTGATTTTTTTCATCAAAATGTCAACATTTGACACATATAATGTCAATTTTCCAACAATTCTATAGTAAATTTCACCTGATACAAATGTATGTGTATCTCCTCTATTTCTCCATAGTAGCTGTCTTTTCAAGAAGAAATTATGGAAAAAAGTGAAGATGTGTCAGAATCTGTAGGCTCTAATAGTGGGATTCATCTGGCCAAATGCAAAAATCTATAACTGAGACATCTACATCTGAGGTTGTCACTCTGGACTCCTTTCATAATCAATGGAGAGAAATAGGCACTTTTAGGGTGTGATTTATCTCATCCTGAAATGGATGGCTAAAATAGGTCAGCTGAATCATGTTTTAAAAGCACCTATTTCTCTCCATTGGCAGTGCAGGGAATCTACGGCAACAACTTCAGACATCGACAGCTCAAGTTAAATAAAATGACTTCTGCCCTAAGTGACCATAGAATTGTTGTGCATAAACTTGTCCTTTTGCAACATAATTTCATTTGTTCATCTTATTTCTAAGTAAGCAATGATTATTTTCTTTTCTGCTTTCTCATAACCTGTTAATATGATCTTTTTACATTTAGTTTTTCCCTCCCTGTGTTGTGTAGTGTTGTGCATCCTTTTTCTATTCCCCTCATAAAAAGTTACTGTAAAATCAGGCTTTAAACCAACAACTTTAGGCCAATATCTGAGATAAACAAGTCATATTCCCAAAACTGTGAAATTTCTCAGTACTACCAGCTTTTCCTGTTAGTTTTACCACTACTCTGTGGTCTTTTGAAATATGTTTTGAAACACAAGTCCCATAGCCGAATGATACTGGCTGATAGGAGGCTAAAATCAGGCAAAGGATACTTCTGTGTTGTTTCACCACGTGAACAACAGCAACACCTGTTCACAAAGAATGTCATTTGACATAAAAACATGTTTTCCACATTTTCTCTATCTGTGCTTGCCACAAGTTAGAAAACTGTTTCCTTTGTCACCTTGATTTCACATACGAAGTAAGAATTTTTCAGTAATTGCCGGTGGCTTGGATGTGAACACTGCAAAGACAAAGTCATATAAATAATGATGTTAGTGGGTGGAACAGTGAACACAACCTTTCTGCGTTTTGTGATGCCTCAGTACTAGAAGTAGGTGTCAGAGACAATGATATCCTTTTCAGTCTCTTCCAGAAATTAAGTGTGAATGACAATCTAGATAGTGGTTGCAGATCTTTGCATCTGGTCCTTTAATTTCTCCAACATGGAGCTTCACCTTAGCAGAATCTTGGAGGAAAGCAAACAGCAGTAAATCCAACTTCCCTTTGTGTAAACCCTGCAAAGGGATATAAAAGAGTGAGGGATGTGCTACGGTTTTCACTTCAATGCACCAGTAATCTGATTGGGCTAAATCTGGGGTGGAGGACTCAGATTAACTCCCAGCTACGTACTGCAGGTTTTCAAATTTTTGTAGTGTAAAAAGCAAAAAGGAACTCTTAGATCACCTAATCTGCTTTCTTCTCGATCACAGGCACTTATCTTTCACACAGTTATCCCTACCTTGAGCCAAATAATTTCTCTGCAGCTAAAGTATATCTTCCTGAGAGGCATCTAATCTTGATTTGAAGATCTCAGGAGATGGAAAATCCACCACTTCCCTCTGTAATGTGTTCTGATAGCTAATAGCTATCAGCATTAAAAGTGTGTGCCTTATTTCCAATTTGAATTCATCTGGCTTCAGGCTCCAGCCTTTGGTTCTTATTATGCCTTTCTCCACTAGATTACAGAGTCCTTTCATATCCATTACTTTCTGCCTGAGAAGGTATATATGCCATAAGCAAGTCACCTCTCAATCTTCTTCCTCATAAACAGAAAGATCCAACTCTTTAAATCTCTCACCAGAAGGCATTTTCTCCCATTTTCAAAACATTCCTGCATCTCTTCTCCACTCTATCCAACAGCTCTGCTGTGTCTTTCTAAAAATGTGGACTGCAGAGTTAACGCAATACTCCAGTGTTGGTCTCACCCAGTTATAACAGAAAGTTCAGCTGTCCTGCTACTTCAGTGACCATTCAGCAACAGTGTTGTTGGTTTTTCTTTTTCTTTTTCTTTTTTTTTCTTCTTCTCTTCCTAAGCAGCCAAGCTGTGTTTTCTGGAGCCCTGTNTCCCATTCTGAGCTAGTGTTCGGTTGCTTGTCTTATAAAAATCCCACTTATTTTTAAGACACTGCTTTCAGTTATTCAGTTTTGTGGGTTTCATCCTTGTTTCTAGAAAGATAATTTAGGATTGGCCTGTCTGAGAACACCCTGTTTATATTGGCTTTGTTTATTAAGCATTCTTTTCCATCTCTGCAGTGTTGTCTTTGTTTTTCACCACTAAGTTACCCATAAATGCTACAAGGAGTAATTTCATGCCAGCTTCTGGACTGTTAATAAATACTTGCAATCATTCCTTTGGTACCGATTCCTGTGGAATCAGAGGGGAAACATCCCATGTCAGCTTTGCACTTTTGTGCATGAGAGTAACAGCAGGTGAGGGAATCTGAAGGGTAATACTCCCTGGTCATCTTGTATAGCTTTCCTTGTATGTCAAGCTGCTCTTAGGAATCCTTAAACACCAGTTACCCAGTACTGCTGGTTTCAGAATGTGAATCATTATTTTTTGTCGTTTAACACTATCTTTGAGTACTAATGGGAGAATTCTCTTCATTATCTTTATGTGATACTAGTAGGACAGAACATTTTTCACCTTCGAATAGTTAATGCACCTAAAAACATTAGTTTCAGTGGATCTAAAAATATTCAAAAATCTTGAATGAACTGGATCAATAGTGGTAAAGGCAAGCAGGAATGGAAGGATTTAAATGTCATGCCAGAATCAGAAAGGAGTTCTGCTTTCTTGCTTACATTAGTCACCCATGAAGTGGGAAGGGAAGGCTCAAATCCCCCTCTTTTTGACTGGGAATAAAAATGTGACACTCTTCTCTCATGTCTCAGGAAATGATTTAAGCAGCAAAATAAAGGAATTCTGGACTGAACCTCTGCTGAAGTTACACTGCCCTGTCTAAATACCTAGATACACATTGGGCAACTAAGAGTAAATGCAAATGGACATCAGAAGTTTTGTGGTGTTTTTTTTCTTCCTATACTCTGAAAATTTTGTAAAGTTCTGTTTTGATTTATCCACCATTAAATATATCCCTTTGATTGCCAACTCCCCCTCCCCATGAAATCAATTATTCATACAGTACACATGTATATATCAATTTGCTTTTTCAGATTCAAACCACAAACTTTTATTCAGAAGTCTACTCTTTCAATATCATAGTGAGCAGTTTTACCACCTCAACTTTCTGAAAGTTCTGCACAATATGTAGATCATATTGTTTGTGTAAAAGTTCAATATTCTTGTTTTATAACCTTGCTTGTCATACATTTTTGCCTGGTGTTTCTAGCTGCTTATATTCATTTTCTGCACTATATAGGTTCTACTGGGATATACATAGTTTAGATCTGTATCATATTCATCAACAGAAACTCTTGCATTATTGGTAGTCATTCTGGATGATTCATCCAAAGATTTGTTCCATGTATACCTGTTCCACATATGAGATGGAGCCCACTCTGTTTGCACAGATCCTTGGCCTAACAGAATGAGGTCCCAATGTTCTACTGTTCTGCAACAGCAAAATCTGCATCGTCAAAATTATTGTGCAGCCAAGGTTTCAACGACAGTATCTTTTGTTTTCTGCTCTTGCTCTCAGGGTCAGAAGGATTCCTAGCTGATCATGTCGCCTTACTCACAACTCTGTTCTATACTGGCACCTCCCTGTAGTCTGCTATTTCATCTTATTCCAGAGAACACAGCATTATTGTAAAGCTTTGCCAAATGAGTTCATAACACTTCCCAGTCTTGATATGGTTAACTGGTGATCTGCTCTTCAACAAAAAAAAAAGCCTGAAGGAAGTCCTCAGCTGATCTGAGGTAGTACATAGCAATGTTCCTGGCCTGTGTCTATACTGTTAATTGTAAGAGCTTCAGGGACTAATCTCTTCCCCACAGTCCAATGGCACCAGTTGGTGAGGTCTACACTGCTTAGGACTGTTCCTTTTTGGGTGTAGATTTGTCTCTGAATCGTTTCCAAACAGATTCTACCAACAGCTGAGCAGTGTAAACCTCCTCCGTGACGTTTTTAAGGCCAAAAAAAACCATCCACACAGAGCCTAACAACCAGTACACAGTCATAACTCATTAAGGCCAGCAGAAACATCTAAAGACCTACTTATTAGATATCTAACCTCTTTCTTTACAGGCTGTTAATTTAGGTAACTCAAAATTTGGACCCTAAATGCTTCTGCTGAACCAGCCTCATGTCATTTGATGGCTTAGACTCTCTAACATCCCATTTAGCCAGGCATTTGTCTAAACGTCTTTCCTTAGCTCCATTGCTCCGGTGGCAGGAGAAGTCTACACACGTAAAGCTGGCAGGATACAACCTCGCTTTGTCCTTAAAATGGGAGACCTCCAGCTGGGCCCCAGTCAAAGAGGTATAGATTTGAAGTACTGCCTCACCCTCTGAGATGCACTCACAGAGTAGGAGCAAATGCTCACCTTCACTGATGAATCTGGGGGCCCAGCTGAAGTGAGGAGTTTGTCACCAGTGCTCCTCGCTGCCTCGTGGCACTTTCCTTAGTGTTCTGGGAGCCACCAAGGCCAGCTGCCTGAGATTAGAGATTGTGAATGATTTCCATGTAGTGAAAAAAACAAACAAATAAACAAAAAAGAAAAACAAAAAAAGAAAAACAAAAAACAAAAACAATAACAAAAAAAAACCCCAAGAAATGACAACTAACGTAGATCAATAGACCTTTTATACTGGAATGGTTATGCGTTCAGAGACTGATGGCTTTCTCTGAATCACATGGTGCTACAGCCATAGACAGAAAAGCAAATTAGATAATATTGACAATCAGTGCCTATTCAAATGCCCATTTTAGCTGAAAAAAAATGCTACACATATCAAGGAACAACATTTAGGATACAAAATCTCACCTTTCTCTATTGTTACGTAACGTAATAGATATAAATGCGCATACTTCTTAACTAAATAAAATGGCTATATACCACCTTGCTTCTTATGAAATTCATTGCAGAAAGCTACTCGGAGCAGTCCAGTACTGTGTTAGGGAAATGAGAGAAGCACTTATTCTTTCACATTAGTTAACATGTCAAAAGCTTTTTAACTCAAAGATATTAAATGGTAAGAACAGTGTTTCAACTTCTAAATTGTCATACATCAAAGATTTTGGAGGACTTCTTTTTTAAATTGACAGTTGTCATTTAATATACAGTATGATCCAAAGCATATTATTTCTGAATGTTACCAGGGAGATTTCATTGGCTTTTGTGACATTTCCAGTCTTTGGTATAATTGGCTAACAGCTTTTTTAACCTAATGTCGTTTTAGAAATAGTGTACCTGGTGGTCTGGGGTATCACATCTTCTGTTTTCTCTTTTCTTTGTTGTCCAAAAATGTTACCGTAATGATAAAAAGTGACATTATTTTAAAAGATAAGAAACACCAAAATTATTTTCTGTCTGACCTTTACGGTTACCAGAACAAGCAGCTTCTGTTAGGAAAATAGTTCAAGCTTTTTATTACAAAGGATATTTGGCAGTATTCCATAAGGAAAAAAAAAAAACCAAAAACATGTAGTTCTTGTCAGGGGAAGTCATTAAGCCCTCTCTCCTTATGCCAGGCTAACATTTTAACAAAAATAAAATTCTGGATATTTTAAGATGGAGGAGGAAGTTGACTGTAAGAGGCAGGGATATTTCACATAGTGCTCTTTATGAATCTACTAATGTAGTTTTATGTCTTTGAGTGCACCTCATTGAAGTAAATACAGTGGGTTTACTAAGGAGTTCAAGGAGATTTTGGTGACCTTCATTTCCCTGCTGTACATTTATTCATTCAGAGTTTTCTTCTTCACCCCAGCATGTTGTGCTATTAGAACAACACTCCTTCTTTAAGCGGGGAAAAGAAAAAAGACAGGTAAAATGAGTGAATGGCTCAATGTGGCTAAGTCACTGTACATATAATTTTTAAAATAATTATGGCTACTCCTCAGCCGTGTCGTTTTTTCCAGGTAAAGGCTTACAAATCAATTGTTTTCTCCACTCCGTACCTCTCATTATCAATTGTACAGGTTGCCACAGAACTTTAGAGGTGGAAGTGCTTAAGAATTCAAAGACATCCAGCACGGATCCTTTCAATTGCTGTCGTTGCTCTGGTTCTTCAGCCCAAGTAAGGATGATATATGTCTTGCTTTCAGCTCACACGACAAAGATATGACATTGTTGTCACTGATCCTTAAGAAAACTATATGAATCAAATTACAATAGAGACAAAAGTTGGAACAAAGCCCTCTTTCTTGTTGAAATAGTTTGCTCTTTTACTATCTTTTGCTCAGCTGGTGGTACTGTATGTAGTCTACAAATTGATGAAATACATTTTAGGTGCACAAAAGAAAAAATACTATTTAAAAACATAAGATTCCTTTAGGAAAATAATTGGAGGCAGTAATAGTCATTAACTCTGGAATACATAATTCTTCCCACAGTTCTTCATATGAAGCAAAATCTGTTGCATGCCACGGTATTAAACAATATATGAGTTAAATATCTTCAAAGATGCATGGCCTAAAACCTGAAAAATTATAGTATATGCAAATCATCATAAAGGATTGACTTCACTGACCATTTCTTTGTGTTTGGGGAATAGATTTCTGCATGGCATAATATTTCCACTTGCATTGGTTTCCTGGCATGAAAATGTTTATTGCACTCATTAGCTAAGAGGATGTCGGCACTGGTCCAATGAACACAGATCTGCCTTCTGATTTCAGCCATTAAATTGCAATGGGATTCATAGGCTTAACATTGTGGGTGTGAGAATAATAAAATGGAACTCCATCTTTAGCCCAGTTACCATGGATGCAGTTAAAGGTCATAGTGGCAGCTGCTAACTAGTTGCCTTTTTAGCTGTATTTCCACTCCTGCTATGTGTTTCTGTGTACCTTACTGTCTGCAGGTCTACCTTAGAGCAATTCCACTTCCTTAGCTTGGCTCATGGGTGTCTTCTTCAACATGATGGGTACTTTCCCATAAATATGGTTGCTACAGGCATCTTTTTATTCAATTATTCATGTTTTAATGGGAAATGAATGTAAAGACCTTAGCAAAAAAAAAGTAGAAACACAGCCTGCTCAGCATCCTGAATTATTTTCATTTTCTGCACTCTGCTTCACATTCCTAACTGGGGAAAAAAAAAAAAAAAAAAAAACAATATAGTGAATTCCCATCTCCATTTAAACTCATAATGGGTTCAGGTACCGAGGCATTCACAATGTGGAACATGAACTACTACTTCTCCATTTGGCCCCAAGTCCTAGGAGTTAATTCCCTGTACCGCGTGAAGTGTCAGAGTAATTACTGCTGATCAGCCCTATTTCTCAGCATTCTGTCCCGCTTTGAGAGGCACCCTGTTTATTGATGCACCGCCACATCATCACAGTGCTTTCATTCAGGCGAGCTGCTTAATCGAAAGGGTTTGGACAATGCAGGATTTTCAAAGCAAAGAAGTGGAAAGAAATTAAAAGTAGCCAAGTAAAATAAAGTGAATGGTAAAGAAACCTGAAAGCTCTACAAAATATTTCCTTATATCAACACTTCATTTCAATAGACTTTAAAACTCTCATTCATTTCCAAAAGAAGGTACTGTGAGTCTTTTCTGTGGTAACTCAAACTACGTGATCACGTCCTTTTTGAAGATTTTTAAGAGCACAGGGCTGGAAGCCCTCCTTGAGGAAAGTTTATTGTTTTTGTTCTCATAATATACAGGCTATAACTGTATAAATCTATATGAACCACTATACGAATAAACTTTTTTTTAAGTTTTTGTCTCTCTGTTTTAAAAATACATTTATGTAACTTGTCATTTCACGAAAATAAATTAAGTACTACCTGAGCCAAATGTTTCAGTTCCACACAAAGGTGGCTTCTGGTTCTCTTTGGCAGGATGCCACCTTATTCATTTTTATTTCAAATACAATGTGAAACTTTTAATTGTAATATAGTATGTAAGTCCAATAGCTACAAAGCCTGCACTGTTACTAATTCATGCTCATCCTCTCCTTGCACTTCTATGAATTTTAGAGGGTGGTAGAAAGTTTTGTTGAATTCATTTCAACCTGAATACTGTCAGGCTTTGTGTGTTTGTTAGAGAGAGAAGAAAGATTTATTTGGGCCAGTATTTTCTGTGGCTACCAGCCCATAGTGAAACTTTTAATTTAGTCTCTTTGCCCAGAAAAGTGATTGTCACATGGAAGGGGAAGTGCACAGGTAATGACAAACACAAGTGTAAACAAATCAGTTATCTAACTGTTTGCTGAGATTCTTTAAATGACATTACTCCCTTTACGGCATTGCTTCATTAAAAAATAATAATAAGTTTCATGAGTTGTTCAGCAGTGTTGTTGAAAATATCAGAATAAAACTGCTAAGAATTCAGTGTCTTCAGTTTCACTGTTTCCTCTGCCATACTTTTAATCAGAGAATTTCTTCTTGTGCCTTGTTTACTGTTGATATTTTCTGGCTGATTGGATAGGAATGACATTTTGACAATTTACTGTAGCTGTAAGCACTGTACAAACAAAAGGTGCTGATGAAAACTCGGAACCCATTATTATGTAAATTATGGCTGACTAACACAGATTCCATCTCCCAGTCACCATCATTGAGACCAGTTTTACTCAATGATAATAATTTTCATGATTGCAGTCTTCAGAGAGATCAGAAATATGCTTTAGCTCTTGCATTTATCTACTGCGGGTACTTGACCCTTAATTAAATTCTGAAACTTTTTTATATAATAAAGTAAAATACAGCTGACACTTCTATTCAAACAAAGAGCGTCAAACATAGATCTACCAAATAAGATAAAGGTGTTTCATACTTACCTTGTTGTAACACTAGTAAACACAAAGACTTCAACATCTTTTGAAAGAGAGCTTAAAGTTTAAAATAAAAAAAATAAAAATAAAATAATAAAAAAACCCAACAAGCTCTTAAAAAATAAGGGGAGGGGGGTGAGGAGAAGGAGGCCCTGTGGTACAAAACTATAAAAGGTTAGATTAGACTTTAGCAGAAAAGTCTCTGTGATAATTACTGTTATCTGCTGATCCATAAACTCTTCACACAAACTGCAACAGTAAACCAAAANAAAAATGATGAAACATCGTACAAACGGATCAGCCAATTGGTTTAATGTAAATGTATATTCAAGAATATGTTCCGGAAACAAGACTGGGGAAAAGGGATACACTGTAGAGAAAAACAGAGTGAGGCTTTTCTTTTAATATTTTCATTTTTTCAAGACAGCTCTGCAACCTTTTAATGGATGTTTCAAGTGCTCATTCTCTTGTTTCTTTCCCTTTTCTCCCCTCCACCCAGTTTTCCCTTCTCCTTCCCAATCTCCTGACCAGTTTCTTAAATGAGAAAATGGCCATCCCAGGTAAGCTGTAACAGTCAAGCTTAAAAAGAGGTAAAGCACTATAAAAATGGAGATTCAGTATTTCTTTAGACATAAGGCTTTGCTAAACTGTCAGTTCATAGAACCAATGAGCTAAGAAAAGTAATTACTTAAGTGGATTTCATGAAGAGTAGAAAGATGATTGTGCCACATTAAATAACAATTGTATCCTTAATGATGTGTTGGACTATAATACAAACATCCTTCTACCATTATATGCACTACAATATACCTTTCTAATTACTCTGGTGGCTTCCTGTTCCTTTATTAAGATGCTATGCTTTCAGACACTATGTAAGCATTACGTGAGTTTTTTTTTTTAAAAAAAAAACTTCAGGGAGTGCAGCTGCATGGTCATTGATAAATTGGTTATAAATTACTGACATATTGTATATGAATGTAATCATTGTTTTATTCTTTTTTCTTTCCTTCATGAGGTACATTTTTTTCTTAGAAGGGATCTAATGAAACTCAATAAAATTACTTCTCCACGTTTCTTTGGTATTTCTAGATATGTAAGCAGTATGGTAATATAACTCCAGATAATTAATAAGGCCAATTCATGACAACATGGCAGACTTAAGAAACAAAGCTAGAAGGAGGTAGATAATTTAGTATTATTCATTTCAGTGATTTCTTGCTTATAGTCTGTGAATCCTTCGGGACCCTTCAGCTTCCTGTCAGTGGTCCCTGAAAAGCTGTTTTATTATCTGCAAGCTTAAATATACTACATGAGTATTCCTATCCACTAAAAACATTCTTAGATTGTCCGCAAACTCAAAAAGGTTGAAAATCACTTCTCCATTTCATTGCTTATATTCTGCCCCTTAGAGATGGAAACCCTATAAATCAATAGGCTTTCTATGATTTCTAGAGTAACTTTTGTGCACTATCTGACCGCTCATTAGACTCAACTTCCTAATGTTCTGTCAGCATATGGAGCTTACACTTGGACCCAGTTAAAGTTTGCACGTATTAATAGCCCCTTTGAAGAAAAAAAAAAAATCTTTTATGTGGAAAATCTTCTAAGTGCATAGAAGGATTGAGGAACTGGAAAAAAAAGATCATAAAACTGGACAGTTCTGGATTCTTTCTCAGAGCTTCACTTAACTCTTACAATTGAAATTTTCATGCAAAAAGAAACTTAAACAAATAAGTGAACAA
>VXAL01004946.1:29414-55387 GCA_013399475.1 Chauna torquata
TCTGTTGTCTCTTAGTGTAGATGTACTCCTTTAACTCATAACTCATGTTCTTCTGCTGTGCTACATAGCAATAATTCTATGATCAGTCCACTCCACTTTTATGAACATTGCACAACAGTTTCAAATCGGGTACTCAAAATCATGTCTTTGGGATTTTATCAGTAAAATGATAGAATATTGTCCAAGTTCCTTATCGCTGTTAGGTGACCCGAAGTCAGATTACGTGAAAGAAAACAATATTCTTGTTTTGAAAAGCAGGTTTGATCCTTTCAAAATATGGTAATGATAGGAAAAATGTTATAATATGAACAAACATTTGGTGGTTCTCAGCAATATTATATTCCCTTTGTGGAAAACTAAGACATTATACAGCTAGTTTCACATCTGACTGTTCACACATTGTCAAGCTAAGAAGCAACACTGTCCATAATTTAAAATAAAATCCATCTATAGAACTCATCTATAATTAAAATAATTACTTTTCTACAAGCAACTTGGTAGGTATACATTTTTCTTTAGTCCAGAATTCTTACTGGTACTGTAAGAGCTCTGTGGTTGGATTGCATGCTAGGCAGAATTACGAGATTCTTGATAAACTCTGCTACACTACTTTGTTAGTTAAACTGAAGATTAGCAAATGGTCTTTGGAAAGTAAGCAAAGTAGCCCTCCTGTTACTGCATTCGAACCCTATATACATAGCCATATATTCTTCTGTATTCTTCTGCAGTCAGTCACAAGAAACCTGAGCCAAAATATATATATATATATTGCCTGTTAAAACTGCAGCTAAGTGACATTTTTGCACTAGTGTGAGCAAGCAACAACCAGAAATAATTTTTCATTCTTACCTGTACTCCTTGTCCTCTGCAGAGTTTCAGTTACTCAGTACTCCCCAGAATTAGGCCCACCATGAGGTGACCAATCCTATCTCTCCATTTTCTGGGAGAGGAGGACCTACTGATCTTCTGCTTCATTCTGAGAGTTAGAAGTTACATACCACAGAGTTTAAATCCAAATAATTGTATCTTAAAAATTAAAATAAATTGGTGAAAATGAATAGCTTATTGCATTTTCCACTATTTTGTAAGGAAATAAATATTGTTTGGAAAGGAAGAAAAATGTGAAGCTGGACAAAGATGGTTACATATAATGTCTCAGGATCACTTTGTAATTTAGGGTTGTCACATCACATCACACATTCTCCTGCCTGCTGCAGATGTTAGTTAGTGAGTCAGTCTCTCTGTAAGTTTGGGAAGAACTACTTTCCCCCAAATTAATAGCTCGTACATGTGAAACATAATTTACATCTGGGACACTGAGAATTCTGTTCAGTAGGAAACATCAACTGTGTTTAGGCACCTAAGTAAAAATTTTCAGTCATAGAAGTCTTTGGTCAGAGACTGCCTTTCTCTTCAGTGCCCAGACTCTTTGGGGGCCTTGATTTTCAACAGGGAGTCTAATATATTCCTTGTTGCCTGAAGCTCTTATACTTTGAAATGCTTCCATGTAAGAGAAAGATTAATTACTGTTTTCTCTTTCTACAATATTAAGGAACAACCTTTGGTTTCCAGGTGCCTTTCTGGTTATGGGTTATCTCCAGATCACCAGAAGAAGGGAAAACAAGGCACAGGGACATAAAGTAACTTGCCTAAGATTGTAGGCAAGGTGGTGTGGAGGCAGGAAGACTGCCTGGGTTTGAAATCTCTATCTGAAACACAGGTCCATTCTTATCTTGTTGAAAGGGAGAATATTATAAGAGTCTGTTATTCTGATTTGATGCTTATGCCAATGGCCCTGATGGAATATATCTTTGCAAATTTGACTCTCTGCAATATCCTCAGTGCTTAGGCAGGGCACCACATCTACCATGATATGTAGGTCTGTCTCTCCTCACAGAGGGAAGACTGCATATAAGTGCCTATCTGAAGGGTGGCCATATTGTATCTCTCTGCTTACAAGCAAGCCAGTGGATCTTGTGTTGCTGTGCCTAGGTGTATGCAGCATGAGATTGTGTAAGCTATTCACAGGAAGAATGATGCAGAGATGCAGCTGTGCATGTTCCGGCAGTGCATGAGCTTTAAAAGGCAATAGAAGTATGAAACTGGACTTATAGCAAGATATTTCACCTCACTTTTGTCTAAAGTATCAGGAAGCTGATTCTTTTGACCCTCTGAAGTGTTGTTGCCTGTTGCATGCAGTTGCCTGCTCCTCGATGTGGGTCCTGAAGGTGATGTGGAGATTTTGCATTCCACCTAGGAGTGAGTTGGACTTATGAACTGGAACTGAAATCAGAACTGGCAGCCAGGCTCATGCCAAATTGAAGTTTTATTTATTTGACCATTTCATTGCAAGGTAGACACTGTGTCTGTGGTTTATATCTTTAAAATCAAATAAACTATTTATATATGGCGAAAAACTGTAAGGCACATAGACCTTATTCACTAATATTTTTATGGTTTCTTTACACTTGAAAAGCAAAGAATTTGTGAAAGTATTTTTTGTACCCAAATCTCACAGATTTCTTCNGATGAAAACTTAAGAAAACACCATCACCTTTTATCTATTTAACATTTTTGTGTTATTAAATGACGATACCTCATGTGAATTTCAGGTCAGAGTGGAAATATAAATTAGCTACTGTTTTCCTTCCTTTCCTGATAATATTGTTTTGTTTACATTACCATGGAAAGCTTTATGCAAATTTTCTTGCTACACCATATCCATTATACCTTAAAGAGAAAACAGCTAATAAAAATTCTCAAAACACCTATTACTTGTAGGAAAGAAAACTGAAAGGTCTGCAGTCTTTCAAAGTGTCATTGCTATTAGCTTGAGCTTCAACTTCCTCTAGCTCGAGTTAGAGTTAAACATCAGAACTGTTCTTTCATAGTGACAAATTACTGTGAGCTCCAGATGAAGCCAGCAAAGCTATGGAAAGGCTATGGTTTGTAAGTGAGACTGGACTGATATTTTGGTCCTGTGGACCAAGGGTCTCTGGGATGTTTTCACCACTCCTTCTGAAAGTCTATCATGTTGCTCCTGCACACACCTTTATGGCTACAACATCTGCTGAACATGTTGCAGGACATGTGGAAGGTCATTCGTGGTTCCAGTCTGCATTATTGTCATCCTAAATCACAATCTTGCCATGCACTTTGCACTACAAGGGCTAGGAAACCAGTATCTTTCGTAGTAATGACTTCCAGTTTACAGCCTTCATTTGTTATATTTCCTCAATAGCTGTTGTGTTGAGATTAACTGCATAAATGGTCTGCAGCTGGCTGTTATGAATTAAGGGAGTTTAATCAAAGTATTTCTAATGTACAGCATAATGATAATACATGGGGGAAGTACTATTTAAGAGATAATGATGGCTTCAGAAGATCACTGTTGTAATGTTTAGTGCATATGCCTTCAGCATTGAATTTGTTGTTGTTCTGAATATGCTTAATGGATCAGTGAAAAGCTGCCTAATGTGGGATTGTTTGATGGGGCTGACAGAGCTGGAATTAGCCCATTGCTGTTTACTGCATACAGCCATTAAGATTAATTGCTGCCAGATAATTTTGACTGTTTTTATCTTCTGGAAAAAGTGTCACTAATGGGTTTATAAATTGGTTCACTATTACTAATAGTAAGGCCAGTGTAACAGGAGAGGATGTCAGCAGCTAATTCTAAAGATAAAGGTAAAAAGTATGAAGTACTATATGACTTGCTAGTTTTAAGGGATAATGTTATCTAATAACAGACAGACTGATATATGATGCTCATTAATGCTATTTCCCGGGCTTTGGGTTGAACCTAATAGATGCTAATAAAGTCTTATTTGATGTACCATTAAAAAGCTCAATCTGTTTTCTGCATTAATGTACAATGTTGTTTATTACATTTTCAGCGACTAAAACCCAAACCCTCAATCTGTTACATAACTAAACAGTATCAGGCTAGTTACACCTATTTTTGTCTTTGTTTAGAGACACAGAAAAATTTATAGGGCAGCCACGTTTCCGTGTATACTATATGCAATTCACATCACTCAGCTTCCTGTCAACAAGGACAATACTTCAGACTATATTGCAAGGTATCTTCTTTTACATATGTCGTCACTGGTAAATTCTACAAAGCACTCCCTCTAAGAGAAAAATTTATTGGTTTGCAAATGTTAGAAAATAGTGGTGTGATATGGGCGAAAGATTATCCAAGGAGGACTAATCCACATTAGAGGTTAATAGTCTGGTACACCACATATACACGCATGTGCGGTGCCTTTAATTTGCTGTGTATTAAAATGAAAGTTTTTTGTGCACTGAGTCTCAAATATATCCCTGGTATCTAAGGGCACTGACAAGGGAGTGGGAAGAACATGCACTAAATAGATAGAAGCACAGACAAGGAATGCTTAATGAAGAAGGGAAAACCAATAACTCATGAGTAGTGAAGTTGTTCTCTTCTCAAGTACAGATAGTGTAAATTATGAAGTGATTCCCTTTTCAAATCGAAAGAGCATTTATATATTTCATCACCAATTTTTATATCATGCTGAGTACGTATTCATTTTTTTTGAGGGGCTGTGGATAGTAAAACAGCTCTCATCTAAAAAAAAAAAAAAAGGAATCTCCAACAATACCAGGAAAAGCTCTTTGCGCTATTTTACCCTTTCAGAATGCTAGCACATGAAGACCTTTGAGGAGTGAAGAAGAAAAAAATCTAGGGTGGTAAGATCTGTTCTGCTGTATTTGCTCTTTCCACAGTAGTATTCAAGGTGGCATTCTTGTTTCTTTGCCGTTAATGCACTGAAGCCTTTATTCTGGTTTAGACCCTTTTCTCATGCAGCTACTTTTGCCTTCCATCCTTTTGCCATGCTTATATCATCAGCCTGCCTATCTAGTAATGCATATTGATGTGTGGGGACCTTATATTATCTAGTGGAGTGGCTGCAGTCTAGACATTCTTCCCTCTATTTGTATGTCAGAACATTGCACAGTGCTGCCTGGACATACCTATTTGGTTTTGTGGTTTTTTTTTTCTTTATATCCAGATTCTGATTTCCTTCTTTCTGATATGTCCCACCACTGGCTACATTATCCATATCCAATCAATCATTTTCCAATTAAACTTTTGCCTGTACACAGATCTAGCACTGTTTTGACTTAAATCGATTTAAAATCGGTTTCATTAATTCAGTACAAACTCTATGTAGACACATTAATGTTGGCTTACAAGCAGCTTATTTTGGTTTACTTTTAACTCAATATAAGTTAAACCATGCTCTGTCAGGCTTATATTGATTTAAAAGAGCTGACACAACCTACTTTACTGTTCTAGCTACATTGATTTTAAATCCCATTCTTAGTTAAACCAATGCAATTTGCACATAGACAGTCTCAAATTTTGTTCCCAAAAAGTGTTCCCAATGTTTCCGTTCACAGCCCTGTAGAGATGCCCATTAGCCTTTCCTTTCTATTGTTAATGATTCTAAATAACGTTTTGAGGCAAGCCTTGATTGGGTTGTTAACCAAGCACTCTGTGGCAGGCAATTTAGGATGATAGTTAACACGAAAATTATTCCAGAATAAGGTATGGTGTTGCTTTAATGCAGAATAGCTGTACTGGAACATTCCTATGTAGAGACATTTGGGTATCCTTGTGCCAGCTTGGACAGAACAGGATATCCCTCCCCTGCTCCAGAAGGGACTAGATCCCCTGTGTTAGATCAGCCAGCCCAGATGCCTTAGGCACCCTACAACATCTCAAAGGGCACAAGATATCTGTGTTTACTCACTCGAATCATCCCTCTCTCTCATTCTGAAGTAAGAATTTTTTTTTTTTTTTTTTTTTTTTTTTTTTTTTTTTTTTTTTTTTTTTTCTCTCTTTTTTTGCTATTTTGCCAGGACTGGGCNGATATTTTAGGCAGAACTGAAAAACAGGCAATGTAGAGTCTTCTCACAGTGGTATCTTATTTCACCAAGAAGGATCATTTACCTTGCAGCTGCACCTGGTTTGGGTAGTGCCATACATGCAATGGCATGCTTCCTAATCTGCTATTTGGCACAAAGCTGTTCTGATTACAGATTTGCAGAAGCAGCATGTTAATCCTGAACTCTTTTCCACACCAAACACAGATTTTGGACTGCTTAATCTAAAAACAGCAGTCACCGAAGATACCCGACTGTTTCTAAACTAATATCTGTTGGGTAAAACTAAATTATGTTTTGCAGAATGCAGGGCATCATCTTCCAGGCAGTAAAGCCAATATAATATAGAAAGGACTTCACCAAGTTTACGTGATAACACCTGTGTCAAAGTTGAGCAATCAAGAGGAACCTGTATTTACACTGTTGGTGCAGTGTAAATGTAACTTGATCAGTTTTTCCTGAAAAACTTGATCAGCTTTTTTAGGAAAGGAGGCCTATCACAACGTATGTTCATTCTCAAAATTACCATGAACACCTGAACTTCCTGAACTGTTGAGCTTCCAGCTGCTTGTGGCTGTATGTGAGTGGCAGTTATCTCATTGGAGCAACCCAAGCTTCCACCTTGCAGTCCTGGAGGAATGCTCAGACTCAGCATAGCCAGTTGAGGCCAGCTGTCCAAAGGCCCTAGATGAAGGTATCAGACTGTTATGAAATTATTCTAAGCACTATTTTTTCCTCCATATATGCTCTGTGATATATGAAGTGAGGATAATGGGCCCTTTCCAAACTTTCCCTTTCTCCTAACACTCTGTAATTCCACATACTTGCCTAGAGCAAACCCATCCCCAGTGGTTTCCAGAGCAAGAAGCAGTATTATTGTAGAGCATAGCCATATCCGCACAGATCTTGGGACACAGTTCATTTCCCTGGTCCTTTGCTACAAGTCCCACGTTAATGACCCTTGCAGAATTAAGGTAACTGAGACCAGGACTCAACATCAGATCTGCATTATGCTCCAGAAAGCAGGTCCTGGTTGACACGAAGAGATTCCTTGTTCAGGGGAGTAGTCACTATATGTAGCCAGTTCAAAGCAGAAACTTCACTAGGGTGCTTTACAGGACTGTCTTTCACTTTCTGTTGACTGGATAGGAAGCCTTATTAGACTAAGCTCCTACCTTAGGCACTTCATTTAAGTACCTAAATTTAGACACTGTGAAGAGCCTTATAATTTTCTTTCTTTGCAGAAGATTTTTGGTTTGCTTGTCTTCCTTTACTATGAAATTCACCCTTCTGCAGCAGCCCTGTTCAAGACAGAGAACCATTCCATGTTTTTGTAAGCTTTCATTCAAAGACATTGTTTCAAAGCAGAGCAAATCCCATATAAAGACCCATCTAGCAAGATCACTGTCTTGGAAAAAATCTGGACCTAGAGGGATGCATAGTGTTTAGTCTGACCCACTGAGAAGGCACAAATTTGATCACACAGTCCTCTGTCTCACTTCAACCTAGTCAAGAACTGTGATTCTGAAAAGAAAATCCTATGGGAAATTTGTCAGGCCTCCAAAAATTATTAAGTGTTACATTAATTGCTTCTTTTCACTTGTCACCTTCTTGATTTGAGCTTTTACAGTTCATATTTTTGCACTTTCCCCTGCAGTCCACACCATTAGGAATGTCTTTTTATTTTTTTCCCCTTAATAAAAACAGTGATTATCAGGTAATAACAGGATTTTTGAAGCTGAGACATTAAAAATACTGATTGTTGCAAAATGCATGATTAAATTACAAGCCTTGCCAACATCATAAACCATCTTGCTCTCCTTTCAAGACTAGTCTTCATATATCTGTTTGAAGCAGTTTCTCAAATGAAACTGCATTTTTTTCAGTATACACAGACTTACATGGGTTAGGAAAAAAAAACAGAAATGAACCCAGGTCATGGATAAATGTTGTGAAAGTGTGGACTGATAGATCATGCAGCCACCTATCTATGAATGTCAAAAATTCTTTGTCTGATTCATGAAATGATATTTTTTCTCCACACAAAAATATGTGGGGTGGTTTTTAAAACTGAAGTATGAATGTAGTAGATTGCAAAACTTTCTCTCCCTAAATTCACACTTGAAAACCATGTGCTGATATTTTCAAATTGACCTAATTAAGAATATTATGAACAAATGTAGAGATTTAATACAGCAAATAAAATAACTTGGATATTTCTTTTTTTTTAATTCAAGGCGTGGAAATATTATCCTGAAATTAAACTCTTTAACATGGAAGATTGTCTCAGCTTCAGACAGTTTCAGGCCAATTCTTCCCAGACTGCAGCTATTACCTCAAAAAATTACATAACTTGCCTTTTTTCTGCAAATCACTGAAGCCTGACTGGTGCTCCATTATTAACATCAGAGCTGTCAGCATCTCAGGGAAGCAAGAGAAGAAAGCAGAGCATTCCTACCAGCAGCAACAAACCATGCTTGCACTTAGAGAAATCTTCCTTCAATCCTCTTTACACCAAACAGAGAACTACTTAAAGTACAGTATGCTGAAGGTGGGATTCGTTTCACTTTCACTATCTATAAGCTAGAAGTCTCTGTTACATGCCTATAAGTAAAAGTCAGTTTGACTCCCTCTCTAGACAACGAGGAGAGAGACGCATCTCCAGAGGGTGATTCATCCCATCCAAAGACAGGTATCGAGGAGAAATAGAAGAAATCACCCTTTGGAGATGTCTATCTCTTTCCAGTGACTACAAAGGGAGTCTGTGGCGAGTGGCTTGAACTTGACAGCTAAAGTTATGTGAGATGAAATCTAATCCTAAGCATAAATAACACAGATAGAGCTTTACTCTCCTATACTAAAGAGAAGGTTATTAGCGATGGTTATTGGAAGCATTCTGCATTAAAAATTCACATAGTGCTTGGTGCTTATTAGCTAGCATGAATTAACCTGACTGTGTGTATAACTACACTGCTATGTCATCAGTGTCTGAGACGCCGTAAAAAGTAGCAACAGCAAGCTTAGGAAGAGACTGGGGCTCCACATGGATGTTACACTCACCTGGGACCCTGACCAGCTTTTGAGTGTTCCTGTTTCTCTCAGTGCTACCTGCTTAACAACTGTCTCTCAGTCATGACAACCCTGGGCATCTCTTTTACCATCTAAGTGCCATTGTCCCTATTCTAGCTGATATCCTAACAGCACGTCATATTAGTTGACTTTTCATATTACTTTGCATTTTACAGGAAGTGGAACTACATTATAACAACACTTAAAGACTCAGAACATATTCCTTTCATATGATTTGCATTAACTTTCCAGGCCATCAAAGTATCACTCATTTTAGTTGTGGATCTGAAGGCAGGCAAAAAAATGTATTCACCCAGAAACTGTAAGCGGTAGTCAGTGTGGCACCAACTGATTTGCTTTCCCATTGCTCCAGATTAATTCCATCTAGAGCAGATGGGGGCTTGTGAAGTAACCACTCTTGACCCTGGCTCTCCTCTAGGTTCCATACAATGGCCCCAGGACCCCAGTGCTTCTTTATTTTGGTTCAAAGACTGATATCAGACAGGGTTGTGCTGGAACTAATGAGTCTGGTGGGTATTATACTACGGCATGCCGGGGGATCTGCCGCGATAGGGTTGTCTGAGGGTGCAAAGCCTTCTGAAAGTATGGCTGAAGTAATGGGACAAATCTGCACAACAAAGGATCAGGATTCCAGTGTCTGAGCTGGTCTCTGGTCTTTTTTAATATAGCAATGCTAGGATACTCAAATGGACCTTATCTGGTCATGGCTTTGGCTATATTAATGGAGTAAACCAAATTTTAACTTTTGACTTTGCAGCCCCTACTAGATAGGATGTCAAAATAGAAAGCATTCAAAATTATTCTGCAGCTTGGATATTTGTGTCTTTGTTAATAGCTCCTTGAAGACAGAAGTGGATAGACATAATTTTATGACTATGCTCAAAATTTTAAATACTTTGTCAAATCAACCTTACCATCTGAACTTTGCCATGGGCATCTACATAGCTAAAGTTTCACCCAATAATTTTCCTCTGATTTAAATCAATTTGAGTAGAAAATGGAGGTCTTTGCATATAGTTTCAAGAGACTTCTTTGGAAGATCTAAATTCAAGTGTGTCTATTTCATCACTACTTAGATGTTCTGGCAGCTCTGTCTTTTAAATCTAGGTATTTTTATTATTCTTAGTGTAACACATGCACGAGGAAATACTGTAGCTGTGAAAGTCCAGATTGTGCAATCTACTAACCTAGAAGGTACTGTCACTTTTATGTGCCCTATATTTTATTCATCCATAACTCAAATAAATGCAGATTTTTTTTTAATTTATCTTTAGGTCTTGCCTTGCTTTCTAGTTCTCAGTGTTTGGAATTTAAGAACCAGGTCATCTAGATAAAAGCTAGAGTATTTGCTTGTATGCTATGCACCTTCAGTAAGCAGTACTACACAAATAAACAGTATTTTACATCTTCCTATAGGAAAAAATTCAAAATATTGCAGTTGGGTAGATTTCATTTCATTGTTCATAAAGATATCAATTTGTTTTTCATGGTATTCTCAAACCTTAGGCAAATAAAGCTAAAATCAGAAATGTATTTAAATCATCCATCTAGATAGAAAGATTTATAAAGTACAATTTACTCAGTGAATCTATCTAATGGTTTTCTAAAATTAGATGCTACTTTCAAAAAATCAAAACTGTTAGAGTTATTAACATAGCACCTTTTTAGGGAGATTATAAAATAGACAAACATCTGGGAAAAAAATACTGGAAGAACAAGTTGCATCAGATTTGAGTGTATTTAAAGCAATGCATTAAAAGTACTGGCAAGGTTACATTTGTAGGAAGAAGCAAATTGGTTGAAACCCTGACCCCACTGAAATTAATGAGATTTCACCCTTTGTCTTTACTATTCAGACACGTCCCTAGTGACCATGACCATGAGAAAGATTCTTCCACAAGGACATTTGAAATGGTAGGCTCTGTCTCTTGAAACAGTACATTCATTTGGCATTTCTGTGCTTCAGTATTTCTTGCAGTCAGTGCACAATATGTGTCCCAGCTTGAAGGCTTCTAATAGTTGATAGAAGATAAAAATAAATGTTGCTATTTACAGATCAAAAAATTTTTAAGAGCAGGAGTGAAAATGTTTTGACTGTTTCATAAAACAAGCGTGAAAAATGGCCAGTGAATCATTTTTAAAGGGTCAGTATTAAATTTGTATTACCACAGTTAAATCCTAGCTAGAAATTGGAGCACAAATTCAGTAAAAGATAAATAAAAGGATCAGATCTGCATTCTGCAGACTCAATCTCTAGTCTCCAGTATTGGATTGTTGGGTCTTAAATGTTCCTGCCTTCTATAAGAGCATGTTCTAGTATCTCCTAAGATCTAGTGATTTTTATGGGGCTGCTACTTTCTGTCAATCCCTTGATTTTATGGGGTCAAAAGTCCAGAACACATTCCAGGATGCATCTAATCCTTGAAAGCACGATACAGGATATCTGAAGACGGTGACTAGCTTTCGCCCAAAAGAGAGAGCCAGGTTGCCAGAGAACATAAAAACACCACAAAAGATAGAGATGGGTGAGATTTGGGGAAGGGGAGAGGAAATAAAGGAAAGAAAGGAAAGAAAGGAAGAATTGAAGGAGCGAGATGGTTGGAAGGACACTATGAGAAGTGCTTGGATCTAACTCTGTGAGGCAATACAGCACTAACTTCACTGAGAAAAAAAAAAGAAAAAAAACACTTCAGGTCATAAGAGTCGAAGCTAGTAAAATAAAAATGTTGAAAGAAAAGGAAGAAGGTTGGACCAGGAAGGCAGAAATGGAGGAGTTAAAAGGGATTTATTGAAGTGTTGGGATGTTGAGAGACTTCTGACATTTGTACTGAAGAGCCAAGAGCCCAGCTCGCTCAAGGCACAAGTGACAGCTGGCAGTATCCCAGGACAGTAGACTGTCGGGGTTGGAGGATGGTGCTACTGCCTCCTGGGTCTGTGCCGGTGCTGCAGGAGGGCCGACTTGCTGCTTGCTCCTTCCCACAAGAGGCAGAAGCAGCAGAGATTGCCCCATCTTTCCCCAGCAGCAGCAGCAGCTGCAAGGACAGTTCTGCAGGAACCACGGCTCCCATCAGCGTGTCTCCCTTCCCCTCCCTATCCTGTGCTGGAGTAGCTCTCAGCTGCTGTGGCAGAGGCAAAATTCAGTTTTGCCTCCAGTCCTGGAGAGTCCTGATGTCTCTGACTGTCAGAAATACATGTTATTACTAAATCTCCACCAGATTTAAGAATGATCTGGGACAGCTGTCAGCAAAAAACTCAATCTTTCACATTTAAAAAAAAAAATCAGCTTCTCTGCTGATGAGAAAATGCTCACTGCCTACAGAATGCAGCTTGGTGATCCTGGCTTCACCATGTGCCTAACTTCAAGCAGGTAAAGAGGATATTGTCTTCAAGGGCACAACTTCTGTGTTTAAACTTCGTTGCATCATAATCTGCCAAGGGCCTTCACTGATCGAAATGATAATATGTAAAACCCTTAGCTAGCTATGATATGACTGGGACAAAGCAGCATGATTTGTAAATGGATAACCTATCACTCCTCTTTTCTTCAAGGATTCCTTAAGTGCATCAGCAAAATATGAGATAAAGATAAGATCAAAAAAAAAAAAAAAAAGGGTTGCTCTAATGCATTTGGAGTTTCTGGAAGTTTTGTTTGCAAGCTCATTGTAGAAAACTGTTGAAAAAGTAACAGCTGCAGGAGTCTATCGGATTAAAAACAGTGCGTCACAAAGCAGAAACTGCTCCATTTTCTAGTGGTAGAAAAAAAAAATAATGGGATATTCTGAAGTTGCACATTGCCACCAATATTTTTTCGTATGTCAGTGATATGAAAAAAATGTATGAACGCTGTGCTGACCATGCTTAGGTATAGCACAAAGAAAGGTAGCACAACACTAAAGAAGATTACAGAGAGCTCCAGAGAGCTTAAGAAAGTGAGGTGAAAGGACAGTATGGTAGCAGGTGAAATTCAATGAATGCAGGTTGAAGTATGTTGAAGGAGGAAGCATTTGAACTACTGAGAGCTCTGACTTTAAAGAGCGATGAGTTTAAAGAGCAGTGAGTATAAGTTAATGAAAGTACCTTCTGAAAGGGAGAAGTGGTGATTGCTGCTGTGTTATTTGCTGAAAGAGGTTTGGCATTCCAGAAGGCATCAAAGAGGAAAAGAAAACAATAATAAAGAAATTATTATAATGTTGGTATATAACAGTGGCATACCATTATTGCGCAAACCATCTTCTTTTCAAGAGGTATTGTCTCAAAAAAAAAAAAAAAAGCATACGAGAAAAAAGAAAAGAGATGGAATTCAAAAATGTTTGTGGAAATTATGAAAGATAAGAGATAAAGAGATTTTTAAAAAGGACTTTTTCAAGAAAAGGCAAGACACCTGGTGCTTTTGCACATTAACTTCCTCTATTGACAAGACATCGCTCTCTGACCATCTGGACACTGGTGTACTAATAAGAGATACTGGCAAGTACAAGTAAGATATCCATGTAGGCTTGTATTGGGTTTATGTGGTAAAGGTTTGGTAGCAACAGGGCCACAGTGGTAACCTCTGTGAGCAGAGCCCAGAAGCTGCCCCATGTCAGATCAGAGCCAGCTCCAGCCAGCTCCAGAAGGGCTCTGCCGCTGGCCAGACCTGAGCCACTGAGCGAGGTTGTTTGCTCCTCTGTGAGAGCAGATTTAAGAAAGGGAAAAATCTGCTGCACTACAGCAGCTGGGAGAGAAAGGAGTGAGGAACAGCCCTGCAGACACCAAGGTCAGTGAAGAAGGAGGGCAGGAGGTGCTTCAGGCGCCGGAGCAGAAGTTCCCCTGCGGCCCGTGGTGAGGCCCATGGTGGAGCAGGCTGTCCCCCTGCAGCCCATGGTGCACCACACGGAGCAGATCTCCACGCTGCAGCCCATGGAGGAGCCCACGGTGGAGCAGGTGGATGTGGCCTGAAGGAGGCTGCAGCCCATGGAGAGCCCCCCAGGAGCAGGCTCCGGGCCGGAGCTGCAGCCCATGGAGAGGAGCCCACGCAGGAGCAGGTGATCCGGTGGGAGCTGCCACCCGTGGGGGACCTATGCTGGAGCAGTTTGCTCCTGAAGGATGGACCCCAAAGTACGGACCCATGTTGGAGCAGCTCTTGAAGAGCTGCAGCCTGTGGGAAGCCCACGCAGGACCCATTCGGGAAGGACGGCATCCCGTGGGAGGGACCCCACGTTGGAGCAGGGGAACAGAGAGCGACCATGAAGGAGCGGTGGAGACGAAGCGATATGGGCTGACCGCAACCCCCATTCCCCGTTCCCCTGCGCCGCTCGGGGGGAGGAGGTAGAAGAGGGTGGATGGGGGGGGAAGGTATTTTTAGTTTGCTTTTAGTTTCTCACTGCTCTAGTCTGGTAGTTATAGTAATAAATTATATTAATCTCCCTATGTTGAGTCTGTTTTGCCCATGACAGTAATTGGTGAGCAACCTTCTTGTCCTTATCTCAACCCTTGAGCCCTTGTTCAGCATATTTTCTCCCCCTGTTCCTTTGAGGAGGGGGAGTGAGAGGGCAGTTGTGGTGCAGTTCCGCTGCTCAGCTAGGTAAAACCACCACAAGGTTCAGCACTGGACAAGTCCAGCATGGCAATTCTTATGTCAAAACAACTACCATCACAATTAAGAAACTCTTGTTTTGGCTGCAGAACAATTCCTGTCCCTGTCTACATCCCCTGTCTACCCTCTGACCTCACTGGCTACAACAAACTTGACAGAGAGGTGACATCTAAGAGATGCTCCGGCTCTTATAGGTTTATAGAGATACAGCAGAGGTGACAGTACCCCTAGATGTTATGGTGGATGGAGATTTGCACCTTCTCAGATGGGAGAGCCTGAAGTGGAGAGTGATTCATAAGTGACTAAACATGTTAAAAGTTTCTATCAGGTCTAGCACCTTCTTAGAAACCAAGATCCTTCAATCAGGAGACAGATTTACAGGAAATCAGGTTTCATTAGTTCCAAGGCTCAAGGGACTTCTTGTTTCAAAAATAACCTCGTCAGCCTTATAGGACTAAATAATCTGACACAAGGATATGTCTTCACCAACAGATAAAGTTGCATCTAGTCTTCTCATGCATGGAGCTCTTTAGGTGTTCTATAATAAGAAAGGGAATGTTTAGGATCAGGATCTTCTCTGTGCTTCAGGATTGGCATTGGGCAGGTCTGGAGATTGAATCCTGCTGAATGCTTACTTTTTGTTCAGGTCTGTCCTGGATGCTGGGCTTACTGGGGTAATGGACAAATTTGTTCCTGAAACAATGAACAATTAAAACTATGTAGCATCTCTGAACCCTAGTAGCAGCCATTGTATTGCACATGTGAGCAAGCCACACAGACAATGCCACACAGAAAACCATGGATAAAAGGTTAACAACCCCTTTCCTGAGCAGCGTAAAACAGTTGCTGGGCTACTTCTATTCCCATCATTTCCACAGTTCCACCATGAAAAAGAGCTTCAACCTCCTTTAAATTCCTGAAGATCCTAATTGACCTGAGCCCCAAAATCATGAGCTTTAAGTGTTTCAGTCTTAAACACTGTTGCACATACACGTCCATGTACATAGAGGTATGGATCTGAATATCTGTCCAAAGACCATGCAGTGCCTTGGCCTATTGCCTGAAATTAAAAAATTCCTGGATACAAATTTATCTTTCCAATTTTATTTTTCTTTTCTTAATCAATAACAGCTAGTAACTTATTTTGTAGCTTAGATTCTTAATGTCTTCCCTTTCATTCTCATCTGCAGTAAGATTTACTTTCCTTAATTCTGCTCTAGGCTCCTTGCTCATTTGCAGCCTGATTATACCCTTATAATCTATCCATTCAGCCCCCTTTCTCTCCATTCTTTTCACTGTACTTTCTTACCCCATCATCACTGACTGGCAAATTCCATATCTTATCTTCACCAGTCCTTGAAATCACTTACTCTTCACCAGCTCATCATCTTACCACCTCTTTGACTCCTTTTGTAAGTCAGGCTGCATCAATATTGATAAAATGAAAGGACTTGGGGCTGTTCTCCTCACTGAGACAAACTTGCACAGAGTGGCACTCATTCACTTTCTCTTATCTTCTGAGAAAGGCTGGCCAAAGCCAAATCCCCAGAAGTGGTCATAGGTTTCTGCTAATTCCCAAACCCTGCCCAGGAACTGTTCGAATACTACTCAGGGCAAAATCATGTCAGGACCATTCAAACTTTCTGAAATGGACAGTCAAGTTATAGTACCATCTCTGGCACTAGTTTACTACCACAGCCATATTCACCAGCAGCAGAAACAACATTTAAGGCAGTGATGTACATAACAGCTGACTGTTGTGGTTTGCGAGAGCTGTAATTCTAAATCAGAATCAAGCCTTTCTTTTCCCCTTTGTAAACTGATTTCTAGTTTTGAAATCAGGCTTCCCAGCTGCTGATAGCTTTAAAGCTGCCTGAAGCCGAGCCAGCCTCTCTGCTGAGCAGGCAGTATGGTTTCTTGCCATAAAGGAAACAACTTGAAAGGCAGCCTGTTGACTGTGTAAAGGATGGATGTACAGGACTTTTGTTCAGAGCCAATGTTTTCCTGCCATCTTCTCTAAAGAGACATTAAACCTGGAAACCAGCAGTTTCATAGACAAATTCTAGGCTGAGGCGTAATCAAACAGCCTCAGCACAGCAAGTTACTGCACATCAGTTATGCTGTGGCAACTGTCCACCACAAATACGAGATAACGTGCCATACGTTAGTCCACAGTGAAAAGGGGCTAACCTAAGCCAAATTGCTCTGAACGTGCCATGGGCTAAGAGCATTTGCACAGGCAGTTATTGAGACTCAGCTGATGCATGGTAACAGTTAACCAGAGTAATTTGATCATGTGTCTGGTCTCAAAGACAAAATAGACTCTAAATTGCTGGTATGGTATATGGGAGATGTAGCCATGACATTCTGTTACATTACCGTCTGACCTAACAAGAATGTAAAAGATGCACTCCCTTCCACCATTATATTAACGCAGAATTTTTACCAGCCTGAATTACGAAAACAAAAAAAGTGCTATATTTAAACCTATAAAAATGCAGTTTATTCCTCTTTGATAAGGCATAACTTTTTTTAGCAATTGTAATCTGTAACATTACAGCCTTAGGAGGTAATTTACTAAATAGGACAGAATTAGCTGATTTTTGGACCATTTAAAGGAACATTTCTGTCGAAAGCATATAAAATGTATTAAAGTAATCTCTAAAGTCTTTACCCCTGCTTGAGATTTTAATTTACTCAGAGCTAATAAATTATCCCCTTTCAGAAGCTGTTGAAAATTTTCACTTACATCCTTTTTAAAACTTAATGCATTCAATTGAATCCTGAGCAATTTATACACACATACACAGAGCTTAAGGTGGTCACTCCACCAAGGTGAAGGCTGAAAAGAGGTTAGATTAGCACTAACTCCTCTGCCCTTTGGGATTGCCGGGGTGCTATTAATGAATGTGAATTCCCTCCTCCTCCAGAGCCCTCCCCTTCACACACACTGGTCTGGCTGTCGGGTAATTACTTTTCCACAACAGCATTGAACAAAACGCCCTATTCAAAGCCTGGGTCCGTTTTCTCTCCAGCTGAAGGATGCGGCTGTAATCAGGGAAGGGAGCTGCAGATCTGGGTCACCCCACTGCTCAGGTTAGCTGGGACACAAAGGCTTGCTCGTCTTAAGCAGGGCTCTGTGTTACGGTTGTGCACTTATCAGAAATATTTTTTTAGGCTATCAATTATTATATTTGAGCATTGCATCCTGGCTCTAGGGAGCCCTTAGCAAGCTGTAGCAAAAATCAATCCAGTTTTACAACTTTTACCTTGGCACAGCTCCAATTCTTTATCTACCTCATGCAGTTATTTAAAGACATGGTGACTTTTTTTTCTGGTGCATAGATATATTCCTAAGCAGGACGTGCCCTTGGTTTCAGTAATACCCTTTTTCCAGGTGAGTTTGGGTAGGGTTAAGCTGTGGTGCTGCTTTGGTGACGATTGGGGCACCCTCGGCGAGGTTCTTGTGGCTTGGTGTGATGCACCCACGTCTCCCAGGCTTTGCATGTTTCTCATGGTGGCAGCAGCCGGAGCTCCTTATTTCGGCATGCCTGCTTGTGGGTCAGAACCCACTATCCTTCAGATTGCTTTAAAATTGCCAGCAGCTGCAAGTAATGGCATCAGAAAATTTCTCCACATGTTTATTTTGAGCTTTATTTTCCCAGCACAGACCCGACCTGGGAGGCTACCAGGCCAGACTTCTCCCTCCGCGTATGCTCATGCACGAGGCAGCTTTGCCCACCTCCATCAGGACAGGTTATGAATCAAAGTGGCAACCTTTCAAAAGGCAGACACCACCACTCCCTCAAAAGGTGACTGTCTCCCAGATGGTACGGAGATTTGGATCCCAAAAACCGGTCTTAGACATTACTGTGTCAGTGTAGGCTGCAAAAACAGACAGCAGATGCTGGGCGTCAGTGGAGTTATGAAGGAATAGGCATTAAAGAAAAAAAAAAAAATCTGTCTTAGAGCTGTACTTTGAAGGGGTTTAATGTTTATTTTAGAAGCAGACCCAGTTTCCATTTCCCTATTGAACACGCATGCAGAAGCTCACAGAGCCATTAATCAGATTGCATGGGCTTCCATGTTTCTTATTCTCCACTTTTCAGCTCAAAAATGTGTTTTACCATGTTACAGGCATTTTATTAAAGTCCATCACAGCAGTTAGCTCGAGGTCTGAGAGGCATCCTTTCATTTACACCATGCAAGCTGATACAGGGCAAGTGCTGGAAAGTCCAAAAATCATGGGTTTGACTTACTTCTTCCCGTGTGCCTGCACAAACCAGCCATGTACCTGACCATAGACACTGAAATCGTGTAAGGCTGAGGCAGCACACGTGCATCCGCTTTCTGAGCTGGGAGTGGCTGGGAGCTAACTGTTTCTTTCCTCAATAAGAAAGCAATTATGAACAAAGTGGTTTGGGGGCTGCTGGCTGAAGGAAAAGGACCGCTGTTCTGCCTGAGCCACAACCCGCCCTTGGTCCGAAAGGTTTCATCCCTCAACCCATGGCATGATTTGTGTGCCTAGCAGAAATGGCTATACAACACAGCAAAACCAAATCCCCATCATCTTCGTAGTATAATGTGTAGTTTAACAAATCCCCTAAATATATCTCTATTTGTGGGACTGGTATCTTAAGTAAGGTAACTAGTGCTTGGGAGGGTCTCTCCTCCCAAGCAGTATAGAGCTAACATCCAACCACCTTCCACCTTTGAGTGTGTTTTCATTTGGGCTTTAAAATGAAGTTGGAGATAACTTGATGAGTCCTATGGAGAATTCTTACAACAAAGAGGCTATTTTTAGTTTTGTTATTTCATCATTAGAGCTCATTTCTCTGTATCTCCTTTAAATCAGTATTTATGAAAATATGCCAATGGTAGGTACCATAAATGAAGGTTTCGACCACTTGCAAATAACTTTTTTAAAAGAAGAAAATCTAATTAGTCTCAAACTATTTTGTATTTGTACCTGTTTTTCACCTATTTAATTTATTTTGTTTTTTTAATTTTTTTTACTTAGAGTCTGTAGTGTTAGGCATTTGAGAGCTAGCTAGCTGTATTTCAGGAGCAGATGAGACAGTTCATCTGCACATAATAAACATCTAGGGTCTTTTAGAATACAAGATGTTAAAAAATATAAAGTAGCATTACTGAAAACCAATTTTCTGCTTTTTTTTTTTTTTAATGGGAAAAAATACAGAACAAATAAAAATTCGGACCTCATTGTAGGCAAAGTAGGACTATATGGTTGGAGCCATTCTAGTTTACTTATGAAATCAAACTTTGCAGGAAAAACCAAGGGGGATTTATATTTTGTGACTCAGGTTAAGAGGAAAAAAAAAAGAAAGAAGAAAAGAAAAGAAAAGAAAAGAAAAGAAAAGAAAAGAAAAGAAAAGAAAAGAAAAGAAAAGAAAAGAACAAGGAAAATAAAAATTTGGGTTCAAGCTTCCAATTTCATTTCCCAGATAAGGTTGGACTGCTTGCTGGAACTTTCTCTTTCCTAGCTTTTGTTGATTTCTGTCATTCAAGAATCATGAAGTAAATATTTATTAACATGGGAATCCTCCTCCCTTCCTGCCCTTCAGATTTGTGCTTCTTATGCTAATGAACTTACTTTAACAAGGGAACCACATTCCTCCTGGGTTTGCATCAGTTCTGGTGCCAACACATTAGTTATTTAAATGTAGTTTTATATTAATTTTTCATATTGTAATGCATTGTTCCCTGCAAATATACATGTAGCTGGTTTTCAACAGTAAACAAATATATATTAAAAGTACTGCTAGCTAAAACCCTTTCATCTTTCCTTTTACTTCCTGTGATGATGGTGGTCATTTCTCCTTCTTGCTGTCTGAATTTTCTCAATCGTCCTCTTTCCCTTCTACACTGCTTTTGCAGTGACCACCACCAGGGAGTTGCTTTCTGTTTTCTGAAGCAGGCTATTGATGCAGATAAAGAATTCTGAAACTACATATTTTCCGTGTGTTCAGCATTTGTCTTTAGTATTCTCAAAGTCCAGCATACAGGCTTGCAGTCTTTGAATTGTGTAACCCAGCAAATGAAACAGGAGTTTAGCAAAAGATCTTGAAAAACAACTTTATTAGCACAGTTGTGGTGATTAGGAAAATATAGAGAAGGAAACTATAGAAACTCTACAATGCTCTTCCTACTTTCTTGCAAGTAAAGCAGATATACTAACTAAATGCCTGCAGATGTATTTGTATGATTTGTATGAGCTATATCATGAGAAATCTTGTTGCTTACCAATTAAGTAAAAATGACAACTACTGTTCTACGAGAGGTGGGGGAACTATTGGTTCCAAAAGACATCCTTTTAGACTAAAAAGTGGAAACTAAACTCCACCACGTCATTTTGCCAGGGCTACCATGTATCTTTTTGTAGTATATCAAAAACTCAGGGATGGATGCACCCAGGATGTTCAATTTTGTCATTTAAAATTATCAAACATTTTGATCTCAGGAGTGGGTAGCTATTACACAATTTTACTGCATTGTTGAAAGTTTTGACAGTGTTGTCTCAAGAGTCCTAAGCACACAAAGACATGAAACCGATGAACTATTAACTGAGGTGTACGTGAAGCATCATTTTATGAGTCTCAATGCTAGGGAAGCAGAAGACAGTTAATGAGTCCCCAGTCCTTGAAAAAATTTTCACAAATGATTCAGGGAGCTACAGACCAGTAAGTCTGACTTCTGTATCAGGTAAATAAAAGAAACTATAACAAAGGACAGAATTAGTAGATATCTAGATAAATACAATATATTTCAGGGAAGAATCAACTGGGCTTTTGTGAAAGGAAGTCCTCTTTCACAGACCAAAGAAAGTTCTCTGAGGAGTTGTAAAGGTTATGGGTAATGGTGACCCAACAACTCTGTACTTAGATCTTGAAAAAGTATTCAATGAGGTCCCTTAAAAGAGATTTCTGAAGAAATTAAGCTGCATGGAAGACGGGGAAGGCCCTTTCATGGATTAATAATTGGTTAAAAGAGAGGAAAAAGTAGGTGGGAATAAATGGTCAGTTTTCACAGTGGAAAGCTATTAATAGCAGCATTCTCCTGGGCCCTTGGCATGAGTGTTATACAATGTGTTAATAAATGACCTCAAGCAGAAAGCACATAGTAAGGTGACAAAGTGCACGAGTGATACAGAATAACTCAGGACATTCAGAAGTGATACTAATGGAAGAGTATTTCAGAAGATTTTCGCATACTGACTGGTCAATGTTAAATGAAATTCAATGACCACAAAGGAGTGTACACATGGTATGGAATAATGTGCTATGAACTAACTACTACCACTCAGGAATGACATCTTGGAATTGAGGATGGTTCTCTGCAAACATTAGTTCGATGATGAGAAGCAGCCAAAAAGGCAAATAAATCTAATCCTGAGTATTGCATCCAGTTTAGCTTAATAAGAGACTGTATGAAATTTAGGCAAAAAGTGGGAGGGAGGAACAAATTAAAGCAGTGATCAGTAGGATGGAGTAGCTTCTCTACAAGGAGAGGCTGTATAGCCTGAAACTCTTTAGCAGTGGGGAATATGTCAGCCATCTAGAAGTCCATGTGGAAAAAGGGAATAAGAGCATTATTTTTTGTAATATTAGAACAAGTGGTCACCCACAAACTATATTCTCTGCCAGATTTAAAACAGATGAGAAAAGCATTATTTTTTCTCCACAAATGAATAAAATAGTGGAATTCATTGCCAGAAGATTCTGGGAGGCCAGAAGAATAAATGCATCTAAACTGATATTAGAAAAATTAATAGATGATAAATCCATCAGTTTCTCTTAGATACATCCTAGATACATACAAGAAATTCGTACACTGCTCATTGCTCAGCTCTTGGAAGGATCATTCTACACTTAAACTTTTCTCCACTTAAATGTGTCAGATCACTTTAAGAAAAATGATACTTGACAAAATGAAGCTTTGGTCTAACTAAGTATGGCTACTTTTGTATTCCTATGAAATGAAAGAATTTGCAATTTCCAAATAAAATGTTTTCAATATTGATGTTCCCTGTCATCTAAAAGGATAAATTTCAATCTTGATTTCAGGAAGTGAAGGTACTGAAACTCCGATGTTTATTTGCAGAAATTTTGGATTATTCACATAGATTATATAAATTACTTGCTAGCTGTATAGCTATTCTAAATATTTGAACAGGGCTAGTGCTCTAAAAAAAGGTTTATATACATGATCTCAATACTTTTTGCAGGAATTATCATGCATTTCAGTTCACTGACTAAAATCTTGTTTGCTCTTGGTCATTATTGTTTTATTCTATTAATTATAGTGAACTACAAAAACTATTCCCTTCTTTCTGTTTGTCTTGAAATTAATGTCTGTATAGCATAATAAATAAACACATATGTATCAAAGGAAAAGTATTTATTATAGAATGAAACAGGACAGGACAGGACAGAACAGAACAGAATAGAATAGAATAGAATAGAATAGAATAGAATAGTTCAGTTGGAAGGGACTTACAAAGATCATCAAATCCAGCTACCCGACCACTTCAAGGCTGACCAAAAGTTAGAGCATATTTATGAAGGCATCATCCAAATGCCTCTTGAACTCTGACAGGTATGGGCATCAACCACCTCTCTGTGAAGCTTGCTCCAGTGTTTGACCACCCTAACAGTATAGAAATTTTTCCTAATATCCAGCCTGAACCTGCCCTGGTGGAGCTTTGTGCTGTTTCTGCACCTCCTGTCACTGGTTACCAGGGAGCAGAGATCAGCACCTCCCTTTCCTTTTTGCCTCCTCAGGAAGTTGTAGAAAGCAATGAGGTCACATCTCAGCCTTCTTTGCTCTGAAAATCAGATAGGAATAGTAGAACAAATGTCAGCAACCTCAGTTCTTTCTTGTGAAAGAAACCACCAAAGAAGGACAAAGCATTGATGATTTGTATTCTCAAGGGATTGGTACACAGTAGCTGTGCTTTTGGAACTTTCCAGGTGGGAAAAGACAAAGCAGTGAAGATGTTCTTTCTCCCCAGTTTGTGCTACTGATGAGGTGCTCAAACAGGGTCTGAAGTATATCTCAGGTACGTGTTTATGCTTTTACTTTCCCATGACAGTTAGTTTTCTTCTTCTTCGTCCTTGACTTAATTGTGTCTATCAAAAAGGACCATACAGCATGATCTTTCTCCTTTCTGTTTAAATGCATATATCATGAAGGTTATATTTTGAAATATCTCCCATTTCTCACTCTTACTTTCATGTCCATTTTAGTAATCAAAATAACTGAGAAAGAATATTGACAGGAAAGAACCAGATAAAAAATGGAAAATACAAAAGGATACAGTGAAAATATATAGAGAGACTATAAGCCAGAGCAACTGAAAGAGTTTTTGTATATAGTTTTTTTTCGCCGTAGCTGCTGAACTTTACCCTTCAGTGAAATAAATGTTTTCTTCATCTCCAGTGACTGCAATCCTATGTTACGATAAAATTGAATTCTAGTATCATAAATCAGCACTAGAATTAACATTAGGAGTCTGCTAACCAACCCTATAAAATGCCAGTTGATTGGATTCTATTCCTACATCTTGATAATTGCCATTTGTTCTATGTACTTGTATTTAAATGTATTTGTTGAAACAGCTCTATGGTCATAGTACAGGATTACCTAGAGGTAAGATGTAAAGAGAAGCTAGGTCACGACTCAGCCATAGTTTTAACAGTTACATCTCCTTTTTTGTTCTTGTTCTTGATTTTTTCTGTGTTGGATCATATCAACTCTTTTTCACTGGAAGATTTCACTATACTAGTTTTAAAATAACAAGCCCTGGAGTTATTTAAGTTCAGAAATGTACATTGTTTAGCATTCAGGAATAAAAACTCAGAACTGATTGGAACAGCCAATTCAGTCAAGTAAATAGAGTTTGTTGAAGATGTAGGTTTGTTTTTAAAGTACTCAGAAGATTCCCATTAGCTTAAACAGCTTCCCATTGGCTTGTCCTAGGCTGCAAAATCTCATCCTTTCTGAGTCAGTCATGTTCCAGCATTGTGTCTTGATGTACTGTGGACCACTCGTCTTCAAGGTAGACCATGTGGGGTTTTCAGCTTTATACACCATAAACCTTGCAAGTTATTCCCACCTTTTCAGTGATATGGGCTGGAGAGCCGTTTTGAGACTGCTCTGCTCTGGGACACGTGCAGACAGTTGCAGGTCTCCTCAATTTTCCCAAGCACAGGGATAGCTGGGGATCAGAAACAGCTACAGAGGTAAAGTTGTTTGTCATCCTTTGGGCTTCCTGCTGCTCACACTGCCTTGCTCACTCCAACGATGAAAGCACATGGGGCTCAAGAAATCTGCTCCATGGAGCAGTTCAAGGGCTTGCAGAATTCCAGCAGGCTCACAGAGTTGGTAGAATTGCTGTTAATGTGACCCTACTTTTGGAAATTGGGTGCTGAGAAGTTATTGCACTCCTTCCCACTACATTTTAGGTCAGATTAGATCCACCTCGCTGCCTGTCCCCTATCCAGTCACAGCGACAAACTCAGAAGTGACTGGAGGGGGGAAGGCAGATGACAGAGCTGCTAAATGTCGCATGCCAGTTAGCACATATCTGCTAATGATGCTGACATGTTTGGATGGGACAACCTGGTTTTCATTTGTCACAGAAGTGGGACATTAGCTGTGTGAACACTGTGAGGGACAGATATGTCCCAGCAGGGTGGCCACCTCAGGCACCACCAACTTTGCTGCCAGCCCTGGTGATGCCTCTTTGCCCTGGAGAAGGCCAGAGACATTGCAAAGCAAAACTGGGAAGATGGGCTCTTCCAACAACCCCATGCCATTCACCGCCTGGACCCTCCCTATCTACAGGGAGGCCAAGAGGAATTGCGTGTCCTGCAGTAATATCGTTTTCATTTAAGGTCTGGGTTTCCTCCCTGCTTCGTGGTGATTTTGTTAGCCTGTCTATTGCTGAAGCTGAAAAATTGTTTTCTAAGTGTCCTGGGATATCTGCTTCTGATCTCCATTGCACAGTGAATTGTGTAGGCAATCCTCACTGGGGCAGATTAACAGCAGTGGCACAGCTTTGACTTTTGTCCTATGAAATTCCCAAATTAATAGCCTGCATCATAATGAGCTAGCTCCTAATGAACATTGTTTTGGGGGGGGGGTTGGCTTTTTTGTGTAGTTATGTTGATTATTTATTGTGAGGAGAGTAATTCCATCTCTTTTTGTACTTCTTTTGTGGCCAAAACACTTTTTTTTAACTGTACTGCTAGTACTTTAATGTGAATTGTGTAAAAAAAGGTCAGAAGGAAAGTGGTGAAGGGAGTAAGTGGTATGCTTGGTTCCTCCTTTGATTTTGGTCAAAATAATAATAATAATAATAATAATAATA
>VXAL01004946.1:63448-73642 GCA_013399475.1 Chauna torquata
TAAAACAAAAGCAAGATCTTTTCACTCATTGGTTTTAGTGGTTGCTTTAAAGAAGCTGCAGGAATACTGCCTACAATGAACAAATATGGGATAATCCTTCCCAAGACAAGTATTTCCTTTTGAAGCCCATTTGCCAAAATGTTGTTTATGCAATGCTTAAGGAGTCCAGTTCCTTTCCATTACCTTTTTCTTTATTTTTAATATGTAGAACTTCCATTCTGAACTTTTCAGTATTGCCTTGTGATAATCATGTTTCAACACTAATCGTACCTTATGTTGAAAAGGTGACATTTTTAATAGCTTAGTATTGCCATTTCTTAGTTGCATTGAACGTCTGCTTCTTATTTGTACTATGATCAGACAGGGTAAGTAGAAGTTTCTTGTCCCATGTATACTATTTACTATTTTGCATAATTTTTTAGGTGGTCCATCTTCTACAAGACACACATTATCTGCATATATTATCCCACTGCACATTATTTTATTAGCTATTCTGAATGTTTTCATTTTCCTCCTTATTTTTCCTTATTTAAAGCCAAAATTCTCAACACTGAATCCAGTATGAAGGTGAAGCTGTATCTTTAATTTATATGAACACACAATAATATTTTCCATACTATTGCTCCTTATGGATCCTAAAATGTTTTGACTACTGTTGTTTCTTGAGCATAAATAAATACTGAATGTTTTTGGAATATTCTAAGTGACCTAAATTGTACTTTTGTAATAGTGATGCTTATGTCTGCTTAGACACAGACTATTCTCCTAGTCCAGGTATAATAAAAAAGTGGTTACAGTATTAACAAACAACATAAGAGTGATTATAGATTTATAAATGGAGATGGAGGAAATTTCTGTTTCACATTTAACATGAACAAACCAAAAATAATTGGGTAAGTACCTTGACATTTGGGAAGAGCAACTGAAATGTTTCCAAAGTTTCTGAATTTACTGAGTCTGTAAAACTGTTTGGGAAATGAGGCAAAAACAGGATTTTTTCTTCATTTTTGATAAGGTTTCTTTTGCAGTTCTGTTTGAAGTCTTCCTTAGTTCCGTGGTACTTGCTCTTCTAATCATAGGTTGAGCAAGAAGCAAGAACAATTTTAAAGGATATTAAGCAAACTTGACTGAAACTTTAAATGTTCCATATTCACTATGATTTTCAGGCAAAGATAGAAAGTCAGTATATGTCACCCATCCAATCCATCTTTTCACAGTTGGAAAAAATCTTTATTTAGAATTTATTTAGAAATACTTTTTTTTTTTTTTTTTTTTAACTGAAGTGTATAAATGTTACAAGGTTGATCTGTTACAGTCCAGACTTATTGAAGTGTTCATGAATAGCGAAACTGCTGAAGCTGTAGTTTGAGGGAGGGTACTCCAAATTCTGCATTTCTTTAGGCGTGTTCTGCAACTTTTTAACTGTCTGGAGGAAATTGTATTCTTTGTACTCTTTCTTGAAATGAAACAAGAAGCGTTTCATAAAGAACATAGACACTTTGGGGACACTGGAGTAATAATAAACTTCTAAGATTTCTAAAAGCCGTATTAGCTATTAGTAACTCATATGAGTATGGGAAATCACTCATATTCATCTTGGTGCTTTGACCATTTTGAACCATTTCTGAAGTGCTAGAGTCTTGATTTACACTACTCTACAGAGCAAAACTGTGCCTACGTAATGGTTGAGGTCTCTGATCTCTATTGGAATTTAATGCTTGCTTTGTTTCATTGCTTCAGAAGTAGTGGGAAAGGAGGGAAATATCCACATATGTGTTCTAAAAGCTGCAAGAATAGCAAATCAGTCTGCCTACATTTCATTCCAGCTCTGTACGTTTCTGTTACTCTGCTATAGTTAAAACTGTAAAGTAGTTGAGTTCTCACAGACCTCTCACACATTATTTAGACAATGAATATGACTGAGAGAAATTCTTTTCTGTGTACGTTATGTACTAAATTTTATTTGCCCTCTTCAGCATGAGCAAGGTAATATTTTGCACTTCATTTTGAGATGTATCATATTAAATGTTGTTCTTAGATCTTTTGGAGGACTGTAAACTATTCCATGACATTTCTGCAAGTAGCATCTCAGATACTATGTAAATTTTCCTTGGGAAAGAAGGAAGGAAAATGAGGTCATTCATCACATGAGATAGAAGATTTAATTGTCAGGGATTGCTGGAAATGAGCTAGTATTACCTTCATACTAACTGTAAATGATAGAGCCACAGGGAATCTGATTAGAAGGACCATGCATAAGGTGATGGACATTATGGAGAGTGAAAGAACAGAGAAGGTATTTTGAATGACACCCAAATGGTTGCCATGTTTTTACATGTAGGGACTGACCATGCAGACTGCCTGAGAGAAAGTTTAGACAGCCTTTATTCAGAGCAAGGTTTCACTAAATGAGAATTAAACTTCCTTGAAAAGTAAGAACATAAAAGGGGGAGACAGGAAGGTGATAATATGTGCATCCATACATAATACACCATTATTGGCAGTTAGCTCGTTCTATTGTTATAGCATGTGAATGTCACTAAGAAGACAAAAAGAATGTTTTGTTATCAATGTTGAAGTTAAAGTTAATGCTAAAATGAAAAAGTTGGATTGTCATAATCATTTAGCCACAGGGTTTATCCAATTTCTGCTTCTAAATGGTGATTGTTGACTTCCAATTTGTGGAACAATCACCAAGGTCAGTGTTGCATTCACCCATGTACTGCTCAATGTAGTCAACATCTTGACATTGTGTAATAAGGATAATACAATCTCTACACATATAAATATCTAAGGGCATCTTGACATTGATCCACCATACAAATAAATCTGCAAACAAAACTCCGTAGTGGTTGTAAACTGTGCCTGTCATGTTGCCAGCTGGAGCATTGTTTTTGCTAACCTGGGTGGTGTATATTTTGAATTGCACCTGAGTCAGTGAGACCCAATGACTGGAAGGGTCTGAGACAATTCCAGGGGAGTCTCATTGTCCTTCCTCTCAGCAGCAAGGTTGTTTGCCCAGCTCCTTGGCAGCCACATGATGGGAGATGGCTGCTCAAAGTCCAGGATTAGGGGGAGCTGTTCAAGCAGACTGCTTCAGGGACCTCAGAGCTTTCCTGTGCATGCTGTTAGGGAGACCTCTAGGAAGACAGCCTTGGGGTAACAGCTGCCTTACAAAGAATCTCTTTGTGGGTTTGTTTTCTGGCAGTTGTTCCTAATAAGAACAAACCCACATCTCAAAATCATTCACACAATTGATTTTACTTTCTCTACACCCTGCTCTCCTGGTGAGAGGATGCATTCCTAAAGGACTTCCAAATAACAGAAATGGAGAAAACACATTGTCATAGGCATGATTTCTGTCTCCCATAACACCCTTATAAACAAGCTCAGGGAGTGTGGCCTAGATGAGTGGATGGTGAGGTGGGATCAGCAATTCAGAGGTCAGAGAGTTGTGCTTAGTGGTGCGGAATCGAGTTGGAGGCCTGCAGCTAGCGGTGTCCCCCAGGGGTCAGTACTGGGTCCAGTGCTGTTTAACCTGTTCATCAACGACCTGGACGATGGAACAGAGTGCACCCTCAGCAAGTTTGCTGACAACACAAAGCTCAGAGCTTTATCTTATCTGGGCTGATACCCCAGAGGGCTGTGCTGCCATTCAGAGGTACCTCGACAGGCTGGAGAGTTGGGCCGAGAGGAACCTCATGAAGTTCAACAATGGCAAGTGCAAGGTCCTGGAGCTAGGGAGGAATAACCCCAAGCACCAGTACAGGCTGGGGGGTAACCTGCTGGAGTTCAGCTCTGCAGAGNCTACTAGAATGATTAGAGGATTGGAGCACCTGTCGTATGAGGACAGGCTGAAAGAGCTGGGCCTTTTTAGCCTGGAAAAGAGAAGACTGAGGGGAGACCTCATTAATGTATACAAACATCTGAGGGGAGGGTGTCGAGAGGATGGAGAGTGTCTCTTTTCAGTTGTGCCCAGCAACAGGATGAGAGGCAATGGGCACAAACTGAAACACAGGAGGTTCCAGCTCAACATGAGGGGGCACTTCTTTACTGTGAGGGTGTCAGAGCACTGGAACAGGCTGCCCAGAGAGGTTGTGGAGTCTCCTTCTCTGGAGATATTCAAAGCCCGCCTGGATGCCATCCTGCGCAACGTGCTCTAGGTGATCCTGCTCGGCAGGGGGGTTGGACTAGGCGATCTTCAGAGGTCCGTTCCAACCCTGCTCATTCTGTGATTCTGTGATGCTTAAAAATTGCTTTCTGAACCTGTTGGAGAATGACAACTAATAGGGTAACCTTCCTTCATAACTCTTTTATGGTAATGCACAGCTGGATGAAAATCCACCTCATACAATACTTACTTTTGTCTTTTCTTATTTATTATCATTATCGTTACTTTTTTTTTGGTTAGCAGATATTTCTTTAGTGCTCTGGCACCCTTTACAATTTGCATATTTTTTAATTTAGCTGGCAGAAGAGTTGACGCACTGTACAGCATGTACTTTGTATTTCACACATATGTATGTTGCATAGGCTATAGGAAAAGCTCCTCTGGTATCCCTACTATGTATTGAATGTACAGAGTTAACACACTTTTTAAAATTCTTTCTTTTTTTTTTTTTTTTTTTTTTTTTTTTTCTTTTGTGCCATGCAAAAAAGTCCGATTATTTAGAGCACAGCTCATATCCAAGGAGGAATCGTTTTGAGTCTACAGTATAAACTCATAGCATTCAGACTGTGGCTATGATGAACAAATCAGTAATTAATTGGGCATTCATTCCAGTGACCTGTCAGCATTCAAATGCTTTAATTAGATGGAGAAACGGAGGCAAGTAATGAGGGCCAAATCTGTATCCTTTTGAATTCAGTGGCAAAACATCCACTTGCTGCAATAAGATTTAGTCCTAAATGCATGACAGCACACTATAGAAGATGTCGTCTCCACCAACTGTGGTTCAAGTGTATAATGCTGATAATGTCACTGGCATTGTATCTTTCGTTAAGGAAACAATGATGCTTTTAGGAAGCTTTTTGTCTGCTCATGCATACAAAACAGGCAATTTTCATAAAGTATTAATTGCAAATTATCTAGTATAAATGAGGGTCCCAAAAAGAAAAATCTACTTTATACTGTATCTGCTGTTTATTTCATTATTAGTATTCCTCATTGTTTTGCTTATGTGGTACAGCTGAAAGGAAATACCACATCCTCTCTGAAGCAATCACACTTTAAATATGCAGGTGTATACGGACCTTGAGGTTTTATTACATTCTCAAGTTTTTTCTTAAACATTCAAACATATAAGTATCTAAATGTACACTAGAAGCAGGTCTACCTATGTTTTTCTATGCATTTTTGCCAGTTTTAAACACAAAGATTAACTATATTCGAAATTGTCACACTAGATTAAACCGCTACTGATATATTTTAAGCATTTCCTTTGTCTTCTGAAGGTGCTGTTTGCAGCTCAGCATGTGTTTGTTGCTGCTTAACTAGTATTAACCTTAACTAGTATTAACTTTACACTTTAAGCACTGGTTTGAACTCTTTGTTGTGAAAAATATAGACCAATTTTGAAAAATTACGTTTTTATTTGGACATTCTTTCAAACTAAATTAATCTGGTATTCTTCCAAACATGTTTTTAGTTTCACTCTGCCTTTTTTAAACAACCATTCTAATTTAAATGATATGTAATTGCCTTCATGGCCAAATGCAATACCACACAGAGGTGCCCATGCTAGCTTTGACTGAGGAGCATATCTCTGCCCCAGGGAATCAGAATTATCTAAGTCTTTCCCCTCACTTTTTTCTCTTCCTGGATGTTAGAAATTGCCATTGCTGTCTTCTCCATTTGGGAGCAGAGCAGTTTCTGGGAGGCTTTCACCTTGAATTGGGGTTGAGATCCCACCCCTGCTGAGAGCAGTGGTCTCACCTCCAGAACTACTAAATAACACAGAGTTCTTCTGACTATGGCAACTTAAAAAGCCCTTCTTCATGTTTAAGAAGAAGAGATCAGTATCTAACAGGCATAAATTTGGGGCCTATAAAGGATGATAGCCAATATGATCAACTGGGCCAAGCTATACAGTCATGGTGACTAGAGAAGTATGCCACAGCAGTATGACACTGGCGTCATCCCAGACGACAGATTTGAGCCCCATAACATGCATCTGAAATTCACAGAATTATGGAATGGTTTGGCTTGGAATTGTTCCCTTTGGCTGTGGTACTGAATAAGTCTCTATACTTGTTCACCAAGTACTTATTTAGCACCAGTTCTATTGCCTGAGCAAGCTCACCAGAGTCCAGTGTTTTGTGGCTGCCTATTTTGTTCAGCTGGTCTATCACTCCTATCTGCTGAGAAATTAACTAAAGAACAAGAACCAAGAGTTCCTGACCCCAGGTAACTACCTACACTTCCCCCTTGAGGTTTCATTTTGATTTGTTTTCTACTGAATGCTTCCAAATGCTTCTTTGAGACAACAGGACTCAAGAAGTATACAGTTTTCCAGCATGCCTGTGACTGTCATACACTGGGCTATCACACCATCTCTCAGCCCTGTGGTAGCTGGGAGACTTTCTGTTGTAATCTAGCCCTCTTTGGCATATTTAGACACAAGAGATTTGTTACTACAGAGACAATCATGAGGCTTTTACTCAATGTACTGGTAGGTGAGGGTTATATATTATCACAGGGAACCTTTTGGTAGGGTCCGCCACAGCGTCTACAGTAGTCCCTGTAGCGGAGGTTTTCCTTGCTGCAATTCCCTGAGATACCACTGGTAGTCTGAAAGTCTCCTTTGAAATCAACTGTATTGCTCGACACTTACTGCACTATTCATATTGCCAAGGAAACCCTGTACAAACTGCAGTATCCACCAGGCATTCTTCTTCAGTCACTAGAGAGATATCAGGTTATTCCTTGTTAAAAAAAAAAAAAAAACATAGAGAGATCATTCTACTCCTTTGCTCTTGATTTCCCAGGCTTCACATTGAAAACAAGAATCAACAGAACAATGCCAATGTGTCAGGGCTGAGTTTTTTGGTGCTGCATCATCCTCTTCCATCTCAACTGTTTTAACAGTAGCTCTTTCCTTTAATGAAAGGGTGGAAGCCAGAGACCCATCATCCAGCTTTTGAGAAAGCTGGAAAAGTTTTAATCTCAAGTTCAGGTTCCCTGTCATAGTCACAGCATGAACAACTCTTTCCATTCAGCAAGCATATATATTTGCACCACTCAATCTGCAAGATGAATGTCTCCGCATATCAGTCAGGTTTCCACTTTACATTGGGGCAGAATCGGTTTTTCTGTGGCAGGTCTTGCTATTTGACCTCTTCATACCACTGAGTGTACACAGAAAGATTTGGCTTCCATTCATGTCTAACTGATGGAAAGCAGTATGATACTTCGTTCCTATTTAAGGCACAAAAATAACATTCTTGCTAGGTGCTTTAGCCCTACGTGACTTATGAGGCCCTACCTCCTCTTTACAAAAGTTTTATGATGTATTAAGATGCAGTGGGCATTGAGCCATTAGAAAGGCAGAGTAATCTCTTCCCAAGCTTTGCTCTGGCATTGGAGTCATGTATTTGGGGCAAAATCTCAGATTTTGTTTACAAATGGCTACATATTTTGCACTTTTGGTTTGTAAATTAAGCTCATACACATAAACAGTTTAAGAAATAGAATATGGCTGGGTCTTCAGACAGTCTGAAATGAGAAATGGGCCTGACTCAAGCACCTCTCTCTCCAGACTGCTCTCACTTATGGTTGGTCTGTGGATATTATGTCCTCAGTTGGGTCATCCAATATAACAACTTTCATTAATTTCCCACTAAGTACACCTTGTAGGATGGCCACCAAAGTGAGCAATATATGGACAAATTCAGCAAACATTGCAATTAAAATCTCCAGATATCTGTTTTGACATTATCTCAAAGATTGTGTTTAGAAAGTGAAAATTGTACTGATCAGACTGACTGAAATGGCCTCTCCTTTTGGACTTTTGATATATGCACATGCATCACGCTTGCCAGTATCAGCACTGTATATGTAAGAATGTCAGTGCAGGAGATACACAAACATATTCTTAACTTGCCAGAATTATGTGTTTATATCACAAATTTACAGTGCCTAGTCTGTCCTACTTCATTCTTTATTCCAGGTGTTACAACCAAGCGGTCTGCGGGGCCTACTTAATGAGCACAAGTGGCACTGGATTAGCAAAGTCTGCTATTCTTCCTTCAGAAGTATAAATGGCATACTAAGTTATAAAGTAACCACAGTAATATTTATAGAATTTATTTTCCTTTTTAGTGCCTCTTATCTAAGCATCCAAGTATCACGATGGCTTCCAGATATGACCAAAAAGAGGAGTTTTCTTTGTGGGAACTGTACTACTTAATCAAAACACATGCTTTTTTTTTTTTTTTTTTTTTAACATCACAATCAGAACTGTGTTTCTTCTTACCTCTAGCAGTGTTTGCCTGAAATTCCTCACCATCCTGGCAGGTGTTGATCCAGCTGGGAAAGCACGAAGGGTCTTTTTTGCTGACTCAGTAACAAAGCTGGCTCGTTATTCCACTCAGATATAAGAGAAATAAGAGAAATCATGATAGAGAGAGTGATAGGTTTTGGTAGGCAAGTCCTGAGGGAACAAGGCATAAGGAAAACCAAATCCAAGGAAAAGTTTCAGGTTGTGGTTTCGTAGCAAATTCTTTCAGGATGACCTTTGTGTTAATAAGCGAGGTTTATTAATAAAGAAATCTACTTGCCTGCACCCAAACATGCATGAATATTAGTCAATATTCTTTTTAATAGCTACTTTCTCTTGCATGAACATCTATCAGCCACCCGTAATTCTCAGACAACGTCTGCAACCAGCTTTTGTGAACATGTTAATTAGGAAGTCTGTACCAGCTGAGTTTCTAAGACGAACAGCAAATAGCACTGCTTGTGCACCCCACCCCCACAGTAGACACCCAAACAACACGGTTTATTCAACAGAAATCATACAGAGAGAGACCAGGTATATTTTGAAGCTCAGAGCTGTAACACAAAACTATAAATCCTGCCTACTTCAAGAGCTTAAGTGCCACGCTGGCATTCAGTGACAAACAGTGGTCTGAGATCTTGCATTTTATGGTTGCTTTGGATAGCAAGAATGGTTTGTTTCCCAACATTGTGAAGAACCTATTGGGCCGCAGCACATGCAAGTATGCTGGAGCGTAAGCAGAGAGATAGTATGTTCTGCACCCTCCAACAGGCCGAGAAGTAACCTGCTACAGAACATAGGAACGTGAACTAACTTTCCTTACCCCAAGATAATCATTTGATTTTATAGATAAAATTTGGGATCGTAACTTACCTGCCTCAACAGAATTACTTTGCTAAATGATTTCTTGGCTATTAATGACACAATTAAAATCTTCCAGAGATGGAGTTGTTCCATGTTCGATGGGATTGATATCAAGGAAATAAAAGCATGTGAAAATATGAATATCCAATGATTGGCTTGTAGAAATATTGGTAGTATGAGAGTTTGTAAGGAGAATTAGTGGTGGCATAGCTGGACTGAATACATTGCAGTCACTGTATATGTGCTGTAGGAAGGAGGGGTGTATTTTACAGCCTGAATAAAGAAATGTCTAAACTTTGCTTTACATAAGACAGTTGCTTATACTAAGGTAAGATGTGAACTTACAGTATATTGATTATTTCATGGATGTTTCTGCCTACACTTTGTGGAGAGCAGGGTAGGAAACTTCTGATAGTGTCACATTGATGGGAGATGTCTATTGTACGAAGAGACTTCATACTTGGCTCAGTGTTTGTGACTTTGATAGAATTAAAAAAAAAAAGAAAGGAAGAAAAGCTGCCTTTCAGAATACAAGTAATATAATAATAAAGGAAAGGAGGAACGGAGAAGCCTCGTTTGATATTGCAAGCTACAAGACCTGACTGCAAAGCTCTGCAGTTTGTCAGGAAAAGGTCACGTTCCCAAAACCAAAAGCCCAAACCTAACCTAAAAGTACTGAGCAGGGCTGGAGAAATAAGTACAGTCCATTCACAGACTCTTTGCTACTGTGTTATAATCTTTTCTTCAATAATGGAAGTTTTTCAGGAAGCAGTACCCTGAGCAGAGCTTTCAGGTTTCAAAATAAAAGAGGCAAGGAATTTTGGTGCTGTGG
>VXAL01004947.1:2891-23457 GCA_013399475.1 Chauna torquata
GGCTGATATCTCTTTGGGCTTACAGGCAATCAAATTCCCTACCAAAATGTCCCTTCTTTGGTTATAATGACGCCTCTTTCTCGAGCATTGAAGTGTGAGGTTGGTCTGTTAGCCATCTTTTTGCTGAAGATGTTCGAATTTGATTGCTCAGCATCAAAGTTATCAAAGTTCAAAAATGGTAGAAAAATGTTCTTCTATTTGGTGCAAGATTATTTTTCTGCTTCTATATGTGAGCTTTAATTCAATGAGAAGGTAAAAATCAGCATAAGAAGAAAACAAGATTGAGGTTAACAGCTGACAGATATACCCAAGAGTCTTACTATCAAACAGCACTATTAAGCTTTATGCTCAGGCAGATTCCCCAGCTGCACATGGGTGGATTTTACAGGATGTTTTCATGAAAATGGGCATTTTTTGCCTGAACATAGCTTTTCCTATATACAGCTACAAGAAAAAGAATCAGTCCTGAGTGTTGTGATAGGATCAAGTATTTGTGTCCTTATCTGGGCATAAGTTGTGCACCAGTATAATAACAGGTTCCTAAGGGGGTGGGCATCCCTTACTAGGGCTTGGTGCAGCTTTTTTGGCCCAACTGGGTAGCCCATATTCGGGGACCTTTGCCACATTCTATCAGGATGAAAATTTGGTTGTAGGAGTCAGACAACTGTTTGATGCCAAGTCCTGTTTCAGTGAACATAGAAGTTATTTTCTTGTGTAGAAGTCCAAACTAGTCTTTCTAGCAGACATTTTCTTTGCTGCTTTTATTTTTGCTGGCGTATTGACTCTTATACCCACACAGAGCTATTTATTTCTGTGTTGTTGTTTTTTTTTTTTTTTTTTTTTCGTCAGCATCTAGGAAATCCCTCCACCCACAAGGCTTTATTTCCATTTACTTTGTTGTTGTTGTTGTTGTTGTCTTCAGTTTTTGCTTCCAGTACTTGCAGGTGCATAAAACACATGAATAAACATTTAATTGCTCCTTCCACTCAGTGTAGCTTCAAAGAGAAATGTTTAAGCATCATCAGCTTTGGTGAGACTTGAGGCTGTCTGTAGATCAAAGACCTGCAAGCTTGCAGTCATTCCAAAAAAGCGTTTTTCATTTTTTGATTTAATTTTTCAGTTTTGTAGACAATTTGGCATACATATTTTAAAGTTTTTTTTTCTGTAACTTTAAAAGCAGATTAAATATTAGGTAGAGGCAACTGGTTTGTAAAAGCTCAAATGCAGAGATTTTCAACCTTTCTTCACTGTGGATCCCTAAAAACTATGGGACTGGCAGACCCTTCAGATATGTCATGTGTGTGCTTTACTGGATAGTTCAGATGCATGTTTTTTATAGTCATTTGGGAAGGGAAGTAGTTCACAGACCACTTCTCCGTGGTGCCTTTCACCACCTTCTTCTGCAGGCCAGGGTTGAAGACCATGGCTAGAGTAGAAAAAGGGTCAGTTCAGTATGTTTCTGGGTAAGTTATGTTATTGTCAGTTTTTCATATTAGGTTTGGTCTTTACTGGATTGTACAAAGCTATTACAAATAAATTGTTGTTTTACAGAGAGAACAATACATTTCTGAATGATAATCTATATAGACTTCGCATACACTTGAGAGCTTTGCTTTTTGAGTAATTGAAATAGAAGTTATTGATTCTATAAAACTAGTGCAAAATTAAGAACAAGAGCTTGTTTTCTTATCATTTTTGTAATGCAAATCTTTAATAGCTCAGAAGACTCCAGCTGCGTAAAAATAATGCTCTTCTAGTCAGGGTCAGCTTTTAGCTTCTCAAAATGTAAAACAGTAATTACTTTAAATTTCTGGTTCTACGAATTTCACAGTCCTCTACAGTAATAAAGAGCTGGAAATGTTCTGGAAGCTAATGATGGGCCAAGTTAAGTTTAATAACTGTCAAAAAATTTGATGATGTCAACTTCTGCTGCAGTTTCTTAATCGTTATCAGCTCGGAAAGGTTTGAGTGAGGCAGTATTTGAAGAGGTGATCCTTAAGAGTTCCCTTGAGCAAATCTAGCAGGAAATAGTGGTGGATACTAAGACTAGAAGTCAGGGGGGCTTACAGCAAAGCCCTAATGTCTAATATATGTATTAGCTGCCTCTAACCAGAAAGCAACATCCAGCACTGAAATGTGGATGGTGTATGAATTCCAAGTTTGTGTCTTAGAAAGAGCTGGATGGTAGTAGGCACTGCCTAATAATTGAAGTTTCTACAATGTCCTGATCATTTCAGATCATTAGCTGTCTTACTGTGTCTTTTAAAAGAGCTACAGTTTTTATCAGCCCTAATTTTGTTACATGTTGGAGTTATGGTAGGTAAATCCCGACAGAATTTCCCATGTGCTTAAATGCATCATTCCTTATTTATTGTCATATGCTCTTCAGATGCATAGTTAGCCTTGTATTTTTTAACCCATGGTAAGACGTATTATCATAAATAAAACTTTGCTCTCACACAGTACGTTTTATGCATAGACCTCAAATTGGCTGCATTTTAATCATGGATGTGACAACTCCTTTGTGTGGTACTTATATTTTAAAGCAGTTTGAAATAGTTCTGCTTCCTTCAGCGACACTCTTTAGACCCTCACTGAAGAATTCCCTGGAGACGGTGAAAGCTTCAAAAAAGCCACACAATTTTATGAGCATTCACTGTGGCTTAGTTTGTATAATAGTAGCAGTTGCAGCTATGATCTGGAAAGGGTCAAATCAGGTGTGCAATCTGACTGGTAAAATTTGGAAGATGTTTATGGCTTATGAATAACTTTTACTGACTTTAAAAGACACATTATTTCTGTACCACTGACAGTGGCAGACTGTAGAACCATACTGTGCTTGGAGATTCTTTCCAGTGAAAGCTGAATTCTCTTCCAGTCTCACTAATGATTATTTATCTGACTTACTAAATATCCTCCATGCCAATCTCCTCCAAAGAGCTTTGTGATCCGAAGATATTACCCATGAGGTTTTATATATATATATTTTTTTTCTCCATGTTCTTTCTGAAAGTGTTTTAGCAGCAAAATTCTGGCATGTTAGTAGCATGGTGCTGAGACACACTTATGTCCTCATCGCTGAGCTGATCAGCAGCTTTGGGATCAGAAGGGAATTTTCCTGCAGGGCAGATATGAAGGAGTAATTGGTGGTGGTTGAGCTTTTCCTTATTCAAGATGTTTCTGATAATTTTACGTGACAAATCTTGCTTTTGAAGAAGCAAGACAGTGGCACCATCTTCTGTCCCTTTCTTGTTTTTTTTTCTTGTGATATATTGTGGTCGTGGGTCTGTCTTTGTTAGCCCTTATGTTATGAAGACGTGTTGCACAGGTTTTGGGGTCTGGGCTGGAGCAATGTGCAATCAGTGCTACATGATCAGTTAAACTACTCTCTAGTTGTTTTTGACTACACCAGGCAGGACTCAGTGACTCAGTGGACCCTTCCAACCCTGATGTTCTCATGCTACAGCTATATGTCATACAGAGAGCTCCTGAAATTTGTGAGGCCATGAGCATTGTCTGGTACCAGGAGTATCATTCTCATTTTAAGGAGTACTTGAAAGGAGGATGTCCCATTTTGCCCTTGTCTGGTTGTTCTTCTTGCAGGTGATCAGGCATGTCTGCTGGCATAATACAGTCCTGAAGGATCTCCTCTGTGTCTTACTTTGGCTCTTAATTTAGGTACTGAGAGCTGGGAGGTCATTTCCCCTAAAACTTCTATAGTCTGTGGAGGGAGATGCACAACAGGAACTATTGCAGGGGCTCCCAGTTGCTTTCTATGGAGGGTTACTTCTCTTCTGGCCATCCATGCAGCTCGGTGAGACCAGCCTCCTCTAAATATCTCACAGCCTCTGAAGTTACTGAGTACAAATACTTCACTCCTTTGTTATCTTCCTAGTGTTTAATGATTGGCTTTGCAGTGCTGCATTGTAGTGCTGCTAACTCAGATGCAGAACCAGAGAGTGACTGTGGTTCGGTAGGTAAATTCTATGAAAGGGAAACAAAAGTTTATTGTAGCTCTGTGACCTTAAAATTTATTTTTAGAATATGAAATAAAAATAGCTCTTTCCAATAGAAACAGTGGGTGCTAACATAGAAGTAGCATGAGTGAGACATGCCACAAGAAAGGTATTATTATGTGGACGTGCTGGTAGGTGCTTTTTTTTGTTTCTCAAGCTGCACTAGTTTGCAGAATTACCAGAATTCAGTTAGCAGCCTTTTTAACACGTTTTTTAAATTCTTTTTTTTTTTTTTGTTAGTGCATTATCCACTTGTAACTGTTCAATATTTAATTTATAAGTCAAATGTGTTTTGTTTTGTTTTTATTTTTAATGTGGCTTCTTTTGTAAGTTGGCCCAGAGAGGTGGTTAGAACCAGGTGTCAAAATTCACCCAGTGGAAACCCAAAGTTGCTGCTCTCTAGCAGCTGTTATACACATGATCTGAATTTCTGGCTGTCCATATCCTATGAGGTAAGGTGTCTCTGTCAAGATCCATCACCCTAGGCAGTGATTACATTTGCTGGCTGTTTCAGCAGAGCTGTCGGTGGTGGTGCAGGGATGGGATAGAGGCTGTCCATAGGGGTGTACCAGTACAGAGGGCTGAACTTTGCTGAGAAGGCAGCCCAGGGTGTCTAACACTGCGACAGGCTGAGTGCTTCCAAGTTATATCTACAGAGCACTTGAGTCTCCAGTCTTGTCAAGCTGTCGTCTTTCATTAGCAATAAATCTGCTTGCTAAATAAATGATAAAGGTAATAAAACATTTCTATTAGTCATGACAAATACTTGTCTCAGGAAAAGCTGAGAAAAAAATGACTTGATTTAAATATTTATTAAATCAAGTAATTTTTGAGGCATCTTTAAGACCTGAAGGCATTTTATGATATAAAACAATTGCATAATTCATGTTATATATTACACAAGTGGTGCAGTGTTGCTCAGAAGAAATAAAACCATTCTTACTTCAATGTTGTTAATTTTAAGCTAGCCTGGCATTGCATGTTAACAGTGTTTTTTTCTAATTTCTCATTCAGCTCTCTTGTCAATGCCATCTGCTTGCCTGTTTTAACCACTTTTACAGTCAGGTGATTTTTTCATCTTCACCCTTCTCCTGAATATGCCCAGCAGTCCCATTTGAGTTTATGGGGTTAGTGTGCTAAGCAATACTCAGAAGTATATGCAAATGTGATTCCTATTTTGAAGAACCTTTCCCCATTTCTAGTTCAATAGCTTCTAAGTCTTCCAGCATTGTGGCTTACAGCACTGAATTATTTTACTGTAGTCTAATCTACTTGTTATGCCAGCTGGTTTTGTTGATCTGTAATGTATTCATTTATGCAATAGGTTCTACTCTAGCAAAGCACTTAAAATTAAGTTTGCAGGTAGGCTTGGTGAAAAGAATGTGATTAGCTCAAAGCTAAGCACCTGCCTAAATGCTTTGTTGGATTGGAGGCTTAGAAAAGAAAGGAAAAGATTGGTTTAATTTTGTTGAATGTGTTTTAGAGTGGCTTTATCCTCATATCAACCTCTGGTTATGAGTACTCAATGTAGAATCTTTGCTATAGATTGCTAGGCTTTCCTTTTGACTTCACAGTTTTCTAGATCTCTCCTGGCTTTTCTGAACTATAACCTTAACTAGCAGCTCTGGTTCACATGAGAAAATGCATCTTTGTCTCTTAAGAAGTAATTTCAGGGCAACCATGTCTTAAAATACTGGATATAGATGGCAATGAAAAGCCGGTGTCACCATTTCATTTGATTTCTGCATGTGTGAGGAGAGCAGAATAGCTATACAAGCCCAGACTGCAGCAGCCCACATAATAACTGTGGCTCTGAGATCCAATCTGTGAATAAGGAGGAAAAAGATTAAATGAATGTCCCAAGAGTCACATTCCGTTCTCATATTAATTTGGGCAGAGCCAGTATTGGAAACACTGGGAGGAAAAAAAAAAAGAGTTGTACCTCACTGAAAATGAAATCTGAAGAAAAGATGTATATATACTTTTCCAGTTCATTATCTTACCTGCTGGTATTTGTCTTTTTCCATTCCTCGAAGCAGTGTGCCCTAGCCCCCACAGATGCCAGGGAATTTGCAGGACTTAGTTTAACTTGTGGTGACTGTAAAACTGCCCTACATCCACTGTGATTGTGGCTGCTGCTTTCCCAGTTCAGAACTTTGCTGGGTTGGGTTTTTCCTTTTACCATTGTTGTGGGTCTAGGGCATTAGGTATTGCTGAGAACACTGAAAGCAATGCAAAAATCCAGGTGTTTTCAAGGAAAGGGATATTCATTGAGTTGTCTTTTCATACCCTTCCTCTTCTGCAGTGTTTAGCTTGGATGTGTTGTCACTTCTGGAGTTGTAACAAGCTCCTCATGGAACTCACACTGTGCAGCTTCCTGTGTGTTATTTTTTAGAGGCAAGTCTATACTATGGTTTTCTTTCCCCCTTGTTTGGCCCTACTTGAGCTTTTGGCATCTTTATCAAGGATGGCACTTGAGCAAATTGATTGCAGTGCCTAGACTTGAAGATAGAAATGGGCTTAGGCACTCTTGAAAAAGTATGAACTGAGGCAAACGTTTAACACTTTCTATGATGCAAACCAAATAACTGCTTTCCCAGGAGGATTATTCATAATTGTTTTTTACTATAAATATTACGATAGTGAGAAGGAGGAAAAAAGGTGGTTACTTGCTGTCTACAGATATTGTTGCTAGCTGAGTGCAGCCTATACATAGGGCAATACAGAGTCCCAGGCTCCTGCCTTCCCTCTTCTTTCTACTGGGCTTGGGACAAACAGTGGTGGGCAGTGAGTAGAAGACCTGGGCTCTGTTCACAGCTCTGCCTTGCCTTGCTATGAGCCTTTGTTCACTTCGCCTCTCTTTGTCTCTCTTTTCTTCTGTGTCTGTTTAAATTACACAGGCTAAAAGGGTGGGGGCAGGCGCCTGCTCTGTGGTTGACCCTGCCTACCAAACTGGCGGGACTTGCTGTCAGCTGGCACGTCAAGGTGTTCTTGTAATACAAATAAATATTAAGAAATCTTTATTTTGCCCCTCAGTCATCTGTGACTTGGGACTGTCAGTGTGTTTGACACTGACTGACCACTCCACCATCAGTATCAATAAAGTCTGAGAGATCTGAGGGACTTTCAGGATCTCTGTGTTTGACATTGATGTCCTCAATTATGGCTCAGGTGCCAGGGTCCAAGGCCCATCCTGTGGACACTGTTGAAAATTCCCTAAAGTGCCTCAAGGCAAAAATTCAGACAGCAGCATGCAGTTCCAGGGCAGCATTGGAAACACTGGCTTGATGTCCATACAGCATTCATGCAACATGGGCAGTCTTCCTTCTGTCTTCCCCACATGTCAGCCCAGGGTCCTCATCAGTTTTGATAGTGTATGAGGTTGCAAGTGGATTGAGGCATCTGTCTTAACCTGGACATACTGTGAGCTATGTTCTCAGCTGCAAGGCTATATGCAGAATGTTTTCTGCCTAACATTAGTTTTCTGTTTGTCTTTTACAGCACTTTTACAGGCAGTAATAGCTGGTGATCTGCTGAAGGTAAGCACAGAGCACTGAGCGTCCATGTTTTCACAGCTATTTGCAGGTCTGATATACTGTAAATTATATCACACCTCTGCTCAAAACATAAACAGACTGCTGTAGGGATTGCTGGCAAATGCCATTTTACAGCCTTTCCAGGAAACCTTGAATATTAGGGGAACACATCAGTAAGGTGAGGTGTGAAATTTGAGTGAATAAGATCTGGTGTTAGGCAGTACCTTTCAGCCCAGGATCCATAGTGCACTGTACAGAGCAATGTGTTAGTTACTAACAGGGAAATTACTATACTAGCAGATGCAACACTGAATAGGGTAGTTCTGATGCAGCCTTACACAGGAAAGGGTATTTTACTACAGTGATATTGGTGGCCAAGCCACTAGAGTTGTTAGAGACTTCTTAAATTCCTCCTATGCAACCACAGAACCAGGCAGAATGAAACTCAGTTTGGTGTCTTATGATCTGGCGGATATCTCAAAACATGTAGCATCTTGGTATTGCCAGTTTTTGGTACCCTGCTTTGGGAGGAAAAGGCACCCATGTAAAAAAAGTTTTGTTCCCAAAGTCTGAAGTTGCATGTCTGACACTTATTCAGACTGTGTTTTTCAGTAGCCAGGTCAAGGTTTGCAAACATGCTCCAGAATCTGGATGAGGACTGTGATTAATGATTGCAATATTATCTGCAAAAAGCCAGCTTGGAGCCATTTGTAAAAATGACAGTACTGTTAAGCCAACTCTTTGCCTGCAGGTACACCTTCCATACCTCCCCCTCTGCTGTGATGGATGCAGCATCCAGGGAGCATTCCTCAAACAAGCGGTCATAAAAATATTGACCAGTTTCTGCTTCTTGAAAGCTTTTTGCCTGAGTTTGCTTTGACAGGGAAACTCCTTGCCCTTATTCAGATGCCTTACATCATAAATAATGCCCCACTGTCACAAGCTGCTCCCTCTATTCTGCAATAATCTGTACTGCAAACCCCCACAGAGTTTGCAGCAATTCTGAGAACTAACCAGTGGATGTTCCATGTCCATTCTTACCCTGGATAGTGCTTCCCCCTCAGAGGGCCCTGGGTAAAGTAGAAAGTGTAAGGGAGATCTGGGGCAGCTCAACTCCAGCTCTCTGTGGATTTTGGAGTCAGAGTTTTCTGGTTAAGTCAGAAAGTGTTTGGCTTGGGTATGCCTCCTTTACTGAGGAAAAAATGGAATTTTCAGCAGATAACCCAAAATTTTCTATCAAATACATATATTTTTAAATATACCAACAATTTCACTGGACGTGGTTTTGCAAGCATTACTAACAAGCAATAATTCACTGCCTGTAAAGCAGCAATGTCTCATTGTTCAGGAAATATGATCTGCTCTTGTTAACCCATATAATTGTCAATACTTCTAGTTTCAGATATTTTTTCATTGGGGCCTAAAAGCTGGCTTTAAAGTAATATTATATTTCATTGCATTGCATTGTTGTACTGATCCCCTATGAAAATTAATAAATGATTTGCCTGTATATTTGTTTTTCTGCTTCTTCTACCTTATCCCTTTTCTCTCTGTTTTTGTTTGTTTGTTTGTTTGTTTTTGTTTTGTTTTCCAGTTCATAGAATGCTGTAAAAAAGGAGCCAATTTGTTAATCCAAGGACCTGACCATGGCTCCTTGTTGCACTACGCTGCCAAGACTGGGCACGGCGAGATTGTGAAATATATCCTGGAGCATGGTGAGTCACAGTGGGCAAACCCACAGAGAACAGTACTTCAGCCAAGTGTCAGGTAAAATCCACACAGCACAGCATGTCTGGGAGTGCCCTCACTCTTTGTGGTCACCCTCAGCCAAATGTCCACCTGCAGCATACATGAGCAAGAGGTTAGGAATGTGGCAGCAATGACAGGAATGGCTCCAGATAAAGGGAAACTAAAATAATTATGGTTCTTAGAATAGGTATTTTCACAGTTGCGTCAGTTGTAAGGCTCTGAAGACCCAGTGTGATGCTCTAGTTTGACCTCTGGCATGGGACTCCTCTGAACCAATCTGTTTTTCAGTTAGAACATGTGTTGTAGAAAGCATCTAATCTCTGTTAAAACATTTACAGCAATGGGGAGCCCCTGCTACCGTTGATATTATTTCAGTATATAATAAGAGTGTATATAGGAAACTGTGCATTTGACTGGATTTGCCTAGTTTCCTTTCCAACCTTCCAATATTGTGTCTCCGTTAGATTCAAGACCACCTGATAATGAAAAATTATGATGTCCATTTTAAGTATTTATATTCGTAGGCTGTGATCTTGCCATGTCCCTTTTTTCCTTTTATCTTTGTCAGTAAGAGGATTGCAGGCATGCTTACATGGGCTATGCAACAATTTGTGTGTGTACATATGTTTGAGGCAGTAGTATTTAGGAGTTTCTACCTGTTGGAACTGCAGTAATCTTGCTCACTGGTTGCTGGAGAATGATATAGACAATAACAGCGACACTGCTCTGCACACAGAGTTAAAGTTCCAGCGATCATCCTCCTGCTCTGTAGGAAATGTTTTCGAGCCCTTTAAACATTCTTATAACTGTTCTCTGATCCCTCTCCAAAATATCAATGGCTATTTTGACTTCTGGGTGCCAGAGTCTGATATATTATTTCAGCAGAAGTCTTAGCACCAAACACAAAGACTGTCTCTGGCAATTGGAATGTGTTAGCTAATGCTTGAAAGTTACTGCAGAAATTGTACAGAGAGAAGAAAGAAGCACTAGTCATAGTGCAGAAAGAGGCAATAATCCATCTGTTAGCATTTGTTTTAATTGGTATGGGATTTAACTTCAGTTTGACTTCTAAAGTTTAGGTGTTTACATACACGTGTCTTGTAGTCTATAAGTCTAAGTTTGTATACTGTCAAGAGAAATCTAGTTCATTTGCCCATGTATGACAGAGGAACTAGAGGAGACCTGTCCTCTTTCAGTGGCGGATGGAAGTGAGAAGGGCTTCTTTAATAGCAGCAGACTTCTAGTGTGAATAGCTCAAGGGAGACCATAGTCAGAATAGACATTGGAGCCCAGCAAATGATCCAGTTTACAGTTACCTGTGTGCTTCATTCGTTTAGCTAAACATAAGTGTCTGACGTAATTTGCCCCTGGATATCCAGGACATCTGCATGGGCCTACAAGGTAATACAAAGCCCGTAGGAGACCCATATCCTTCTGGACTGGCAGCTGGAGCCCAGACAAACATCCTTGTCATTCCAAATACATACCAAGGCTTGCCCTTCAAGACATCAAATGGCACAAAATATCCATGTGTGGGCAACTGAACTGTGCCCCAGATATTTGGCTGAGGGGGGGTCTGAACTGCTCTTTTTTTATGTATAGATACCTGCATATGGGTAGATACATGTAGTTGGCCTTATATCCAAATACTAGCTATTTTTCTCACAAGTTGTAACAAGTCTTACTATTGCTAACTCTACCTCTTCTCTGGGCTATCTCATTAATCACAGTTCATATATGTGCTTCTAAATTCAGTAGACAGACATAATTTCACTTAATTTTCTTACTGTTTCTGGTTTCTTCTCACAGTGCACATGACCTGTGCCACGTCACTGTCATGGTTGCCTCTCCAGGATTTTTCTTAGGCACATGTACCTTAACTTACAGACTGACTCATTTACCATTCCTTTGGTGAAGGTTTAAAATGAAATCATTTAAACTGGTAAGGATGTGAGCAGGAAATCCATGGGAATTTTTGAAGTGAATAGAGAAATATGAGGGATTACGGACTGTTAGAAAAAGACAAACCAAAAGGTTGAGCAAATGTCAGCTCAGTTTCTCTCTCCCCAAGGATCACAGGAACCTTTTGCAGCTTTCCAGACATATGTCTTCTGGACTTCTCCAAATGCATTGTTTGTTAAACATTTTCTGGGGATCAGAGAATGCACGGGACAATACTCTAATAGGGACTTCCTCTCTTCTCTCACCAACCAATTAATGAAACTCATTTCTACCATGGGCACTTCTCAGTCACTGACAAGCATTCTTGCTGAATCATCATCATCATAATGTTCTTGTTTTTCTGTTGCATTCTCTGGCACCTGGCATCTTCTCAACATTAATTAGTGGATAAGACCCAATCCAACGCCACTAATATCTGAGGCTTTCCTTGTATCTAGCTTCTCATTTCTGCTGATATCGACCCTTGATAAAAATAGATCTTACTCTTGTTCTTACCTCCGCCCACTCGTACTTCCCCCATAGTTTTTCTGCTTCCCATACATGGCTGGAGATTGTTAACATTAATAGGAGTTCCGCTGCAAAATACCCTGCAGCACGCAGCATAGAAAACTTATTATTAATCACTGGGAGAATCTTCTGAATATATTTAAAAACAACAACAACAACAATAAACCTAACAAGATAAAACCCGCCATACCAGCAGTTTTAACTAGCTAGTGTGAAACTACTGGGGTGAATCAAACATGGTAAAGAGGTAGGGAATCCCCCCCCTCCACAAACACACCACAGACATAGGACTGGGATTATGAAGGAGGGAAAATGGTATTGTAATGTTGAGGCTGTCCTTTGTGGTGATAACTTTATGCTTTCTGCAAACATGCAGGGGATATTAATACCAGAGGTTATTCTGTGATCTTGATCAGAATGATTTCAGATGTTAAGGGGAGGAAAATAACCCTTCTCAAGTTAGAAAAAAGTAGAGATGAGTCACACAAAGAGACTGCTGTGCAGTATTGCCAGATACTTATCAGTGGACTAGCACAAGCCTGGAATAGCAGCTGAAGCACCAATGTAGTAGGTGTTGGAACAACAGCTGCTTACTGCTGCAGGAATGGTCGTGTTGGTTGCTGTTCCTGCAAAACAGTTTCTCTCTACCCCTGTACACAAAGGGCAGATACACAGACCTACATGTTGTTCAAGAAGGCCTTCAAAATTAAGGGGTCTTTTGCTTGTATTGGGAGGGTCACCTTTTAAGATCTGTCTATAGCCGGGCTAAGAAACACTTAGCAAGAAACTGAAGGCCAACTCAGTAGGTGTCAGAACCACATTTGTTTATTGCTGCAGTCAGCAACTGTCTCACACACCAATGCTTACACATTAGAAAAGAGTTAACTGTTTACTTGCTTAACACAATCGGAAGTAGGGAAGGCTTAAGAAGCTCAGTTAGAAAAAGGACCTCCTAAATCATCATCTGTATTTGGAATTCAACTTGACTTGGAATCTTCATCTGCCAGTTTTGAACTATTTATAATTTATAACCATTATTGAAGACAAACAATCCAAGGTTTGTCTTCTCCTCGTCTTCTCTTCCTCTCTAGAGGCTCAAAAGACAAGCAAGAACTCAGCAGTTCATCTAGGGAATATTAATTTAAACAGAAGAGAGGAAAGTTGCTTACAGTTCCGTAGGAGTTTGTGTTGGAAACTTCTGGTGGAATAGTCAGTCAGTAGAGCATCCCATCCTGAACATTTCTGTGACCTCAGACATCAGTGGCCTTGCTCCACTAGACAGCATCCTCTAGTAAGCAGGAAGATGCTTTTGTTACTGTTTTTGTTGTTGTTGTTGTTACTTTTGGAAAGCAAATTCTGCTGTGACAGAGATGTATGTCAGAGACAAAGTTTGGATAGCCATCGGAAAGTAACACTGTAGGAGAGTGAGTTTGCCTGACATTCACTAGTATCTCTAGATTTGCAGAATGTTTTATGGTTGTGGGACATTTCTGAGGGGCCTAAGTAGAAAGCAGCTCAGTTTTCTTAGAAGGCACAAGGTACAAAATAGTCTATTTTATTTTCCAAGTGTACCAAATTTGTGGTTAACATGGGTGAGAGGCTATTCAAATGGAAGGCATGTTCCCATGATCGGACTACACTCCATGTTACAGTGGAAATTCAGAGTCAAAAGACTAGTAGCACAAAACAGTAAAAAACACTGTTAATCTTCACATCAGGTAAAAATGAGGGGTGCAGAGTTTGGGAAAGACCTGAAATAGTTCTGCCTTTGCAGATTACTGTTATTTTAAAAATATTCCCTCTTTGACAGTGTGGGACAAATCCATTTTTGTCCCACAGATAAAAACCTTTGTCAAATTATTAACCAAAGAGGGTTTTGACAGATAAACACACAGAAATACTGCTAATGGAAGACATTAGTGTTTAAAGCAAATTCACTTCTTCCCCAGTTCTACGAAGGAGGGACTGACAGGACAAGAGACTGGCAGGGGTTAATAGATGTGGGTCTCCTGTGGGTATTTGTAACCACCTCCATTGGAGAGGGCAGGGTATGCTGCAGGCCTGGAGGCCTTTTGGACTGCATGGTGCTGTGTATTTTGGAAATGCCTCTGAAATATGGTCATTTTGCCTCTCTTTTATGTTGTAGTGAGCTCAGCTAAAGGGCAGCTGCTTTTGAGTGTCTCCTTTCCTTCCCTCCTCCCATAACCAGCTTAGGCTGCTTTGCCTCCTGAGAAATTGGAGAGGGGCTTTGGTGGAGTGAAAGGGGGCAGAAGGAGAGAAGGAAAAAAGTTAATAATTCTACACAGACAGTCTATTGTAGATGTTAAGGAAAGAAAGTGATCTCAGCTGGGCTTCCCCTCAGTGTCATGCTTTTCAGCTCCTTTCATGTGAACTTCTCCCCCCGCGTCCCCATCATGCCATTCTTTAGTCCCCAAGTCTCTCTCTCTCTTTCTCTCTCCTTTTTTTCTCCCTCCACCTCTCCACACATTTCTATCTTTTGTTTTTATTTCCCCTCCTGCTGTTTTCCTTGATAGAAATCTCACTCATGCATTTCCCTTCCGGATTTCTATGGGGTTATTTTGTCCTCTCTCTCTCTGCGCCTTGGTCCCCTTTTCTTTCTCTGCCTCTTGTCCTGGAGTAAAACAGCCGCCTCCCTGCTGGGTCAGGATGACAGTGCTGTTAGCTTTCCCAGTGCCAGCCCTTCCCACATCTGTGCAGCTTTTGTCCCAGGGCAGAGGGGGATTTGGAATGGTCGGTTGGCAGCGCCAGGGAGACTGATGTAAAAATGAGGTCCAAAAGAGAGGGGAAAGGGAATTAGGATGAGGGCGTGAGATGGTTTAAGAGAAGCACAAGAGAAAATAAAATAAAGAAGTACAGGTCACAGCTCAGACTGTGTGAGTTGGGACCGTCTAATTTCAGAGTTAAGGCAAAGTGAATGAAACAAATGAATTCTGGTTGTTGCTGCAAATTGATAAATCCCAATATCTGGCCCTTCAGTATGACTGGGATGGAATTGGGTTGCTCCCATGAGATGCTTTATTTGGAACAGTTTGCTGGAGGGCCCTCTTGGCACACTGGCAGGGTGTACCTGGCACTTGCTTAGGTTTGTACTTGCAGACTGCCCACTCAGTCCTCAGCACTTGGCTCCTCTGTCGTGGTGCTGCTGTTTCTTCCTGCTCCTAACCAGTTTTCCTTTGTCCTTGCTTTTCCATCTCACCAGACCTACTATGTCCTTTCAGATCATATTCTTCCAACTTCTCTCCCTCCTTACTCTTAATGTTTTAACCTCTTTTTCTGTTCTCCTCCACTTAAGTACCTCTATGCCCAATGCAGCCAGTCCAGACATCCTGCTCCACCACTGCATCACAACCTTCATTGTCCCATCTGTGAACAGAAATAGACTATTATTAAGTTAACACTGCAGGTCATTCCTTGTTACCTATCTCTGGGATGTGGTGTTGCAGCAAGCCATGGAGAATTGCCTTTATTTTTGAAAGAACATGATTTTCTTTTCTCCTGGGAGATGTTAGGGAGTCTTTTTGATCGTCTTTTTTTTTTTTTTCTCAGTTTCTCTGGTATTATTTTTCTCAACAAGGGGGTCCTGCTTAGACCTCTGTATCCTTCTGTGTCTATAGAAGCTCACAGGCCATGAGTGATGCTTCTTTTTGATGGGGAGCAGTGAACCCACAACTGCTGAGTGAGGAGATGAGGATGTGTCGCGTGAGAGTTAGAATGCTCTGTGTTTTAAAAAAGGAGAGTGGCTAATGAGCTTGGAGAACTGCCATAGTAGGTATGCAGGTCTTACCTGTGCACTGGGGACTAGGCATGCTACTTTTTTTGACCACCTCTTTCTCATGATGGTGGAAGATGAAGGGAAGGAGCTATCTGCAGCTTCAGGAGTCAGGGCAGCCAGCTCCCCCAGAGATGCTGCCTGTATATGTTGTAAAAGGAGTGAGGGAAAACAGGCTGCTCTGATCCACTTCAACACATAGCCAGTGAAAGAAGTAGAGAAGTTGTGTGTAGGCCTTTGTAAGTAAATAGTGTGAAATTCCTCAGTTTCAGGTGAGATTTGCCGTAAGCTCTTGAGGACCCTTGAATTCAAAAGTCAAAGTGTAATGAAGAGAAATATTCATGCACAGGAAGTAAAATTCCTGTAAGGTTTCACTGTTCCTGTTGCTAACTGCCCCATACCATCTGGCACTATGCTCCAGAGCAATGGAGAGGAGAATAATAAGGCAGACTGCAAAGGGAAAAGTTCTTCTCATTTCGAATGCTGTCCAGATCCTAGCTTTTCCATATCGCTGTGATTCAATGATGGAATTTGCTGCTATAAACATCTGCCTGTAGTGAATATCAAGAACAAAAGAACATTAACGTAAATGAATTATTTTGTCCCACTTAACAAAAATCTTTTCTATTTTTCTTAATCTTACTTTCCTGATCATTGCTGACCAGTAGAGTACAGGATTTGCATATCAATATAAAGGCTGCTGGGAATATTCCACCCTGATCAACATTCTGTGTAGTGCTATTAAATAGAGTAGCACAGGGATGTCATTCAGGACAGAATTTGGCTAATTTCAACTTCCTAATGACATTTTCCCTCTAGTACTAACAATAGATTTTAACTTGCAGTATATCAGGGTTTCCAGTATATCAGCATTTTCAATGCGCTGTACTTATGTGAACCACTTAATTGAGCAAGGTGAAGAGTGAGAAAATAAATTCCATGAATATTCATTCCCAGTATAATTTAGAGGCTGCTACTCCCTGGTGCTGACACTCCAGCAGTGACTGTGCATTCAGAATTTGCTAGTGCAAGGGCTTGTGCAAGCCAATATTACCTTGAAGTTTAGCGTATTTGTGCTAATTGAGCTTTCAGTTGGTTTCTGTTATATATTTGCATTGAGTATCTTCTCCTTGTAGTTGTGCTCCTATAATCATGCAAACAAATGCTATATGACCTACCCGACTGTCTTTTGCAGGTCCATCTGAATTACTGGACATGACAGACAGTGAAACGTAAGTACAATCTACCCTGCCTGCACTTCACAGTATGTGTGTTACCGTAGCAGTTTTTTTGTTTTTCAAAACAGCACATCTCTTCAAAAACAAATAAACAATCAAAAATCACCCAAGCTCTAACAACAGCAGCCACACATGTGGCTTTCTGGCCTAAAACAAATGTTTCTTGAACTCCAGAAATGATTTCCTCTCTACAGCTTCCCATTTCTCTTTAGTCTTTCTAGACGGATACAAGTCCTGTGTTGTGCTTCAGTGTTTCCAGAATCTAGTTGCTGAGGGATCAACATGAAGGATTAATTCCAAAAGTCAGGACATTACTTTTCTTGCTCAATCCCTTCTGTTTAGTCCCTCTTTGATTCATCCACAGTGTTGTGCCTTAGCTGTCCTAAATGGCCACAACTTGTGCAGTCAAAGATTTCTCTCCAGTAGTTAGAACCTCCATCATCTCTGTTATTATTAAAAAAGACTTTACTTTCCAATTCCCAACTGTTCAATGTCTTGTTGTATAATCAGGGTATCACAAAGAGTATATAAGGGATCCATGAATAATCCTGGAAAGTACATGGAATACATGGGAAACAAAACAGCCTTTCTCAAAAGGGGTTAGACCTTTCATTCCCCATCCTGCAGTGTCCTCTGCTAATGGAGAATGCCAGTAAGGTTCTGGACAGGGTGTGTGTGGGCAGTCCAGAGGTGATGGAGTCTAGATGCCTGCTTCTCCTCATGCAGTGGCATAGCACAGACACTGAAATAAAGTGCAAGTGAACATAGCTATGAGGACTTTCCTTTACAAAGGTCCTTCTACTGTAACTCTTGAAAAGGGAAGATTCAAACCATAACTGCCGGCATGAATTTTTCTTTTGATCCTGTGAGTGAAATCAGATAGCATCCCATTCTGAATCTAGCTCTCATGCAGCAGAGATAGATTCATTACAAGGTTGCCTATTAATATTTCAACTTTCCCTGTCATGGGTTGAGACTGAAATTCCTTTCTGGGTAGGTATGTGCAAGATCTGAGGGATCCAGAGGGAATTCTTGTTATCTTGGAGGATATGTAATGGGCCTACTTGTTTGACACTAGTCTTACAGACACTTCTTCAACCCACTCAAAGCATGCTTTCCTCTTCTTTCTAGTTAAAGCTGAATAGACTTCTTTAACCTTATCAGTACAGTCAGCCTCAGAATCCTGTTACATGTAGCCCTAGCCTGAGTGAGGAGCTCTGCAATAAACCTGCAACCACTACACAGCCTTCTGTTTTGAAAAGCATGTGTTCAAGCTTCACCAGTAGCTCACTAGTCCAACAGTAGAGAACAAAAAAACAGATCTCCTCTAATACATTCATGAGAGCTGGGTATCAGAACCAGGGCAGCAAGTGTACCAGTCATGACTTTGATGGGCATGATTTTTCTAGCATGCCTCCAAGAATGAGGTTCAGGTAAGAAATAGCAGAAAGAAAAAAATATTATTACAGTTTAACCTGCTGTGAAATAAGAAGGTCTCTGGTTTGCCTTTGCAGCAGTTAGCAGAACTGCTGGTTGGATGGGAATATGACATTCGGCCCTTTGAATGCAAAAAATCTGTGCCTGTTTTTTTTCCCATTCCTCAGAAGTTCTCCATCTGCTATTTGTGCATTGCAGGCTTTCTTACTGAATCAAAGGATGTAGATGCTAAGAGAGGGAGTGCACAAGTTCACCTCTGCCAGCAAGATGCAGTCTTGCAGAAATACATCATCCATTCACTGCACCTCATACATCATAAATGTACACTAGTGTGATGTGTCTCACTTCTGGTTTCTGTACTTTGGTCTAGGGGTGAGACAGCATTACATAAAGCAGCCTGCCAGCGCCATCGTGCTATCTGCCAGCTCCTGGTGGATGCGGGAGCCTCTCTGAGAAAGACGGACTCCAAGGTAACCCAGCCCAGTCAACCAGTTATAAAACACTGCAGCCAAGCGAGACTGATCAGCATCCGTCCCTGCTGTGTGCATGATTGAGGCTTCCTTGTGTGTGCCAAGAGCAGCTCTTTTTACGCAAGCCATTTTTGTTTAGAAAACTGTATTGATTCAAACAAGTACAAGAGACTTCAGTTCAGTCCCCAACATGGGTCATCTTCACTATAGTGAGAGCCTGGCCTCAAACTATTCAGTGTGTTGGGTGTGAATGAGGCATGTCCACGGCACAGCAGCATCCTTCTCCTGTGTGGCCAAAAGAGAGGCCTGTGGGCAAGGACCACCTGGGGAAGTCTTGGTTTTTGATTGCATAGTGTCTGTGAGGCTTGATTGTTGTGGCTGACTTATTTTGTGAGGATGGCTAACCATCTTCTTTTGCCCTTGCTTGCCCCTCTGTTCATTGATGCGACACTAACCACAACCCTCTCTCCATGTAAGCTTGGCAGCGGAAGATGTCTGGGAAAAATTTAAACCTAGGAATATCCTGTCAATACAACAATCTGATCACTTGGGAACATGGTACAGAAGCTGCCCCTCTGGCATTTCTGAACGTAAATAACCTGTGGTCAGTATCTGAGAGGTGGTTGGATCTCTGGGTTCCAGAGTCGCAAACAGCTTTGCTGCAGCAAGACAAAATCAATGCCTATCACGTTATGCTGTATGGGGTAGCCTAGAAGTTGGAGAGAGATCATCTGTTTTTCAGATGAGAGTACTATACATTATAAAATACAATTTCTGCAACAGCTGAAATCCAGATAAGTGTCTTCTGACTTGTTAATCTTCATCTATTCAGAAATCCAGGGAACAAGAATGGTTTTATGGAGATACATTAATGTGTTTTCAATATTCTTGATGGTTTACAATCAAGACTATTGGTCCAATTCTACAGTAACCTTAAGGTAGCTCAGATAAAAGAGTAGCAAAGTGATGCATTGAAAAATGAAAAATTTTGGACATAAGATAGAATGAGCCACATTGAACTCATCTCAAATGTTGGACATCTCTCTCTCCACATTCTTAGTAAAGTTGTATGTAGTCTGTGAAGTACACTTTTCAAGTGTTATCTACAGTATTGTGCATTATATTCATTCACAGAGGGACTGTAGCCCTTGAAGGAAAACTCAATTCCTTCCAGCGTGTGAGCCATTTTGTGTGATGTATCAAACAGCATGTCCTTGCAGGACTGAATGATTTGTCCTAAACCACACAAGGATTTTGAAAATCTTCAGAATCTCATGATTCTCATAGAAAAAAATTGACACTGACTTTATTTGTTGTGCAAATAAGTAAATTCTCCAGATGTACTTCTGTCCTTCCTGTAGTAATTTCTCTGGGTCAGACTTTCATCTGTTCTTCTAAATATATTGGCACTTTTTCTTCGTGTTTCTGTGTTATAGGGTAAGACCCCTCGTGACAGGGCTCAGCAAGCTGGTGACCCAGATCTGGCCTCCTACCTGGAGAGTCGACAGAACTACAAAATGGTTCCCCATGAGGATCTGGAGACAGCAGTCTGATGTCTGAAAATGGTGAACAGGATCCTCGGAAATAGCAAGGCTGCACCTGAGCACTCAGGCATCGTGTCAGGAAGAAGCTGATGGAATCAGCGTGTCTCTCACTCTCGTGGAAAATATCTGAGGACATGCCACCAGTTTCTAAGGGCTACTGAGTCTTGCCACGGAACAGTTAGGTTCCATAAGTTAGCCCATGATGGATGAGGTGGGACACTCAAAGGTCTGTGGAATCCATGGGCCACGGAAATTTACCTTTATTGCTTCCAGCAAGTAGCATGAACTTCTCCCATGTTCATCTGTACAATTTATTA
>VXAL01004947.1:32632-45928 GCA_013399475.1 Chauna torquata
GTGCTTTGCTTTGCGTGGCCAAAAACTTCTGTATATTAACCATTCATCAGTTTCTCATTGTGCCTTGTAACATTGCTCCCACTTAGCATCCTGCTTCATTTAGAGCCATTTCCTGAAGGAAGGTGGGAGTAGCTCTGTCCCATGCTTTTTAGTTGACTTGACTTAAACTGAGATAGTAAAAAGTGCTGGAAGATGGAAAGTTCCTAATGAGCTAGTTTGCACTTATGCTTGATTTCCATGTTTGAACTATCTTATCTTAAATTTTTTTACCTCAGGTGACATTTCTAGTCAAAAAAAGCATTCAGGTGGTTGCACTCCCTCCAGAGGATAATATTTTGCTGAATTTTAGAGCAGTTGTGTACCATCATATTGAGTTAATTGAGCTCAGCGTGTTTCATTTGGGAGGTCCTGTCTCAGAAAACACCTCTTTCTATTGCCTCTGTTCTACCATGGAGGTATCACAGTAGATTTCCAGTAGCCCAAAAATCACCACTGAGGTCTGTTGATGCAAAATGTTTCTGGGGAAGGAAGCCAAACATCTGAGGGAGAAGACTCTCTGGCCTTCATGCTGGCATCCGCTCTGACCACTGGGCAAGTGAGAGATGAAAACTGATGAACGCGAATGAACAAGAATTAGTGAAAAGCTGAGGATGTCTCCTGCAAAAAGGAACAAGGCTAAGACAGTGGTTTATCAAAGAAGGAGTTGTGGTCAGGTGGGATGCAGATGACCAAGCCCATAACTGGAAAGGCTGTTTCCATCGGGCTGTATAGTGGATACTCACTTGCTGCTTCCTGGAGGTGGTAGAGGAAGGATAAAGGACAGATCTTGATCTCCTGAATTTGCTCCAGATGAACCAAGGTGTGACAGAGGTTAGAATCTGGACCGCTCCATAATGTGTTTAGTCCCCTGAATAGAACAGTAAAGCCAAATGATGAATGCACACGTTCAGCCAACATTTCATGGGCATCCAGAGTTCCAGCATTTGTACTTGTTATTATCTGAACCCACATCTGTTCCAGAAGTTATAATAACATCACAAAGGGCTCTTTTATGCTGTCTGACCCATGTATAATGCCCTGGAGCCGTGCATCATGAGGCTGCCAGCTGGGAAAAGGAATCCGAGGCACACAGCAGCACCCATGAAATGAAGCTACATTATTTAACAGAGAATCAGGGTCCAGGTAATCAGCAGTGAAGGGGGACATGGGAAGGGGGAGGTTCTTTTTTTTTTGTGTGTGTGTGACAAAGTAAGAAAGTATTTTCTTCCCTGAGTTTCTTACTTTTCCTGTTTATAAAAAGTATCTTGACCACTGTGTTGCTAAACAAGGAGATTTTAAACAGGGGGAAGGAAGAAATGTGTATACAGTGAAAGAGCTGGTTACTGTTCCTTTTGGACACTTTTTCTGTATTGTGACTTGTGTGGAAACGTGCAGAATAAAAGTGAAGAAGCGCAAGGCTGGGCTGAGTTTCCTTGTGTTATTTGCCAGTGGAGCTGGGCTGCTGCTTCTGGCAGAGCTGTAAAACTGGCGTGACTCAAAAGCTGTGAGGAGTTAGGGGGAGTGGAGGAAAGGGATGCAAGGGTCAAAATTCTGTGTGTGTTTGTGTGTTGTGGTGGGGGAGTGGGTGGGAAGGGAGCATTAGGCCTTTGGATAGGTCACCTCCAGACTCGCGGTAACAAAAAAGGTTAATGATACCCCTAATAATTCTGGGGAAATCTTCTCAGTCCCTTAGTATGCTCAGATTGTCAGCAGGAGAGACCCAGCAGAGACCAACAGGACTGTAGCATGGGCAGATAGGTCACCTCAGGGTTGTATCTATGCTTATCAAGAGCATTTCACCAGCGCACCCTCTGATTCACTCCCCAGTTTAGCTTAGGTTCTTAGTTTAACACTGTTTTGGACTAACCCATGAGCATATAATGGCTCTGTTTGTTTCTGCCCAGCTGTGTGTGGTTGAAGAAATTTCTGTCACGGCCTTGCTTGCTTTCTTGCCTTCAGCAGCTGCCCTGCCTGCCCCACTCAGGAGCTTCTGCGCTGTTTCAGACACCAAGATTCTCATGGCCTCTCCTGTGCAACGTGGTATTTCCCATCAGTTCCCTTGTTGCTGCTCTCCCATCCTGAAATCATATTCCTGAATCATTTTGTGATGTTTCCTCTGCCCCGTCTCCCTGGGACAGTGCCTGCCACAAAACCATGTCCCTCACTCATGGTTCTGGCTCCCGCCTCCTCTCCGCGCCCTTTGATGCTCACCGCTGCTGCCAGCAGCCAGCTGTGTACTTGCCTCTTTTAATGGATATCTTAAACGCCTTCTTCCTGCTGTCTCAGACAGCCTAAGAATATTATTATTAATAATAATAGTGCTAAAAAGACTGTTTTGCCTGTACAGGGCTGTCTGGAGCTGGCTAAGGATTTAGTCTGGTTGTGAGTTACATTGGGCCTTTCTGCACAGCAAGGAAGCACTACCAAGCACAGCTGTGATGTTTTTAAGCGCTGTGGCACAAAGCACTAGCTCCTCTGGGGTACTTTGCAGTAACAAGCCGCAGCAAATGGCTGCCAGCTGCTCTCTGGGAACGTCCGTGGAGAAGAGGTGCTTTCTGACGTGCTCGGAGCTGCCCTCACAGCAACATCTGGAGGTGTTCCACCACCTGCAGGCAGAGCTGCTTGGTGCGTGCCTTTAAAAAAAAAGGCAGTAAAGCTTTGCATCCTCCCGATTTTGCACCACAAATTCTTGAATGTGTGTGGCCTTGCACACGTATGTAGCTCTGAAGAGAGTCCAACTCTTGCTTCACTCATCCATTGTAATTTGCCCTTGTTCCTAATCAGTCCAGCTATTTTAGCTGCTTCAGAGTTGGTTTCTAGCCAACTTAACCTACAAAAATCTTTCATAAAGCTGGTGAAATTCATATATATGCATCCATATAAACATACACACACACGCATACGTAATTATCTTTCTCGTGCACTTTCTTAAGTGAGGAATTCCCTCTTTCATGTAGTATTCCTTTATATCTGAAATGTAATAACTTGTAACTCTTTCTTTAAAAATCTAAGCCTTTCATAGTAGGAATGCAGCTACAATGGAAAAAAAAAAAAAGCCAGTCTCAGGAGAAAGAAAAAAAAAAGAATCCTGACGGGAATCATTTGCTTTGGGGAAGAACAAACAAACAAGCAGACAGACAAACAAACAAAAACACCTCCCCGCAGTTTCACTGCAGCCAAGCGACTTCAGTATTTCCCTGCAGTTAAACTGTGGTTCTCTCTCACAAGGGATCTTTTAAACTAGGTAGTAGTGCTTGTAAGAGATGTTGCCAAGGTTTTTAAGTTTAAAAATAGGTAAATATTGGAAGTGGTCCCATAATTTCAAGGTGTGGTGTCTCATATTTTCTTGTTCGAGTGTTGACACTGATACATGAGTATTACATTCGCAGCCTTGTTAGTTCACAGCAGACATACCACAGGACGGGGGAACTTTCAGAGTTGCTCCCTTTCTTCTTCTGCTCCATCTGTCTATAATCTTACGTGGCACTAGGTGCATGTGTGTGTTTGTCAGGGACTGACTGTATGTGACAAGTGAAGTTAAACTATGAGCGTGCCAACTGCATGGTTCCTAACAGAGAAATTCAAAAATAAACAAGGATGAGGGGTGCTGCTGCTTTCATTCATTAAGGCAAGCAATCCTGCAGGTAGGAAAGTAAGCTGTGAATCCCAAGACCCAGAAAAATAAAGATTTTGTGTCCCATGGATCTGAAACAGGAGCTACCCGCTGGGACTCAGACAATCTGTAGTTTGATAGGAAACCAGGTGAAGCACTGCCTGCTATAATCTGTAATCAATTCGCTATCTAATGAGGGAGCTAACAAAAATTAGTAGCAGTGAGTTGCAGAACTTTTGGCTGCAGTCTAGTCTGTTCTGCATTCGCCACCAAAGCCTCTAATTGCTTCACAGGGAACTGCATGGGGGTAATTCACTCTCGTTTAACAGGTTTTGGCTTTGGGATGCAGCATTCTGCAGAAGTTACAGGAAAGTAGAAGGCTTCTCACCAAAGGGTGGGTGTAGACCAATCTAGGTGTATGTTTCTTTTATGCTGGACAAAAGGTTGAGGACATATAGTAGATGGAGGGTTATTTTTTTTTGTTTGTTTGTTTTTGTTAAGGGTGATAGGAGAATGAAGAAAAATGAAATAGTAAGATTAAAAGGTAGCTATGAATTGTATTTTGGCTCCTGTAGCCCCATCCAGTCTGAACAAGTCAAACAAAGGTCTTATGTGATTCAGACTAATATTCTGTGTCTAAAAGTTGGTGGGTTTTTTGTTGCCGACAAAATTAGCCAGCAGCCTGAGGACTGTGTTCCCTAGAAATTGGGTGTGATTACCTGCCTACTTCTGTTAATGCATGCATGTATCACATCCATTTCTTTGCTGGCAAAACTAATGATGTTCTAACCAGCTCTGGCCTTTCTTATTCCATGTATGAATATATATTTAGCTCCAGGAGTATCTGCATTTTGCTAATGGGTCTCTATCTTGCCTTAAGTAGGTAATAGTGGGATGCAAGGCACCATATAAATTTGAGAGTCATTATTATGTCTGTTTTCTCTTTCCCCTTGTTTCTCCCTTCTGCCTTGCACCAAATGTAAGATGGAAGAACAGATATAATCAGTTGTGTCCAACTGAACGAGGTGATAGGAGAATAAGGGGTTGGTTACCGAGTAACCAACAATTTCTCAGTGCAATACAGCTATTAAAAGTTCTCTGTAGTCTTTTCAGTCACTTAAGCTTTTAATTTTCAGTTATGCACTACCTAATGTTGCAGCGAGGGATGGAAGTTTGGTATATATTCACAGATATAACCAAAATCAATGTTACAGTAAACCACTAGACAGCTGGAAGATTGTAGACTTAAGCTTGTAGACAGAAATAAATATCCCCTAATATAAACCCATATGAGCAGTATGTCTGTAGCTGCATGAGTTCATGACTCCACAAGTCACCCTGAAATTCTTATATTGGATTCCAGTCAAGCTGACTTGTACTTGTAGTGCCCATCTCTAAAAAGTGACCTGCTGCTGGGAGACCTAGTTTGGTATTGCAGAGCTCTGCAGCTTATTTTGGGTTTTAATTTTCCCCTTTAATAATGAGGGAGGTCAGATTTGTAGCTGGAAGCTAAGCATCTGTGTGCATATGTGGGGGAAAGAGAATAAGGGCTAATTAGGTTTACTAGTCATTGTTTGATTTGGAATATTAATATCCTCCAACTTTCTCATGTTTGAAAGGTTTTTTTAAAAAGCTTCTATAATTTTCTGTATTCTGATTTTAAAAGTCAGCAAACTAGATGCATGTGTTTTTTAATTAGCAAACACTGATATTAATATTTCCAAAATAAATACAGATTCACAGATCCTTCTAAATGTCAGCCTTTTTCATTGTCTCAACTCAGACATCCAAAAAAATGACATCTATAAAAATTATTTTATGTATGTGAAGACCTTGGATTCAAGGACCTGGGAACGATGGATAATTCAGAAACGTCACTGAAATTACAAAGGCAGTTCTTTTTTTTACTTTAGACTTTTTGTTTGATTGTTTGTTTGTTTGTTTTTGGCTACCTGACTCTTGGGGAGCTGGAGCTTTTTGATGTCAGAAATGAACTTTCTGCTTCCAGAGATGCTTATTAATAATTGCCTCAGATCTGCACTTTTGTCTTACGCAGACACATTGAACCTCCTTGTTGCTGCTCCACCTCTTCCCTATGGGGCATTCAGGTTTTGTAGCCCTTTGCCATGTACCCTCACTAGATCACAGGAACAACACAAGCAAACAAAAGCAGATGTCTACGTGCCGTCTTTGGACATACAGCAAGAGAGGTTTTTTTCTACTCAAGTGGAAAGAAAGCTCACTTCAAGTTCTGTAGCCACAGCATTTAGTCCGCACTTGATGGACTGTTTCAACAGGAGAGAAGATGGATACTACAAATTCAGTGTGTTCTCTGGTATCTGTTTCCTTACAGGCAATGCATGCAATGTCCTCCTTCTGCTGAATACAGCAGAGATCCTTAATTGCAGGGGGTAAATATTTTTCTCAAGGTTTCCAGTTCTGCCACTACTGGGAGAGATGCTCAAAGCCTTTTCAAGTCTGAGAGTCTCTAGTTACTCTCTCCCTGGTTATTTTGGGCAGAATCATAGAAACATAGAATATCCTGAGCCAGAAGGGTCCCATAAATCCAAAAAGATTACATCTACTGGCTTCCCTTGGTTAACTAGATGGGTAACTGTGTCCTAAAAGGAAATTAATTTAAGTTAGATGGAAAGGGTTAGCTCTCACTGGGTGACTGATTGCCTTCACAAATTGTCTTAGCTGTTCCTGGATATCTTACATCAGAAATAGGCTTAACTGCACCTCCTGCTTAATCTGAGAGATGGGTTTATTGCTCACCAGCTGTACACAGATCTATGAGCCTGCTGAACCCAAGATGGATGTGGGAGTCACCATGAGTAACCTCCAGCAAGATGGCTTTAGGAACTGTGGCAAGCTGTCTGGATCCCTAAGCTGCAGTTTGACAGTGTGCAGACTTTCATGACAAACCTGTCTGCTTATTAAAATGCACTGAATTTCTATTGCAGTGATATATAACCACAGGCTAATTTAGGTTGGGTTGGACATCTGGTCCAACTCCACACTCAAACCAGGGTCAACTTCGAAGTTAGGTCAGGGTGCTCCGGGTCATATCATTGCTTAGGACTCTTATTTAGATCAAGGGTTTCCTTGGTGTTATATAAAAACAGAAAACAAAAGGGGGAAAAAGAAAAAAGAAAAAATACTTGCTGTAAAGAACTGGGAGCATGAATTGACAAATGGGCTGTTATTGCCCCCACTTCAGTAATCTGAGGCAACACTAAATGTACGTGACTTGCCAAGTCAGGAACTGGAAACACCACAGCCAGCTAAAGAGAGATTTCTTTCGTTTACTCAAAGGCACCCAGGAAACCACTGCTAGAAAAAAGAGCAGACCTGCAAGTCACCTGGCTCCCACTTCTTTAACCTCACATCTGGCAAATTTTATCGCACTATATGTCTCCCCTTGAATTTTCTAGTTTCTGCAGTCTCTCTTGTGTTGAGGTTTGTTTCATGAACTTATGCGCTTTGTTTTGTGTCTTATTTTTTTTCCTCCCTGAAGCTAAAATTTGCATCCCTATTGTGCAGAAAATAGGAAACAGATTTGTTCTTCTCAAATCTGTTGGGCCTTTAAGTGGGAAACTAGGGGGAGAAGGAAGGAAGGGACAGCCTGCAGCCCTGCCACATTCTTTCCATTGATACACATCTACATGAGGCAAAAGTCTCATTCTGAGCCCCTAAAACAATAGATATGAGTTTTTTTTGTTGTTGTTGTTGTTTTGTTTTTTTTTTTTTTTCCCTTCTTTCCCTTTTAAAGGGAGCATAGAGTTTAAAAGCACTACAGACCCTGGTCTGGGGCTGGTGTTCTCTGTTAGTCCATAGAATAAGATGGAGTTGCTTACCCTAAAAGTTCAAACACCAGTGTACCAGCCAACAACAACAACAAAATGGTTTTATCTCAGTGTGAACTGAGCACAACAGTTAAAAAATCCTCTGCTCCAGGGTACAGCTGTGTTCATGCTTACCTTACTGTGGCCTTGGAGAAGCAGTCCGCTTGGCTGGGAGAAGCAAAAGCAATTTCCAGACAAGCAGGTAAGTAATTTCTCATCTTTCTGCCACAAGAGTATTAGGTGTAGGTTTCCGTGCATGACACCACTCCTCCTAACACTGAAGATAACAGTTCAGCAATCTGAGTCAGGTCTCAGCCACCACAGCTGTTCAGTCACCACCATTTACTTGCGTAACCATGAAATAAAGGAGTCTAACGAGGTCTCGTGCAGCCACAAGACAAAAGAGCAAGCTGTGCTACAGCTGTTTGTCATGGGATCGGAGCAGGCACAATGTATGGATTGAAACTGGCGGTGGGGAGAGTCCAGTTAGTGTCCCACACATACACACACACGCACAAGCTAGCATCCAGAGGCTTGAACTTATACTCAGTATTTATTTCATTTACTAATTTAAAGAAAAATAAATGCTGGATTTATCTTTTCTTAACCACCAGTTTTTCCACCAGTGTACAGATGAAAATAATATTGATGAATCTTTAGGTTCTCAGATGAAATTAAATGTTCTACTATTATTAATAAGAATTAGATAAAACTAATTATGCTTAAGCTAGAGCTACTGTTCTAAGCCTTTTTTGTTTGTTTGTTTGTTTCAACCAGTCAAGCTCTTCTTGAAATAAATATGTCCATTCTTAGCTGTAGCCCTGAAGTATTAATTAAAAAAAAAAAAATCTGCTATCCTCTACATAAAACAAACCTTGATCAGAAGTGGCCAATTTAGCCTGCTTCATATGTTAATTTAAGAAATGCATTCCAGAAGACATAATCCAAAATTTGTCAACAGAATGGTGGTCAAAAATAGGAGTTCAGTCTTGTCCCACATCTTAAGTATTAATGAGATGTAGGAAACAAGAACTCATCAGATTGGAAGACATTTGGTTAACGGCTTTTACAGTTATGAATGTTAGAGTTTTCACAATACTGGTCAAGTAATTTTGCACGCAGGCAACAGGAAATCACTTTCCATTTTCTTTAATTTGTCTTCATTTTTCAGACAGCCTGAGCTTAACAGTGATCTGGATTCTGAAGCGGCTCCAAATACAATGCTCTTCCTGTTCTCAACTGTCCCAAATAACAAGGCACCTGAATTTTAAAAGAGTATTGCTGGCCTTTCTCAAATTCCATTCAACAATCTTAGTAGGTGAGATTTGAATTTCGAAAAGTTGTAGTCAGAGGAGAGTTTAAATCAATAGCAGTTTTGTGACAGCTTGGATGATAGCTTGATGTTCAGTGAGTCTGAGTAGCTGTGATGTTGAAGTATTCTGAACACATTGTTATCCCAGCCCAAGAAGGTGTACATTGCAAAAAATTTACCTGTTTTTTTTTTTTTTCCTTCTTTCTTTAATAACAGTAAACCCAGCAAAATTTGCCTTAAGCCCCTTTCCTAGATCAATTTTTCTAGCAAAGTGTTAGGCAATTTTTCTGACTCACTTACGCAGCTGGCTTATTATGTCAATGGGGAAAATCAGAGGTGAGAATAGGCACCATGGTGAGGAGAGTTTGAATGTATGTCTGCGTACTCTGCCTATAGTATGAGTTGGGCGTTCCTTACAAAATGAAGCTGAGTGTTAGGCTGTGGAGAAAACTCCAGCTGTGAGGTTTCATGTAGGATTGAATAAAAATATTATTCCTGTTAATAAACCAGGTCCCCATGAAGCGTGACTTTTTCCTGGCCAGACCAGGTAGTGTATCAGCTTGCAGGGACCTCTCCCATCTTCACTTTTCAATTTCATGAATAATAAAACCCACGGAAAACATAATTGCTAAACAAGTTCATAAATTCCCAGCACTTCTTTCATCATCAGAATAACCAGGGGAAAAACATTATTTAAAGAGCATTGAATTACACTTGTGACCTGGTCCTATTACTATGCTTCAAAATTAGGTGTCTTGTTTTTTTTGACCAACATTGGAGGAACAATTTGAGACTTACAGGGAGTATCATTTTACAACATTCCAAAACAATATTTCAACTGAAAAATGAATGGAACCTATAGATGCTAGAGTAAAGACAACAATGAAAGTGTTCCTCATTTCCTATCCCAGACAGCTGAAACAAAACAGATGTAACACACACACACAAACACAAACAAAAAAGTTAATCAAAACCTAAAATATGTTAATAAAGAAAGAGTCCAGACAACAACAGTACTGCAGAGTCATTGACCTGTACAAGCTCCTTGTTGAAGCCTCGTGTTTTCTACTTCCTAAAAACGAATGATGGAGGAAAGGTAAATAGGCAAATTATACCAGGGACATGAATATTTTTTAGATATTGAGAACGTTTCATTAAATATCATGCTGCCTTCAGGCAGCTAACAGTGGTTCCCATCACAAATCCTGTGTAGTTACTGCTTTCAACTTCTTGACACTGGTGCAATTTCTAAGTATGCATTATTTACACTGTCCTAATAGGATCTTATTAGCATCATTCAGACAAAGAGAAGGATGCAGGATATTTAAGGAGAGGAGTGCTGAAGACGGTTGAGATGCAGAGAGGGAGAAGGAGCTTACTCTGACCGCTTGGAAAGGTCTACTTTGCTATATCATAGTGTTTAGCCTGAAAAATTGGAAAAGGAATAGCCTGGGGAGGCAAAAACAATTCTGAAGAGCTTTAAGTAGAAGTATAAGCAATCTCTCGTAGCATTGAAAAGCAAATTGAAAAAAAAAAAAAAAGAATTATTGCTACTGAGGAACAACTTCATCTATCCTTTTCGGTTCTGCAAGCCTATTAACATAATTTCATCAATAATGTAGTATACTGATTATCATTAATACTAAAAATAGGACAAAAGGGACTATAGATCTTAGATAAGATTGTGTTCCTTTGTTTTAAGCATTGCATATGTAACACTAAAAGATTGCAGGGTCATCAAAAGGTGTAAAGTTCCTGATGGATCTCAGAAGACTGAGTATGAGACCATACTTCTTATCCATTTCTCAGTAGAAATAATGAGCCCAAAGACAAGTACAGCTGTAGATTTCATACAGTTACCCAGATTGTTCCTGCTCCTTGAAGTAGAACCAAATATGTTTGATCAGATCCACCTCCTTTTAAAATCTCCACAGCTGCACCCCAAAAATGAATGGTATGGACAAAATGATTACTGGAAATAGCTGTAGTAGTTTTGTCAAAATGAGCCTAAAATCAGGATCTTTTGAAGGATATCAGAATTAATTTGCACAGGAAGGAACCTTTCTTGTGTTCTACCCTCTTCTAATTCCCGATGTGCAGAAGGAACCCCTGAAGTGAAGAACGTGCTGGAGGAGAAACCAGAAGAAACCAATATGGAATGTACATATGGCTATTTTTTTAAATCTTTCTCACGGTATTGAAAGTTTAGGTTTAAAAATGTGAAAAAAAGAAAGCCCTCCAAATTTTAACATTTATATGTCTATCATATCACATTATATTATATGTTTTTATTATACATGTTACAGATATATGTATATCCATATGTATATATGTTATTGATTTTAACACATATATATTCTGAACTTTTTAATTAACTTTGGAATTTTTAACAGCCTTTTAACATTTATATTTTCAAATTTTTCCCTTAAAAGTGGGAGTGGAAGAAACCAGGACTTCCTCTCCATTGTTTGCTTGTTCACTTTTTCCTATTGAAAAATGCATGTCTAATGAAATCACTAAATGTTGGGAACTAGGTCTTTGGGGAAAAGCACATTTCATTTAGCCATAGTAGTCCCCATACTTTGACATCAATATGAAATCTTTAATGTGGATGTTAACGGGTTTTAATGTGTTCATTTTCTTTTTTCTTTTTTTATAACAACCAGGTCTAGGTCTGTGGATGATGATGCCATGTTTTGTTAAACTCCTGAGAGTGAAAACCTAGACCAAGCTGATGTTGAAGCCAACAGCATCCCACGGGAGTTTCCATCAAAGATGTATTGTGCTTTCCGAGGGCCACGCAACTGGCTCAAATCTCAAGCAAGAAATTGCCAGTAAGTTAAGAACAGATGTACCTAATTTTTTTCTTATGAGGGAAAATCACAGCCGTTATATTAACTAATATGGTATGCACATGCACAGGATAATGCTGTTCATCTTCTATTTTCTATGTTTCTGACAATACACCTTTATGTTGGTTACTCATTATGTGTGCCTATGTCTATATCTACACATTATGTGTCACCTAAATTTCCCTTTTTTTTTGCCATTTACCATTTCTAAAAATGGTAGCACGGAGAAGGCACTACTTAACCTTAAAATGACTTCACTTTTTATTTTATTCTCTTGTGAAAATATCTAGCTAGCAAGTTGTCACTTGAATAGCTTTGCAACCCCATCATCCTCAGCAGCAACCATTTTTAGGGCCTAAGTTTTATTATGTCCCACTTTACGGATGAGTTGCTGCTACCTCAACAACTGCTAGTCTCAGTACTGTATAGGCTTCACTTTACTCCAGTGAGCACTACTAGCTAAACTGAAGACAAAAACCTCTGATAAGATATGTAAGCTTTTACTATATGCATTGAAATAATGGGCTGATGAGCTAAACTGTGAACTGAGGCTGTGCCACTGTAGTCTTGGAAGATATTCGTGGCAGAATAAACATATCAGCTATAAAGCAGTCTTGGTAATGGTATTTCTGAGCGTTTGATAACTACTGGTCTATATTAAATTCTCAGTGTTCTTTTTATTGCTGTGATTTCACTAAAATTCATAATCAAGGGTTTAGCTGTCTGTTCGACTCTTGCACTGAAGGAGAACATCTCATCATTTGATTGCACGTAAGGAAAACTTTTCAAAACCACTTATGTCTTTAAATGTGAAGTTTAGCATAATCATAATTACACAGGTGAACCCTTTACAAATTGACAAACAAGTCATTTTAAAAGGTAAGAGAACACATAAGTGGAATTTATTCTTTGTTCATACATTCAGCTCAAAGTTGTGCTGTTTGCATCATGCTGTAAATTCAAGGAGTATCCTAATGGTAGGTCCCCACAGAAGGAGTAATTAATTTTTAAAGGAATATATTAAGAAATATTTCTTCAAATTATATAAACATTAGAATGAAATGCTACTGATTGTGTATATCAAAATCTGGTTACCATAGTTTTAACTGGAAAATGGTTGCATGTTATGACTGGGCAAATGATTAGAATAGTATTTATTTATAAATCACTTGCTCACTGTGCAGCTACTGCCTCACATTTGTTACCACTGGCTTGTCACTGAGAATAAAATTGATTGTCTCAGTTCAGTGCCCAGGAGAAAGCTCTTTAGTACTACAACTGATACTAGCTGACTGTCTTAACGAAGCATTAAGGACTGATTTGGTGGGGTAATGAATACTACCTTCTCTACTTCTAAAGGCAGTCTTCTCATGGAGTAGTTAGGCATGTGGATACATAGTGCCTTGAGAAAACCTAGACACTTGCAAATCAAGTTCTTCCTGAGATAAATTGAAAAGGAAATTTGCATTCTATTTGTTCAGTAATTTTCTGCCTGAAGTTTGAAACCAAATCAAAATGTCAATTTTATTGGTTCTATTTCAATGGAGGAACATTTTGTTTATGCATTTTGCTTAGACTGTTTTTTTTTTTTAACTCAGAAATACAGCAACAAAAAAAAAAAAAAAAGGAAAA